>CM060948.1:32130740-32405740 GCA_030765055.1 Mantis religiosa
GAGAGGTGGAGATATTTCACATTCAACAGTTTACGAATGAACATGTTTTTTTCACTGTAATTCCCGCATGGAAAGCAATGGGAAGGAGGGCATATTGTAACGTAGGTTACATTTTGTATCTGTACCGGACTCTACACACACAGCGCATCGGTATAGTTGTTGACACGGACGTTTGTTGATGTCTCGCTTGGCCTTGTATAGTACCTGTGTGCATACATTGATTGCTAAGGTGTATGCGATCCGATGTCAGCTTATCAACTATTCCTCAGGTCAGTTAGAGCTAGTTGCGTGCGAGAAAGAAACTTTGCTCGAGCGTTCAGTTGTGTTTTGTATTATTAGCCTATTTTGTCAAAACACTATTGTTGAAAAGTTAGTAATTAACTCTGACGCCACGTGAATATACTTATGACGACTGAGAATAAATATGTATTTGCATTAATATCCTGTCCCTTCAGGTAACTGCCATAATAGGTATGCCAGTTTTAAGACGGACAGTAATGTGCTATTATATAAGACCGTTGGCGAAGGAGCTAAAACTGTCTTGTTTCTTAAACCAGGAGGGCTCTATGGTCACCATGCTAAGGATTGTTCAGAATAAGTCGCCATGACTAGTTTTGGAATAGAGTCTGGTATTCCAGAAATGGTCGGAAGTACTGAGAATCAAGACTTCGGTCTGTTCAGTTACTTATTAGTAATATTAATGTTGAGAGGTGAAAACTATACTTAATATGACTGCCAGACATTCTAATAACTTAAGAGGAACTCATTCCAAAGATGATTATTGTAGTTTTCTTCATTTTTCTATAAGAAAATTCCCTACTGACGTTGTAACCCCTATAATTTGCATCCTTCCCGACCGTTTAGCACCTCAGTCTTTGACTTACGTATCATCAATATATGATTTCACAGTTTGCTAATATCTACCCGATGGACCAAATGATGGTGATGAATTACCACAAGACGACGCACAGAATTTGGTTCCACCTCCCGGTTTTCCGAACAATGGCGTTCCGAAGTCATCAGTCATGACGGCAACCCACGTAACGCTGGTACGATATGAACGTGCAGCTCATGCTATGGCCCGGGGGTCGGAACTTCCCCCTGATTCACCACAGTTCTACATCTTCGCGAACATATATCACAACTTCTCGAGCAAAATGCTTGAGAAAGTAATAGGAAAATGCTGATAACGGAACATTCCTATGGGAACTGAAAGGCACAGAAGGCTGAAGGATGAATAACATGAGAAATAGAACGACAGACGTTCTCACTAACTGAGAGGAACTTCTACAGGAGATGACACAAAATAGATATTTTACAAATGAGCAAACTGCATTTATTTAATGAAATAAAATTACAGGAGAAAATATGGGATAAGAAATGGGATAATGTAAGTAAAGAGATATTGGCGGTACTCATACTAACGGGGATGAGAAGAGAAAAGAAAATAGATGTACAGGAGATTCCTTGTATATGATAAGAGAAAAGTGGATTAGGATAAAAGAAGCAAAGCTTAGGAGCTCCGATGCAAATTTGACCTCTAATATCGTAGCACAGTATCGTAATGATATCAGGCTGTGTACTAATGCACAAAAAAAAAAAAAAAAAAAAAAACGAATTAATTCTATTTGATTTTAAGAGACGTCCTTTCGAACTTCAGCTTAATATAGGCAATAGTCTAGTCCAGTGTGTAAAATGTGTAAATATTTTAGGTTTAATCCTTGATGACAAGTTAACTAGGAACAACCACATTGAAGAACTAGAAAGTAAATTAAGCTCAGGACTTTTTGTGTTGCGATATTTAGCCAATTCAGCAGATACTAGTAAGTTGGTATATTTTGCAGTAATATATTCACACATTTCTTATGGCATCGAGCTGTGGGGACACACTTCCAAATTAAACTTTAACAGAATTTTTCTCCTACAGAAAAGAGCTATCAGATACCTGGCAAAAATAACACGTACCAGTTCATGCAGACCGTATTTTAAAATTTACTCTTCCCTGCATATTTATTCTGCGAACAATACTTTTTGTACATAACAGGAATATAACTTCCACAAATTCCGATGTCCACGAATATGAAACAAGGGGAAAGAATAACTATATAGTTAAAGGTCACAGACTAAAACTTTTTGAACATAAGCTACAATACTTTGGTCCAAAACTACTTAATAAGCTTCCGGAAAGTCTAAACAATACTGTGTCAGCTGATAAGTTTAAATCTAAACTGACTAAATTCTTCTTAAGCAGAGACTATAACAGTATAGATGAATATTTTGATGACAACTTAGATGATTTTGAATAATTATGTTTTGTATATGTGTGTGTGTATGTGTGTGTGTCTGTGTGTGTGTGTGTGTGTGAGTGTGAATGTGAGAGAGAGAGGGAGGATGAATGACAATTTTTTACCTTTCTAATCGTTTACTTTTAAGAGAGAGTATGTATTACAAATGACATGGCTTAGTTGTGTTCAGACACTGTATTAATTTGCAATAAATATGAATATGAAGGTTAAGAAGAAATGACACCAAGCTGCTCAGGAAAACCAAAGACTGATAGCCAGGGGACCTGAGCCAGCGAGTAAATTTTAAGGTAACTAATTTCATGTATTTGTACAGGAGGTATGATACAGTATGTTCAATGTTAAATTTTGTTGTACTGAAATTGTAATGGAAACTGTACAAATAAATAAATAAATATCAAATATCAAATAAATAAAATAAGCATTTTAGACAGAGAGGAACGTTCATTTTTGCTACTTAAATTGTTAACACAGAGAGCTGCTGGTTTTCAGAAACTTATGTTTGAATTCCCAGATATTCTTGTCTCGGCAACTAAACGCACCCAGCATCTTGTCCCCTGACCGCTGCTTTACGCCTCCACATGGAATTCTTGTTTATGTACCCTGGAACAGTGGAATTTTCTGGATGAAGCAATAATAGTAGAAGTAAGATGGTGAATAACTAAAATATGAAGCTATTAACAGTGAAGGAAACAAATATACACAAATATAACAATTTATAACTCAAAACTTCACTTATCTTATAGGAAGTGATGACACTTTTCTTATAAATTGTTACGGATCGCGATTTCATGGAAATCGTCAGCCGGAACCACAAACAAAACTGTCATCCGGTAGAGCACCTGCCTGCTGTGCTAGGGGTCCCGGGTTTGAATCCCGGCGGTGGGGGTGGCGATTTTTTTCGACCAACATAATTACCCATCTTCCCCACAGTCTGAAAGTATGAATGAGAGTGTGAATGTGCGCGTGATCTAATGAATAATAAAAAAACTAAAGATAACGAGTTAACACCTTCGGTATGTTCCAAAGGAGAACGGCCGCCGATATGACCATTGCAGTTAATGGCTATGGCTATGGGGGGGGGGGGAACTATCGTCATCGTTACAAACGCTAGACGTTAATATGTTCTTGTTAGTACTACCAAAATCTGAAAATAAAGCATATTTAAAAACAAACTCAACTGCGGTATTTCAAAATACATTTCGCTATGTTTGTTTTCTAAAATAAATATATTTTCCCAAACCATTAAATCTATCAGACCATTTAATTGTTTTAATAACACTGAGCAACAAAAAATAATTGTTTAATATTTCGAGCACTTCATGAGGTAATTCTTACTAATTTTGGGTTGAGAAAAACAAATATGACAATGAAAAATAATTATTAGCTCTAGTTTCTATGATATACACAAGGTGGAAGTATTACATATTAATGGATTGAGAGAAAAGGATACATTTTAATTACATACATGCTAACAACAATGAAAGTGCATTTCATTTTTTAACTGGTAATTACATGCAAAGAGTTCTAAATTGCTGGAAAAATACTTCGCAGATAGTCGTATCTGAAGAGAATCATGTGGTGGCCTATTGACTTAGTCGTCTTTTAGCTTGCCCCTTGTGATGGAGTTCCTCAGAATCCCTATACAAAGACCAACAGTAATCCGCAAGCATTACTTCATTCCTGATATCTTTGTTCCATAACAGAAATGTCCTGATGGAATCTCTCATCACTAACAGCTCCACAACTAGGAGAGAAAAAGTCTAGGTGGGAGTGGAGAAAATGGATCTTAAGGGACACGTTACAGGAGCACTGTCACCAAATGCTTGTAGTTGTCATCTCTTTTGTTGCCTAAAAATCCATGAACAACACCCTTGAAGGCTTCCCAAGCTTCCTTTTCTTTTTCCTCCAAAATTTGGTCAAAAGCAGGATCCTTTACAAGTTCTCTTATATGTGGTCCGACAAAAATGCCTTCCTTAACTTTTGCATCACTTAATTCCCAAAATTCCTCTCTGATTATGTTTTGTTATTTAACAGGTGTGCCAAAGTCCCCAAAAATCCCCCAAATTTAAAATCTTCACTCTAGAAAATGAACTGTTACTTTATCTTCGAAACAAGAGCTAATCTATCATTTTTATGGTGATGTTTGAATTCAGGAGATGGAAATACATGTAAATTTACTATTTTTAAGTCCGAAACATTTTCGTTGTTGCCCAGTGTAGTTTAACGTCTGGATTTATTTCATGGTTAAATGAACAAACATGAACTGCTACGGCCGATTTATAAGTTTGTTTATACTTAATGTTACGAAAATGTTCTTTTGTTCTGGTTTCAAAATTACGTTTTGGCTTTCCAATATAAACTTTATCACAATCGAACTAATTAAACTGATAAATACCAGATTTTTTACTATCAGCAATTTTATCTTTTTTTAGAGAAATGCAATAAATTTTTAATACTATATTTATTTTCAGGAACTGAAGTTATACTAAACTGTTTATCTTTTTTTGAAAAGGTTTATTAACCCAAGAATGGTAAGTAAATTTTTTAAAATTATAATTGTTATTTTTAAGGGTAGAAATATCATAAATAGTTTTTTGATACTTAAATTTTCCATTGTTTTATTTATTAAGTCTTTATTAAAACCATTAATTAAGGCAGTATTAATAATATGTTTATATTATTTATTAAATCTATCTTTATTCAGGAGTATATTTATTAATCTATAAATCAAACTATTTAAAGTTTAATTTATTGTTATTTCTAATTATCTTTAAATCTAAAAAAGGAAAAAATTAATTAATTTCAGTCTCTGATATAAATTTTATTGCTTTTTATATAGATGGTAAAGTTTTAATTTTAATTGCAGTGGGAAGTAATGCAGTTCTGTTAACCAGTTTTGCTTCTCTTTAATGCTTGTGTAGTATCCACAACTTTAAGAATATTCATTTTTCTGCGATTATCAACATAACATGATCCGTTAAATATTTTACGCAGAGTAATTCCCAAGATATAGTACAAAATATAAGATAATCTAAACACTAGCTTGGATATCATAAAGAACAGCAAAGGTTAGTCTTCAGGAGGAATAAAATCGTAAGGAATATATTTGAGTTTCAAATGACGAAATTGTCTAGAGAAAGTAATTGTTCGAGACATTTATGAAACTGGACAAAATAGCTTGAAACAAACCCATGGAGATTATAAGGGAAATTAGTAAGGATCGAAATGGGAGAATGCTATTGACCCGAAAACGACTCTCAAAGTGTGGACGAAAGATATGGCAGAAGGAAACAGTTTAGGAAAATGTGAATGAAGGCATAGGCACTATCCATAGACCTTAGCCTATATACGGCTAGTGCAAAGAAATGATTAATTTCCACCAATTAATTAAAGTAATAAGAGTTAAATGATGATGCCCGGGACTTAAGTACTTAAAATAGTAAGTCGCCACAAACGGTGTATCTCGAATGCGAGAGCCCCTAGTGGTTTGCCGGGAAAATATACGAGTCAAATGGAGAATTTAATGTCAGGACGGCACGTTGGCCATGGTAGCTCAATGGGTTAGAGCGACTGGACGGAAACCAGGAGGTCCGTGTTTCAAATCCCGGCCATGGCATTGAAATTTTCATATTGACTCTATCTATCAAAGATCTTAGCCTATATACGGCTAGTGTAAAGAAATGATTAATTTTCATAAATTAACTAAAACATCCAGTCATCACAGA
The DNA here is from genome assembly GCA_030765055.1 of Mantis religiosa. Classification (NCBI taxonomy): domain Eukaryota; kingdom Metazoa; phylum Arthropoda; class Insecta; order Mantodea; family Mantidae; genus Mantis; species Mantis religiosa. The sequence continues at coordinate 32,136,772 of CM060948.1, forward strand.
AGGCCCTTATTATCTGAAATGGTACCCATTTTGTTATATACGTCCTCCAACGTTAAATCATATAGGATGATGAGTGAAATGGATGAAATGATGCTCAAAATAATCCAGTATTCTCAGATTTTAGAGTTACCAGACATGCATCTTTCAGTAAAAGGGGAAACCTTGGGAAAAAACTTATCCAGTTAACTCACCCTGACCGAGATTCAAACGCGGGACCTCTTGAACGTGAGGCAGATGTGCTACCACCTACGCTACAGAGGCTGTATACATTATAAATACAGAATAGAAACCTCGGCAATTTTACTTATTTATTGAGCCACGAAACAGGTCATAGATTGAGGGACATTGGTTCGAGAAAGGACCCTTTTGTTCAAACCAGAGCATCTGCAACAGCTATTTTATCCCTCATCTTCTTTTCAGCAAAATGACAGGTTCGCGCCTTTGGCTCTCGCGGCTAAACTAATAAAGCACGAAAAAGAAATGAAGTAAAATGTAAGGAGAAAGGGAAAGCCGAAGATCGATGCCGGGAATCAAATTAGGGCCATCTGCGTGACAGCCGTGAATGTTAGGACCAGCATTCCCACGGTCCACTTCTGGTCGGCAAAGACCGGTTTGACTCCCTTGAGCATAGTCCAACCTGCTCAGCAACCATTACATTTACTGCCTATATTCCATATTGTTCCGATCCTTGCCCTTGATCCTCTAACATCTAATTTAATAAAATGAATCCTAATAATCTCAAGGACCTGTTCATAAATAAACTAATGTATTAAGCGAACGTTTTCTTGCTAATACAGAAGCCTGTTTTGTTTCTTGTCGCCATATGTATTTGCTTCTGGCTTCCTTTATAATAATATCTGTCTCATTTGGTATATACAGGGTGGTTATAAAGTCTGGAATACAAAATTTATTTTAATTAATTTTAGTTAACTTTCTATATTTATGAAGTACGAGAGTTAAACGTCCATTCTTACACCTAAAAATACATTTATATTTGTGGTGCTTCCTTTCAGTCATGGCACTGATGGGGATAATGTTTAAAAATTTCAGTAACCCACAGTAGTTAATGAATAAGGGATTCCCAAATTCTAAATATTAATTTTGTTAAACAATTTGTAAGATATTATTTCTTTAGGGAATGTTTTGGTATACAAAAGCTGTTTCACTGACCCAGAAATAAGCTTAAATATTTTGATATACGGTTGCATTCTAGTTCACTGATATTACTGAGTAATTAAAAACTCTTCTATTAAAAATTAAGTGGACAGTGTGATAATTTGATTATGTGGAAGATATGTGTTAATTTGCAGTCATGGTACTGCAAATAACGTGCATGTTACTGCTTTTTTGTAATTTACGTCCTCCAACATTTAGTCATATCGGACGATGAATGAAATGGGTGAAATGATGCTCAATGTGTCTGGGGTCCATGGAGCTTGGAGTTACCCGACATTCGTCTTTCAGGGTAAGGGAAAACCTCGGAAAAACTTTATCCAGGTAACTCACCCTGACCGAGATTCGAACTCGGGACCTCTTGAACGTGAGGCAGACATGCTGCCACCACGCTACCAAGGCCTGCAGGCCCGGGTTCGATTCCCATGGCCGACCTATCTGACTCATGAGCTCTTTCGAGGGGATTCCTGGGTGACCAGGTGAACGTTTGGTAGGTTCATTACATCCCCTGAATTTCCTGTCCATCCATTATCATTTCATATCATCTCCCACCTGATGGTCTCTTTCAGGGTGGAAGTGTTGGAGGGTGCCTCGGCGCTGCATGGTATACTGTCTCACCTTAGTTTAATCCTGCTGTAAACAACAAGGTGGAGCTAACTCAACTCGTCACGTGTTAGACGCTTCATGCACGCATATAAGTTTTGCAGCAGTAGACTACCAGTATATACTGTCCAGCAACTCAAAGAAGGTTCCTGAAATGTATGTACTGCCTTACACAGTGGCACAAGGACAGCTAATGTGTGTGGCAGAGAACGCCTGTTACACAAGGAGCAGACCGTTAAAAAATTGCGCCCTATTCACTCTGTACACTAAAACCGAGAGGATTCATTCACAAAAGTAGAAGCCGTCAGAAGGTTTTTAAATGGTCTGTAGCTGTACTGACATGGAGTGTCATAAACCTGTCCAGGGAGGGTGTAGAAACCTCCTCCAACCCCTCTACGTCTCAGGCCTTGGAGATTTTCTCTGCTGCGTAGGACAGTAGTTTTATCCTGCTGTAAACAACAAGGTGGAGCTCACTCAACTTGCCACGTGTTAGACGCTACATACACGCACAGAAGCTTTGCAACAGTAGACTAGCAGTATATATAGCAGCGCTAACTTCTAGACAGTAAATAGAGTTAGGTTACACATTAACTTATTAAATATAAGAGTCGGTTCATTTATGAAGAAAAATAATCATGTATTTTACTGCGTATAGCACTTTTCGTAAAATCGTCGTATTTCTCCACGCGCTTTTTGCATTTACGCGACTTTCCCGGAGTTCTTAGAGTTCCGGATGCTTGCTGTTCCATTCTAACACTATGTACACTACTTGCGGGAACACCAAGAAGATCATCAGTTTCTTTCTCAGTATTTTTTATAGACGATTCCGGGTTTCTTTCTTCAAGCACCGTGAAACAATGCGCGATCATTCGCCTCTAGCCACTTTTTAAAGGTTTACCTCAATTGTGTTTCATTTCGGCTGAAGCCCGGCCTACTCCATGATGAAAAACTTACTGATTTTACATTGCATATACATAAGTGTTCGTGGACTTGTGAGGTAAGCGGGATGTTCAGAAAGTACAGTGTTAAATATCAGAAGTAACTCCACAATATAAACAATAACACCTTAATCAGCATTCAACTCGATACAGACCTCGTTGTGAGAGAGCCGCCTGGTATAGGAATGCAAACATATTATATAATGGCAGTATCCTTTAGTAATTGTTAAATAAACTGCATGTTAATTTAACATAATAACTTAATAGTATGTATAATTTCACCTGTCTTCTGTCTAATCTGTAGGTATATATTATACAGAACACATATATGTGGTATATGAAGCACAAAGATAAAATGTGGGGCTATTACGTTTATAAGAATCGAAAAATTCGCATACTTTTCTCTCTCTCCGAAATCAGCTCGCACAGAGCAGTGATCAGAAAACTACTTACAGTACTGTACTTAAAGATGGGGTTTATCGTACACATGCAAATTAAACAAAACAACCATTAACTTCGCTAAGCCAATCAACAGCTTAGCCGTTATCTGTCCTAATATCTCTGTCTCTGTCTCTCTTCCCACCCGGATGTTTACAGCAGGATTAAACTAGGTTGAGATGGAGTATAGTATCATATGCTTCTCCTTCGATAGGACGGCTTCTGGTATACGGGTCGACCTGGTAGGCCATTTCTGGACCACGGTGGGTACGATGCAGGTTGTGCTGGGCTGCCGGGGAGTTTCAAGCTGGTAGATATTAGGAATCCTTCCCCCTGCACTATCGTGATTCCTTGGGTCGGCCACCTTCTGTCTCCTCCCTTATCATCCTCCCACTTAAGGCAAGGTATAGGCCCCTACTTTGGGCTTAGCTTCAAAAAATACAGCAGGTTTGGGTGCCGAATTCCCTCCATAGTTATCGTAATTCTACAGTTGTGATAATGAAAGTAACAGTGTTGAAGATGAGAATCATAAAGGAAATGCTAATGTTGCCTAAACAATAAAATTGCTTTGTTAAAGTGTATTTTAACCAGCTTGCTGGAATAATCGGTGATGTTGTCTAACTACTAGGGCTGTTCAATAAAGAATGCTCACAATTTTTTTTTGACAACGTACCTTTACTCATCCTCATAATTTTGAAGGTCCTTCTCAAAATAGTCTCCCCTGAATGCGATTCACTTGTCCCAGCGTTTCTGCCAGTCTTCAAAGACATGCTAGAAACCATTTTTGAGAGATCCTTCAAAATCTGCTCCGCAGCCTTCAACACTGCTTCTGATGATGCATAATGCCCCCCACGAAGGCGTTTCTTCAAGTTAAGGAATAGAAAAAAGTCACATGGGGCTAAATCCGGACTATAGCGAGGATGAGGAATGCACTTCATATTGATTTTTGCAACATTTGCAGAAACAACATTGGCAATATGCGACCGTGCATTATCTTGGTGTAGCATCCAGCCTGCTTCACGGAAATGTGGTCTTTTGCACCTGATATGGACTTGCAATGTTTTCAGGACATCCCTGTAGTATTGTCCAGTTACTGATGTGTGTGCATGTACAAGATGCTGATAAACCATTCCATGAATCTCCAAGAATGAGATGACCATATGTTTCCCAACAGAAGATCCAGTTTTGCCTTTTGGGGTTTGGTGATGTAGAAAATTTCGACACTGAGCTGTGCTGTTTTCTCTGAGGATCAAAATGATGTAGCCAAGTTTCATAAGCAGTGATTACGTTTAAAAGAGACTCCGGATCTTCCTCTAACATCAACTATAACTGCATGGAGACCTGGATGCGAATGTCCTTTTGTTCGGCTTGGAGCCCATCGCGCACAAACACGTCTCATGTGTAATGTTTCTGTCACCAACATGTGGGTGGCACCCAATGAAATGTTCGGTATTTCAGAAAGTGATCTTAAGTTAATTCATCGATCCTTTCTCACAATGAGAGCAGCAGTGTTGATGTTTTCTTCCGTAAGAGCAGTAGCTGGAACACTGGGTCCACCTTCCTTTAAAATTCATTGTCTCCCCTCTTTAAACATTTTAAACCACCTTCGAGCTGTGCTGTAGGGAAGAACAGACTCTCCATAGGCCTCCTGTAACATTGTATAGGCCTCAACTGAAGATTTGTTAAGACGAAAGCAGAATTTCAAAGTCGCATATTGTTCCTCGCTTGTTACCTCCATTACAGCGGTAGGCGATACTGAACCTATCTGAACTTGCACTTTTCTCACAGGCGGCATCCAGGAGTACCAACAATGAAACTACTACGGCGTGTTTGTTTCACATTAGGCTAACAGAATATAATAAGATTGAAATTTAGTGAGAAAATTTATGACCGTAAAAATAATGATCATTCTGTATTGAACAGTCCTCGTATAAGAAATGCCCTTTGCAATTAGTTGATTAATTCTTTCCATAAATCACGTGTTCCAAACATGCTTCCATGTGAACCCTTTACTACAGAATAGTAACTGGTCCAACATTTAGTGTTTTTTCTTCTGAATATGCTTTAAGTTGTTTTTACTTAGTCAATGGACTAAGTACCACAAAAAGGAAACTTTTATTATAATTGCAGAGCCAACTTTCCGTTTATTGCTGATAGGGAAGGCTTTATTTAGTTCGTTGTGTCTGCTTTTAAATGTATAACTCGCGACCGCATTTTTCATTGGCTGGAGTAGAGTACGTTACTGCCCTACTTCCATCCAATACGTCGATTCATATCCTACTTTAGCTTATCAGAGACACTGGAATGTGGATCAAATCGCGTGAGAGGAGTTGGTTTCGCTTTACTGCTGTGACGTCAACGAACGATATTGTACAGTACGGGAAGTGCACGGTAGTGGCAGAGAAAGCAAATTTAACACCTTATTACGGTTCCGTCCAGCCTCGGGTCAAACATATGGCAGGCCGATCGTAGCCGAAACCACCCGAGAATCTCGGCTATTAAAGGGTAATGCCATACCAATCATATATGCGTGCCTTCTGGACGACTACCGAGTACATTCCGCAGGGCATCATCCTATTTCCTGGTTATGGCAAATATAGGGGGATCGACAACAAATCTTTGTTATTTGTGTAGCTTTCCCTCCCTAATATTCATGAGCCGTGGTTCATTCCATCGCGTGTGTTTTGTTTCAGCACGTGTCCTTACCACAAGCGCGTGTCTGTGGCACTTTTTTGTGTTAAACAGGAAACCTTCCCTAAGAGTCACGCGACGGTCCGAGTTTCGAGTCCACCAATGAAAGTTTACTTCTTTAATCTGGTTCACTTGTACCTGAACACATACTAGTACTCAAGTGTTACATAAGTAATTTTTGGCAAAGGTAAAATTATATAACGAACATCGTTTTGACGTCTAATGCATAATATTGTGAAAGCTTAACATTTCTGATGATTTCGTTTCCACTTTGGATCAGTAAAATGACAACAAACAATTTTAATATCAATTAATAATAATCGATGTGATCTCTGTACCGTTTTATTAAGAAAAATATCTCCTGGCTTTAGTTTTATGAACACCACTAGAAGAAAAGTTGAACTGATGGACCTTAGTTCTCTTTGGAGGATGGATTTGTTAACACTTCATTCAATAATGTATTTCATTTCTTCACCTCTTCTTCTTCTCCTCCTCCTTCTCCTTCTCCTCTTCCGTATTCTCCTTCTTCTTCTTACTCAAGGATTAAGCCATTCGTGAAGCTTGTCTGCCTCAATTTAGGAGGCCCTGAACTCGAATCCCTGTCAGAATAAGTTATCTGGATAAGGGTTTTCCTGGGGTTTTCCCTTATCCTGAAAATAGAATGTCAGGCAAGTCTAAGGTCCATGGACCCTAGGCTTATTTGAGCATCATTCTGCCCAATTCATTGTCGTATACGAATCGATGTTGGAGAACGTTAATGAAGCACAAAACTTCCATAAAACTGCATACTTGCCCACCTCGGTAGCGTAGATGGTAACACATCTGCCTCACGTTCAAGAGGTCCCGAGTTCAAATCTCGGTCAGGGTGAGTTACCTGGATAAGGCTTTTTCCGGGATTTTCCCTTATCCTTCAAGACGAATGTCAGATAACTCTAAGCTCCATGGAACCTGGATTCATTTGAGCATCATTTCATCCAATTCATTCACCGTCCGATATGACTTAACGTTGGAGGACGTAAAATTACAAACAAAAAATCAAAACAACAAAAAAGAAAAAAAAAAGAAAAAAAAAAAGAAAAAAAAAAGAAACTGCATACTTCGGTAATCTGTGGTGCGTCAAAAGATTCCTTTCAAATATAAAAATGGTAACTTCACGTAGTACAGCAATATGCATTCCATAAAAAACGATACATTGTTAAGCTAAAATTGGAAAAGTATAATCTTTAGGTGTTGAAGATAATATTAATATCTAAGTCTCTCAGTTTGAAAAACCGGAGTTAACTACATGGCAAAGCATGGAAGCGTATCGGAAAATATGCGAACAACAGATTTGTTTACGCAAGCTCATCACACATACACAGGAGACTGTGTATGTGCACTCTGTTCAGTGCAATAATATCTTCTGGGCAGCAACGTGCCATGCATCGAGAAATCATTTATAATGCGATTGAATATTGTAACAAAGATAAAGGAAGGGAAATCAAAATCTAAAACCGATTTCTGTCGAGCAATAAATCTGCGGCTGCAGTTTAATTTACATTTGTGTACAATAATTATTGACTAGCCTTTCATATCACACACAGCTCTGAAGTGTCTATCTGTGTTTTGTCACTTACTGTACGCCAGGTTACTTATTTTGCTCTTTTAATAAACAAGATAACAGGCGAATGCAGCGGTTGTCGCTGAAAGGCAATACGCCTCAACGCTCTGCACTGAGTAACTGAGCTAGTGAAACCGTTTTCTGGAGGTTACAAAGCTACCGTTTGATTCTTTGAAGCAATTCCTAACAGGAGGAAATTCCAAATACCTTCTTCCAGTACGTTTGGTAATTTAACTAAATTTTAGGAATTACTTTTCAGCTTATGTAAGCAAGTTCAATGTTTTCTAAGCCTCCTTCTCATACTCAGCTTATTTCTATATATTCCACCACTTTATCAAAATAATAATATAAGACCTGGAGCTTTCCTGGAGATGAATATATTGCAGATCTTCTCGGGAAACAAGTCAGTTGAAAAGACGATTAGAAATCGACCTTTCGGTAGCGTACATCGCTCCCATCATCAGGATATTTAAAGAATGCTATAACCACAAAATTTATTACTGGATATAACACAAATATCAACAAAGACAAAACAGCACCAGAAACGTCGATTTTAAATGGTCTTTTCACCAGGCTTGTTTCCCGAGCAGATCTGGAATACAAAATAATAATGTTTACAAAAATTATTTTTAATAGGCAAATGAGCAGTCACATTAAATTTATTATGAGTGATAAAGTCAGTGGACTTTAAGTAAGATTTTTAAAATTGAGAGCATTGTCTGCTCTACATAACTGCAAAACAGATAGAATGGGGAAGGGAAACATATGTGATAGATATGAGAGGGAGGGTTTAGCTTGGTTAAGTACAGGAGCTATATTGAGAGTGGGTTCACCAAAGGAAAGAAAATAAGCTTAGAACATTATGCAGTGGAGTGTAAAGAAATTGAAAACTGGAGGAAATTAATATGGGATACGAACTGGGATAATGAAGGGGCTTACGTAGTAATAATAAACATGCTTATGTTGAAAAGAGAGAAAAGAATAAGGGAAGTGGGGAAATTTTCTGACAAAATCAAAGAGAAATAGTTGAGAAGGGCAAGGAAGTAAGAGGTAGAGAAATGGAAGACACAATCAGAACGTTAGATCAAGATTGTATAAGGGCTAGGATAGAGGTTAACCGCCAGGGAGTCAACACCGCTATCAGCCCATAATATAAGCAGCTGACAAATTTGTACCTAGATTAGAATTGTAAAACTTCTAATTGAGAATGTAAGATATGGAACTACAAATAAATATTATTATAACTGCAAAACAAGGAACCACTTCTTAACTGTTGGATTTGGTCCTCTGAAACCTGAGAAGGTAATGCTTAAATAGTTATAGTTGCCTTTAAGAAGATTAAAAGATGAAGTCTATTCTTATAACAACACACACACTAAGCAACAGCAATTCGGAATTCACAGTAGTGCAGTGAACAATTTTGATAAAGATATAAGAATACAGGTTTGGAATTTATAAGAGGACCATAGTATGAATGATCAGTATAGAGCTGTTGATACACATAAAAATCTTTGGTCTAAAGACAAGCTTAAATCAGATATTTCAAAGGCGTTTCTACTGCATCTTGGCATATCCCTCTATGAGTTCAAAAGTTCCCACGTATCCCAATGACTATAACACATTTAAAATGATATTTTAGGATTATGAGGTTCGAGGTAATTTTAAAATTCCCATAGTATAGTAAGTACTGTGCGATCCATATAAACCTGAACCACTTCAATAGGCCATAATTCCCCTTTGAAAGCTCGTAAAATTTAGAAATTTGTTTTAATGATCTCAATGGCTCTGGGAGAATTGACAACACTGATTGTTGGTCCCATTTTCTTTGATACGACTGTAGACACTGAAGTTTATATGGGTATTTGTGGAGCAGCTGGATGATATCGAACTGAGAGAAGGTTATTTCCAGCAAGATGGAGCAACGTGCCATACATCTAATGACACCATGGAACTTGTAACCAATTTCTTTGATAATCGAATAATCTCAAAGGGTCTGTGGCCCCAAGATCCCCTGACCTAACCTCACCGGCTTTTTTCTTGTGGGGGTATCTAAAAATAGAGTGTATAAGAATAGGCCACGGACAATTGAAGTTCTCAAGGAATACATTCGAACCGAAATAACTAACATTAGCGAGGAGACACTACATAAAACTTCAGGGAATATGTTGAGATGAGTGTAAACATGTACAGATGCTGGTGGAGGACGCTTCCAACATTTTATCTAAGAAGTAAATAGTGTAATGTCATCTCCTAATTGTGTATTATATTCTCCTAAAGTTGCACGTGTGTCCTTTCAAAAGTTCAAAAGTTATGGCCTTTTGAATTGGTTCAGGTTTGTATGGATCGCACTATATTTGTAATAAATGCTACAGGATATCCAGGTGAAACGAGATTGCTAAATACATAAATATAATTATACCACAACGGCCGTCTATATGGAAGTAGTGTTGCACAAAATTCAAAGCATTAGCTAACTTTTTAACCTGTTAAAAGGTTACATCTGTGTCACTATAGTCTACATTGGCCTCGACCTACCAACTTGGTTGTCCACCTCACGCTCACATGTACAAGGCAGCGGTGGACGATATCTAGCCAACAAGGGCGGATAATGCCGTCTGCACGACTTAGTGTCATTTAAGGGAAACATTTTAAGAGCTTGTTTATTAAAATATGCGGGAATAACTTTTTGGAACATTAGGGGAAAGTCGTGCAGTATCGGCCGGCTTGCAGTACCAGCCACTACTGCGATTTCCCTTTTCGCCTCCATGTGACAGAAGTTTCCAGTAAGTAGTAGCTAGCTTGTGCATCCACGTGCGCTATTGTCGGATATGTTCTTCCTCTTCTCAGTTCTTTGTCTGTTCTAAGTGCTTGATGGTGGTTAGTGTAGCTGTTAGCGCACGGAAGATATTCTGACGCCTATAGCAGCGCTATATTTGCGATCTCTGTAGACCAGTGAGCTAAACATTTGTGAACTGAGCAGAAATAGTGACAATAAGTTCCCATGCTTTTGTATTCTACTATTGTTCTATATGTGGCATTTTTTTTTTAATTTACGTCCTCCAACGTTAAGTCATATCGGACGATGAATGGAATGGATGAAATGATGTTCAAATGAGTCCGGGGTCCATGGAGCTTAGAGTTACCCGACATTCGTCTTACAGGATAAGGGAAAACCCCTGAAAAAACCTTATCCAGTAACTCACCCTGACCGAGATTCGAACTCGGGACCTCTTGAACGTGAGGCAGACATGCTACCACCACGCTATCGAGGCAGTGGCCGATACTGCAAGACACTTTCTACAAGCCTTGTAATTCTAGCTTTTTTACTTTCTATGTAATAAAGTGCTATAACTAAACAATAAAAATCAGTACATTTTACTATCTATAGAATATTCTTGAGGTAAGAGAATAATAAAGGTTTTTACAGGGGTTTCCCTTATCCTGAAAGACGAATGTCGGGTAACTCTAAGCTCTATGGACCCTGGGCTCATTTTAGCATCATTTCACCCATTCCATTCATCGTCCGATATAACTTAACGTTGGAAGACGTAAATCACACACACACACACACACACACACACACACACACACACACACACACACACACACACACACACACACACACACACACACACACACACACACAAAAGAACACAATTACAGAGTAAAGTCAAAAACCTTAACCCGGCCGATACTGCACGACCTTCCCCTTGTGTCTTTGTTTAGTTCGGCGGTGAATGTTGGAGGAACAAAGAAAATCAGCATGATGATGCTGCTGATTCTATTTGTAGTTACTGCATGTTAAAATCCCTCCAGTCATTGTACTATTAAAAACATAATTATATTTTTAATACGAGAAACATAGTTTGCAGATTTATGAAGTTAAGATCATGTCCGAATGGATCATTGTATCTTTTAACTGAATTATATTATCAATACGTATCAAAATTAATAAAAGTTTTTAAGAAATGGTAATAAGAATACACGTATAGAATAAACAATTTGATTTAATACAGTAAGGCATTTGAAAAAACGTGCATCCGTAATGACGTTAAGAATGACATCATAGTTATGATTACCTGTTTAAAATCATATTCTTTCCTTTGTTCAGAGTATTTTTGTCTCGTACAGTTATTCCGTTCCTCCGCCCTGTCATGGGAACGACGTTATCACTACAAAACCTACGGACAATCAAGGTAGCTACATCAATTCGTTAGTAGGAATGAATTTTTGTATTAATATTCTGTCAGGTCAAAATAACAACAGCAGTATATTCCATCCTATAGTTTATGTATTATGTTTTGTTCCAGGTAGAACTTACGTAGCTAAGTCTGCGAGGAGTATCTTCACCTTAGAGACAGATAACTGATGTCAAAAGAGTAACGCTGAATGATGTATTCCAGTATATGTGTGACTTAAAAGATACATGTTTTCTTAAATTGAATGAGGTGAATATAAAGATATCTCCTAAAAAGCTACAGGATAAGACAGACAGCAAGGATCACTATTTTTTCCGGGAAAGGAATGACTGCTTGGTGCTTCACCTAGGAAAGGACTTCACAGCATGGCTTGCAGCACGTTTTCTATACATTTAATCCCGGTTTTCCCTATATTCGCCTTGCGCATCATCTTAGTCGTTTGGGGTATTATCATTTGCGTCATTCTTAATGCTGGAAATCGTATTCCTACTTCCCTTTACGAAATCAATTGCCAGTTTAATTGGTGGACAATCACAACTCCATACGTAGATTTCGAAAACCTTTCCAAAAGCTTTACGTAATATGTGTGGGGAGAGTTTCGTTTAATATACTTCCTATCAGATCATATCGAATGAAATGTGCAAAATTATGCTAAAATAGTTTTGATGCTGAAATGCTTTTTCACCAAAAAATACCTCACACGCACGAAAACAGTAAAATGAAGGGAAATAGAATGGAAAGTACCTCGAGTGTAAATAAATATGTAAAAGTGTGAGTCTATTATTATTACTATTATAAAAAGGGGGCTTAATGTTGAGATTCTACTCAATTGAATACTTTGGGATGGAGCTGTGGGTATTGTTAGGGGAGCATTACAACTATGAATCCAAACTAAGGCTGCCACAGATCAGCTGCTGTTGTGCTTGTCCTTATGTCTCGTCATAGATTTTGAAATCCTCACCATACTCTATGAATTTTGTATAAACGATAACTTAAAGGAGTCAATTTGTTTTCGAATTTACGTCCTCCAACGTTAAGGATGAAATGGATGAAATGATGCTCAAATGAGCCCAGAGTTCACAGAACTTAGACTTACCATAAATTAGTCTTTCAGAATAAGCGAAAACTGCGACAAAACCTTATCCAAATAACTCACTCTTAGATAGGCCAACCTACCTGACCTATGGGTTTTTCGGGGGTTTTCCCTGGTCGGTAGGCGAATGCTGGGTAGGTTAGTTACTTGCCCCGAATTTCCTGTCCCTCCATTTCATCTCCATTATTATTTCATATCATCTCTCACCTGGTGGTCTCTTTCAGGGTAGAAGTGTCGGTGGGTGTTTCGGAGGTGCATGGCAAGATGATATACTTTGAGGAAAACTACTTCCTCCTCCGGTAGGTCGGTTGCCCGTCTCTGCTCCTCTGCTGGGACCATTTCGGGACCACCACTCAGGGACCTTTTTGGCTCGGATCGCCTGACTGGTACCATTAGGGCTCGGCTGCTGGGCTCTTGGCATCCCGCTGTAGGGGAGCGAGTTCGTTGTCCTGGCCTGTCGGAGGAAGTCTATATCCAAGTAAACTGTAGGGACCCTCCCCTCTGTACTGTCGTGGCTCCTTAGGTCAGCTGCCCTCTGTCTCCTTCGCCTCATCCTTCCTCCCGGGGGTGCCCCCACTTGGGGGCATAGGAACAATGGGCCCAGCATGGTGGTCTACGTACCGAATCCCCTCTGTAATGAAATCCCAATCCCAGTCTCACCCTTAGATAGGAACTCGGGACCTCTTGAACATGAGGCAGACACGCTATCATCTATGCCACCGAGGCGGACAAAGGAGTTCATGGTACAGTTTGTAATACCTGCTTCAAACAAGTATTTCGCACTTTATTTCCATTTTACTAAAAAAAAAAAAAGTGAATTCCATCTTTAAAGTATTTCTAAATAGCTATTTTCTGTGATCATATGAAGTTATATAGGTATAAGCTAATTTTTAATTTTCTGCTATTTTATAGGGTAAATGGATCTCAGTTTCAGATAAATAATTTTAAATTATTATGTAACTTTTGTTAACTTTTAGAATCATTTTATGGGTCGTTCTGATACCTTTATTGGTCATAAAATTTGAGCTCTGTTTATTAGTTATAGTTGAATTTAGCATATGAATTTTGCTTTATTGAGACTATAAGAAAACGAATTAGTGTGTAATGTTTGTGGCAAACTATGGTCATTACATCATCATTTAGAATGGGGTGTAATACCCCAGAAATTGAACTTTTTGATAATTTTTGCTGTAATTAAATATCTGAACTTAATCGCGCAGTTCTTCTTTGAGTTATGCAAGAAAGCAAGTTTAATATTTCTTTAAGAATTCGGTTTATGAATGCATTTGGTATTCTTTCTCAATGAATGTCTCAACAACTTTTCAAACATGTCAGTGAATAATATAAGCGTTGACTAACTACTGTTTAAGATGCAAGTATACGAGAGAGATGAATACGGGAATAGCAGAGGAACTTTCAAAGAGACGAGAGTGAAGATTAAAGAACGCAGGTGTTCGAAGAAGGAAGGAAATATCAGCAAGCATGTGTATGGATGGATGGAACGGAGCATTTTGATCGTGGGAGTATTGCTGACCTACTGTGCCAAGCAGGTGACGTCACTACCATCAGCTACTAGTTGTGGTAATGTGAATCATTGTTAAAAGGTGATTTACTGACATGGGAAGAATCGTGAAGCCCAGCGGCACGTCGCACACAGTAAAGGGCAACATGACTTTCCTCAGCTTATTACAGAACTTGTAGGTCAGTGTATTCTTGCACGGTAGTTCCTTAATCCCACCGTACTAGACCTACAACTTCATTCAGCACCGTACCGTCACTTAGCATATTTACTTTCTTTGAATATCTCAACATTATTTTGAATATGTTTTAAATAACGATGCACCATTCTGTTTTTACAAAGTAGTTGTAATGTTGATGGATAGAGTCAACATGAAAAATTCAATGCCATGGCCGGGATTTGAAACACGGATCTCCTGGTTTCCCTCCAGTCACTCTAACACATTGAGCTACCATGGCCAACGTGCCATCCTGACATTAAATTCTCCATTTGACTCATATATTTAATGTTGACTCTATCCATTAAAAACCTTAGCCTACAAATGGCTAGTGTGAAGAAATGATTAATTTCCATCACTTAACTAAAATAATAAGAGTTAATGATAAAGCCTGAGACTCAAGTACTTACGACAGTAAGTCGCCACAAACGGTGTATCTCGAATGCGAGAGCCCTTAGTGGTTTACCGGGGACATATATATTTCTATTGTGTTGATATGCTTTCTTGTCTTAGGACTCCAAATAATAGATGCATACTTGAGATTTTGTCTCACAAATAAGTTATAAAGTTGAATTGAAGTTTTTCCTTACATGAATAGGAATTCCGAATAATGAAGCCAAGACAGTTTAGCGATTTTGACACCATTAGGTCGATGTGTCTGTTGCATCTGAGATTTGATGTAAAGTGTACTCCTAGATCTTTATTTTCAACCACTTCAACGAACGGTGTCCTGCTCATATTATAAACATATTTAACGGCATTTTTACTCCTAGTAAAGGCCATTTTTACACATTTACAAATAACTCCGACGGAACTGTGGGAATTAGTAAATCCATGACCTAATATGCCCATTTTTAAAGAACATAATCACTGTTAAAGCGTATATTGAGTCTACGTAAAGATAAAAGTGAAGTTTTAAAATGTTATATGCAAGCAGACAGACAGGTGAGACTCAATTTAGTAAACAAGTTGCATAAAGGATTTATCAGGAAATTTTATCTGATACGTTTTGTTATTTACACAGTTGGAGTACAAGGAATATTTATGCATTAATACCAAATTTCATTATCATTTTCTGGTGAACCACAGAAAAAGTACACTTCTGATTACATAATAGGCATTGGGAATATGCAGAAAAGTTGATTAAATGACACTGGGCAACAGTGAAAATATTTCGGGCTTAAAAATAGTGAATTTACATGTATTTCCATCTGCTGAATTGAAAAATCACCATAAAAATGATAGATTAGCTCTTGTTTTGAAGTTAAAGTGACATTTTACTTTTAGAGTGAAGATTTTAAATTTAGGGGAATTTTCTTGGGAGTTGGCTCAGCTGTCAAATAACAAAACACAATCAGAGAGAAATTTTGGAAATTAAGTGATGCAAAAGTTAAGGAAGGCATTTTTGTTGGACCACAAATAAGAGAACTTGTAAAGGATCCTGCAATTGACCAAATTTTGGAGGGGAAAGAAAAGGAAGCTTGGGAAGCCTTCAAGGGTGTTGTTCATGGATTTTAGGCAACAAAAGAGATGACAACTACAAGCATTTTGTGACAGTGCTCCTGCAAAAATACCGTAACGTTGGATGCAACATGTCCCTTAAGATCCATTTTCTCCTCTCCCACCTAGACTTTTTCCCTCCTAGTTGTGAAGCTGTTAGTGATGAACATGGGGAGAGATTCCATCAGGACATTACTGTTATGGTACAAAGGTATCAGGGCCGTTGGAATGAAGTAATGCTTGCGGATTACTGTTGGTCTTTGTATAGGGATTCTGCGGAACTCCATCACAAGTGGTAAGCTAAGAGACGACGAAGTCAATAGGTCACCACATGATTCTCTTCAGACACAACTATCTGCGAAGTATTTTTCCAGCAATTTAGAACTCTTAGCATGTAATTACCAGTTAAGAAATCAAATGCACTTTCATTGTTGTTAGCATGTACGTAATTAAAATGCATCGTTTTCTCTCAATCCACCTTGTGTATATCATAGGAACTAGAGCTAAGAAACATTTTTCATTGTCATGTTTGATTTTCTCAACCCAAAATAAGTAGGAATTGCCTCATGAATTGCTCGAAACGTTCAAAAATTATTTTTTTCGCAGTGTAATTTGACCGAAGTTTTAAATTGTTTAATTTTCAGCAAAAGGAACTATGATACCAGTTATATGAACATCACATGATGAATACAGTGTGCTACGTCAGATATAAGATATGCAGTGAAAGAGAGAGAAACGGAAAGGTAGAGACAATGAGAGTTTGGCTAAGGAGAGAGAGAGAGAGAGAGAGAGAGAGAGAGAGAGAGAGAGAGAGAGAGAGAGAGAGAGAGAGAGAGAGAGAGAGAGAGAGAGAGAGAGAGAGAAGAAGCTCATCACCAATGAGTATATGTGGCATATGTGAGTATATGTTTGTATATGACACTGATTGCCCAGGACAAGAAGGCAAGCTAGAGGAATATGTAACGTAATCGCTTTTGTTATCTCCTCGGTGTTTATGCTCGCCTTCCGAGTATGACAAGGATGGAAGATTCGTTTAAAGTACACACGTGTTGTCACATAGCTCACCTATACATAATACCTATCTCTGCAACAAACATTAGATCTGGCAGCATGGGTGACTCATATGCACTCTCATACACTCATTTCCTAGTAAACAGATCCGCTAGCGGAGCAGATAAACTTTTCAAGCTCCTCTGCGCTTCATATCCCTCTAGCCTTCTTGTCGTGGGCATACAGTAGTTAATTTTAAAGGGGTCATGAAGAAAATAAAGAAGAGAAGTGATTATCCCGAAACATACAGGCCATTTCACGTGTGGTGGCATAAGGTACAGAACTACTAATAGTCTCCGTTCATGAAAATCGAAAATATATTACAATTTAATGCTTTACAATAATTGTGAAGACTTTACTATTTAGTAGAGAGACGGAGAAAGAGAAAGAGAGATAAAGTTAGTACAAAACATGCTGTGGTTGTTGGCAATATATTTTAAACCATGACCTTGATGTTGAATTTTTTTTTTTTTTTTTTTTTTTTTTTTTTTTTTTTGGGAAACAGGCTCTGAACACTGCAGGTACTGCAGAAAACGTCAGGGAAGTGTGTGCAGCAGTAACACCTACGATGTTACGTAATGTGTCCAAGAAATGTGTGAACCGTGTTTGTATGTCCCGTTAAAAGGATGAGAATCAATTTGTGTCTGTTTTTCACTCCGTAGCTTTTCTATTACGAATGTCAATTTCCTGTTAAGTCGTAAATGGTATATGGATATACCATTCGTTTCTTTGTGTTTCAATCTGACAATTTGACACAGTTATTTTATTTTGTTAAGCTTGTAATTTAAAGCGGACTAATAAAGATGTCCAATAATTGAACGGGGTGGTGAATCTTATTTCTCAAAACTTAAGCTCATGATTTAAAATGATATAGGTGTTTCCAACAATTTTGTGCTGAATCATTTTTCGCTATCTGCACAGATAAAAGAATGGTTCTATATCCCGTGATGTTTTAAGTGCCCTCTATATAGAAAGGTATAAGTAGCTTACTCATCATCTCGAATATTGATCCAATTGATTATATTAGATTAGATTATTTATTGTGCGTATTCCAAAATTTTACAATTTACATCTTTTGGCTAGATTTATTTGTCTTTACCTTGTTGCTACCTTGGCTTAGTGCACCCTGGTCTTCTGCTCTGCCAGGTAGCTCTTAACCTCCGTGCCTCCTGGTTACTTAATTAGTCCCATTCATCCATTCATCTTCCTTTCTTATATTCTTTAGATCTCTGACCCGTTTTTCTTTCAGTTTCTTCAAGAACTCACCAATACATCTTACCTTCTTTTCCTCCCTTCCCATTAAAACTTTTATAGTTACTATCCTCCTATCTACTTTCTCCCATTTTTCCTCCCAAACCTTTTTTCTCCACATTGCAATCTCCTCGCATTCTATTACATAGTGTTCTATGCTTTCTTTGCCCCCAAAAATTCACAAATTCCCTTTTCCCTACCTCTTATCCCTCTTAGAAATATTGTTCCTGTTCTCATCCAAGCTAACCCTTCTCTCCCTTGTCTATTGCAGTAATCTACATATGCTTCTCGTCCCCAATTTCTTTTTATTTGCTTGTAAAATTGTAATGATTTCATATTTGCTAGACTTCCCCATATTTCCTGTCTTTCTATATCTTGTATTCTGCATTTTACTAATTTATCCACATCGCTTGTATTCCTTTCCTCTAATCTCCATATATCTTCCATTCCTATTTTTTCCATAATTCCTCCTATCTCTGCCCACCAACTTTTTTAGTTCTCTAATCCCATTAAATGTTGTAAAAAGCAATTACGCAGGAAGGTGCAGCTGGGCATGTGGGATTTTCTCGAAAAATAAGGCATTTTAACCTGTTTCCTGGCCTATTGGAAAGATAAAATTAAGAGAACATAATTGGAATATGATATAACTGGGAGATATCTATGTTAACCATGAATATGGTTCCAAAGATTTGGGTATAAGATACTGGCGTATTCGCGAGGTGCTGGATTCAAATACCGCTAGCCGAACAATGTGTCATTCTTTTGTGGTTTCCCTCAGTCATCAGGGCAAATAAGTGTTGGATTGCTAATGCCACAGGCCAAAGTTCTACGTTAGGTCTAAAACAATAGTAACAGATGAGAATAGATGGTAATAACGAATCTCAGCCATCCATCGACAGGAAATGAAGGCAAGCAGAATGGGCGGTACTGTAGTTCAATCTGTCCGGCGCGGTTCCCCGGCGCTACGACCTCCGTGAGCACATGTCGAAGCTGCCATCTATCCATCACCTCTAGAAACAGAGATGCAGTTGTCTACCACCAAAACCTCCATGGATATGTGTCGATGGTACAGGGCCAAGGCTCAGACGGCAAAAGCGAGACTCGAGGTATCCTTTAACAGAGTCGTCGTGGTATGACCACGTAGTTAACGCGATTTGGGGCAGATATGTATGCAAAGACATTACAGTTTAGTTATTAATAACACTGTAATAATAAATATAAATCTTCAACATCTGTATATATGTGAATTTGGGTGGAAATATATTCCAGCTTCGTCTGATTTAAATAAAAAATATTTTAATTTTTAATGGAGGTAAACATTTAACGGCTTTAATTTAACAGAAGTGGATCTGCAACAGACTTTATGCTCATTTTTAAATATTGATAATTTATAACAGAAGTCTCCTGTATATTACTGTAGCTAAATTTTATTGTGAAGCATAATGTTTTTGGAATAAAGAGCCTGAAGGTAGGGAAATTAATTGTTCTTTCACACTAGCTGTGTTTAGGACGCACTAAGAAAGGGTAGAGCCAGACTAAAAAATTCAGTGCCATAGCCGGGATTTGAACCACGGATCTTCTGGTCTCCGTCCAGCCGCTCTAACCATTGAGCTACTACGGCCAACGCGCCGACACGACATTAAATTCTCCAACTGACTCGTGTTTTTTCCGGTAAACGACTAGGAGTTCTCATAAACACATGAGACAACCACCTTAATGACGACTTACTATGCTGTAAGTACTTTAAGGTCCGGGCTTTATAGTAAACCACTAGGAGTTCTCATAACCACATGAGACAACCACCTTAATGACGACTTACTATGCTGTAAGTACTTTAAGGCCCGGGCTTTATAGTTAACCACTAGGAGTTCTCATAACCACATGAGACAACCACCTTAATGACGACTTACTATGCTGTAAGTACTTTAAGGCCCGGGCTTTATAGTTAACCACTAGAAGTTCTCATAAACACATGAGACAACCACCTTAATGACGACTTACTGTGCTGTCAGTACTTTAAGGCCCGGGCTTTATTTTTCGGACCACTATTAGGTACAATTAATGGAAATTAATTGTTCTTTCACACTAGCCATGTGTAGGGCGCACTCTGAAAGGGTAGAGTCAGACTGAAAAATTCAATGTTTGGTTTGGTATTCCCGGCTATGGCATTGATTTTTTCAGTCTGGCTCTACCCTTTCAAGCTGAAGGTACACAGGTTTCAAAACGAACCGAAATAACTATTATTATCAGCAATATGGTTTGGTGTAAGCATAGGAACTGAACATAACTTGATATGTATTGCGATTATTTTTTAAAGAATTCCAACCAATATTCCTGAAACTAATTTTTGTGAATAACATTTGTTATGCTTGATTTTCTGGCCAATTGGTGCATACTTACCTAAGAGAATGCACTTGAGTAGTTAATGTTCAATTTTTAATCCGAGTATTTTGAAATCACACATTTCTAAACATGCTTCTTTTTGTCACATAATGTTATTTTGAATATTTGCATAATTGTGTAAAATAGTTTTGCGGAATCCACGCTACTGTTATTAAAATGTTAAAGTAGTGTACGATACAAAGTATATTATAAGCAGAGCCGGGATTTTTAAGCAATATGCTAAAATATGCGATTTGTTTACTTATGTTATGCTTTTCTTTAATTAAAATAGCTTATTTTATCCAAATCACATAAATGTGAAAGTAAATGTTCGCTCTTAGCCATTATTTTACATCGTCTCGCTGAAGTAGTTAGGAGACGATATAAAAACGTGGATCTTCTTGTCTCTAGCATAAAGAAAGTGTTCGTACTGTCACCAATCAGAGTTTAAAATTTTTATGAAGTGCTTCCAAATGTGTCTTTTAAACCCTCAGCCGGTTTCAACTCGATGGGTTTCTTGATTAAAGACTGTGTCATACTGTGCAGAACATTTCATTGAGGTAAAAACAGTGTTGTACTTTAAGTTAATTGATGTAAATTAATCGTTCCTTCACAATAGCTATATATAGACTAAGGTTGTGGGTAGATTAAGTCAACCTAAAAACTTTACTGCCATGGCCCGGATTTGAATCATGGATCTTTTGGTTTTCGTTTAGTCGCTCTTACCCATTAAGCTACCATGGCTAACATGTCACGACATTAAATTATCCGACAGACTGATATATTTTCCCGGTAAACCTCAGTTTGTTGTACTCCTTAGATGCAGATAATGCAAGTAGCATTGCTACAGAACAGGATTTATTTGCTAATATTGGCATTCAAGATAAGATAGAGTACATAACCATTTCTCCAAAATACCTGCTATTATAACACAGTTGGAAACTCGTAATACCTTGGAGCATTCACTTTCTTTGATAGATGACATTTCAGGAACATTGTCTTCAGAGACTCGCGGCATACTTTAAACTGTCTTTCCAAAACTCGGTAAGGTATTAATGAAAACGCCTGGCTATGAAACACTGTGTATCATTTCTAAAACAGCTTTTTGGTATTGAAAAGTATACTGAAGAGGAATTCTCTCAAGAAGAACTGTGGTGCCTTCCACATGTTCCGGTGATGTCATATGACGTCGAGAGATCCTTTTCACTGTCTAAAAGATTCTTCACTTAAAAACGCAGGAGCTTCACACAAGAAAATCTCAAGATGACCTCCCTTGTGTCCTGTGACAAGCTTAGGTAAGGAAAGAATTCCACGAAACAATATATTTTTATTTTTATTTGCCTATTTTTGGCGCTTATTTGTTTCATTTTTGTGCCTATGTGCTTGCTTATTTTACTATTTGATTGTGCTTACAAATCCGTGCTCTATAATACTTTAAAATTATTTATATATATAGCACAATTTGGAATTTAGCACTTTATGCTTTTAGTGAATAGCAGAGGACAATTTTTGGAATGAGATCCTTTTGCTGCTCGCAGTAACTAACTCAGCAGTTGATATTGATTTTTCTACTCGCATTTCTGTATATATGGTTAATAATATAAGTACTAAATTTCTGCACCTGCAAATGAAAGATTTGTTAGAGAAAAATATCGATCGAGTGTTAAAATTGTGTATGTATGTTCTTGCCGTTAACAGAACCAGACACTAGAAGTTGCTTTCACAATGCCAATGTCAAGCACAAAATCAAGGATGCAAGGTATACTGTATGAAATTCAACATAAATTTAAAGTTCTAGTCAGACAGCCCAAGAAAGTCAAGGCCTACAGCACGGTCGCTGCATTCTCAGCATTCGTCCACATGGACCATCTTGAAGAGACTGCATTCAGGGTATTACTGCATGCGTCTCCCACGTGCCACTCAATGGAAGATTGGGGCTAGGTATTTCATAGATGGACTTTAGGTTACTGATTGCATCCCTAACCAGACTCTCATTTCTCCAGATTAGTTTAGATTACATTAGATTTTTACTGTGCATATTCCAAAATTTTACAATTTAAAACTTTTGGCTACATTTATTTGTCTTTACCTTGTTGCTACCTTGGCTTACATGACACCCTGGTCTTCTGCTCTGCCATGTAGCTCTTAACTTCCATACCTCCTAGTTATTTAATTAGCCCATTTCTTCCCCTTCATCTTCCTTTCTTATAGTCTTTACATTTCTGGCCCATTTTTCTTTTACTATCTGCAAGAACTTAATACTTCTTACCTGCTTTTACTGCTTTCCCGTTAACATTTTTATAGCTACTATCTTCATCTCTACTTCCTTCCATTTTTCCTCCCAAACCTTTTATCTGCACATTGCAATCTCCTCGCATTCTGTTACATAGTATTCTATGTTTTCTTTTCCCCCACACAATTCACAAATTCCCTTTTCCCTACCTCTTATCCTTCTTAGAAATATTGTTTCTGTTCTCATACATGCTAACCCTTCTCTCTCTTGTCTATTGCAGTAATCTACGTATGCTTCTCGTCCCCAATTTCTTTTTATTTGCTTGTAAAATTGTAATGATTTCATATTTTCTCGACTTCCCCATATTTCCTGTCTTTCTATATTTTCTATTCTGCATTTTACCAATTTACCCACATCGCATGTGTTCCTTTTCTCTAATCTCCATATATCTCCCATTCCTATTTTTTCTATAATTCCTCCTATCTCTGCCCACCAACTATTTGAGTTCTCTAATGTTTTTGGTGTTTCATGCATAATTTCATAGTTTCCCCTTCTTCTTTGGCCAAACACCTGACCCAAAATTTTATTATTCTATTTCCTCTTGTCTTTTCTAATTCTACTAAAGCTACTTCCGTAGGTACTGATCTTGGTAAGCCTAGTAGCTCTTTACAAAACCTTCTGTAGTTTTGGTCCACCGTTTTGTTTACCTCTGTGACCACCCCCCTCCGCAGATCTCCACTGCATACAACATTTTGGATTCAACTAGTGCTTCATATATTCTGTCTAACCACTTGGTTGTCATTTCTAGCTTATATTTGCATATTCTTACCCCATTCATTGCCGCCCTTTCTTCTGCTTCCATTTTTCTCCTGTGTGCCTCCCACTTTCCACTCACTCTCCATACTGACAATTCAACATGGGTTCATTATGGCCAATGGCACCAACGTTAGCTCAGGTCTAAATGAAATGGTCTTCGGTACCACACATTCCTTTTTTATTTCTGGTAAAATGAAACACATATTTGAAATATTAAAATACATAAGCATTTAAAATACTTGTTACTACATACCGTACTTAGAATCCGGTCCAACGTGGACGGTAACCAAGGCTCCACGCTTCAGGTCAGTACTCACTTCATAATTGCAAATGCAAATTTGGGCTCTAAGCTTTTCGGAAAACACCAGTGCACTGCGATTCTACTAAAAACGTAATTTAGAGACCCATGTGACTATCCCAATATGGAAGGAAGAGCATAACTCTGTAGCGTACGTGATAGCGAGGTCCTGAGTTCGAATCTCGGTCAGGGTGAGTTATCTGGATAAGTTTCCTCCGGGATTTGCCCTTATCTTGAAAGATGAATATCTAGTTACTCTCTCTCCGGACCTTGGGCTCATTTGAACATCATTCCATCCATTTCATTCATCGCCCGATATGACTTAACGTTAGAGGGGTGTTTTGTAAAAATCTTTGTGCTGCATATTTGAAACGTGTTGTGATTACGTAAGAGGTTTAATATACATCGAAGTTTTCGTTTTCTGTATATTCTTCATAGACGGTTATGCACAAACGAACAAAAAAGCAACAAAAATAAATCACACACCCAAACACATAAACATACACATGGAGTGAAAAATGCTTTGTATTATTCAACAGATTCCAAAACACGTATTTCCTCTGTATAGCACATGTAAGTAGTAGAGGCAGTAAGAGGTCTGATCTGTTGCACTCACATGACTTTCTCTGCTCTTACTCTTGTCTACTTCATGTTAATCGAGATAAACATTTTCAAAAATTGTCTAATTTGACATTTTCTTGAAGATGCAAGAGCAAAAAGGAAATAAAGTAGACTTAAATGATAGGTAAATGTTTTGATAGCTGACCAACTTTGAAATTCTTCTTTGGTTATGTTGCCAGATATTAGAACAAAAGGAGTGACAGTATAAATATTTGAACAGTAAAAGAGTGACAAGGAATATTGTGGAATTCATTAGATCCACAAAAATATGTATTTGATAAATATTGTACTCGCTGACGCGGTCTACATTTTTGGTGAGATAAGATTTTGTTTATCAAAATAAATAAAAAAAAAACAGTCAAATCAAACAATTGCGTAACAGCCCGAGTGAGCCAAAGCCTGCCTACGCGACTGCCGACTTCACGACAACATATAAAATGTAGAGGTGGGTAATACAACCGATATGGGGAGGAGATGTGGTCCACATCACGGCATCCCTAGTCGGAAAGTTGGCATACGCAACCAGGGCCGCTAGATAGCGTTAGCTCCTCAGTTTTCTCACGATGTTGACCGGGCACCTGTCCTATAACCGGGAATTAAAATCCGCACCCCCCAAAGTTGGGATCGATCCTGGGCGCATTCCTTGGCAGGGAACTCAAGCATGACGCCTTAGCGTACTACGCTAGGATGCAGGACAAGATTTTGTCTATCGCTTACGGTAATACTTTATGCAAAAGTATTCAGAATGAAGAATACTTGGAGATTGTTTCCAGAAAATTTAAGATATATATTTCATTTGTCAAAAAATCATAAACATATGGCAGTTTAATTACAATCTTTTAGGTGTTCTTGAGAAAATAAAAATGTTTCGCTGGCCCGTAGCTCAGTCGGTAGAGCAACTACCTGCCATGCTAGGGGTCCCGGGTTCGATTTCTGACGGTGGGGGTGGGGATTTTTCTCCGACAAAGATAATTCCTCATCTTCCCCAGAGTCTGGAAGCATAGTGACCGCGCTTAAAGCATCCCCAGGCGACTAGCTTTGTACGGAAATGCTATTCTTCCCCCTAAACACAATGTCATAAACATTTTATGATACACCTACCGAGGGGAGGAGAGGTGAATAATGTCAGGCACGTGTTTACAGCTGAAAATACCCAGGGTATCCGTTGTTTATAATAACGTTTAGAAGAACAAAAGAAAGTTCAAGCTGAATTCACTGTACAAAATAGTTATTGATCCTTTAAAATAAATTTTAAATGATTAATGCATCCTATAATAATACATAGTGTTACAACGCTTTATAACAAAACTGAAAACAGATATATTACCTATGCTGATATGGTATTAGTACTTATATTACCTACAAGAACTAAATGCGTATTATTAACATAATATCCAAGGAAAGCTTAGTAAAACATCATTACAATTTTAAAAGGGTTAAATTGCATCAGTGTGCATGAAATTGTGAGGGATATTTACTTGCTAATTAAAGAAGCACTTTGGATATTCTGGTAGTTAATAATAATAATTTATAAGCAAAAATTGTACGTTAGAGCTTTGTTTATTGCAATCGTGAACTGATTTATCGTAAAGTATTTTCCTATATTCTATGGCAGCTACAGGCACTGAATTTCAGTTGATTTAACAAAGCAGTAAATACTTTTAAAAAACCGAACTAAGGATTAAAGAAAAATAGTAAGGAAATTCTCTTACTCGTTTTAAATGTTGGAGGCTTTTTACAAGGATGTCTACTAGTTTAACAAGTTTGAATATAGTTAAGCAGTGCAATTTTTTGGATGGGGGGGGGCCCCTTCCGTTAAACACAATTTAAATAAATAATCACGTTCATTCCGCATAATAATTAAATGTCATAAACGCTTTAGAACTCGAGAAAGTTTAGAAATACTGGTAGGTATGTATTACAAGTATGAATGGAAATCCACGTTAGCATATACATATTAGGTTCGATTCCCACGGTTTCCACATCTTAATGAAATTACGCAAGTGCTAAACGTCAATAACTATTAAACACTAATACGTTTATAAAACTACACTAAGTACACTAAGTAAAACACTATGTAACTTCTATAAATGTAAGCTTAATTAACACACATAAGAAGCACGTGTGCACAATCTAAGCTAATAAAAGGTACCGCAGTTCTGAGGACACAAGAAAAATATTGCAACAGCTCTTTAACTTGGTGAACGTATTGATAAGAACCACCCCATATGTTTAAGGGTGGAAGACCCTTATAATTGCTTACATGTGAGGATTTGTGGTCATAAGTAAAAGCTTTGTTGTTGCTTGGGGTGGAATGAATGTGGTTCCCATATGAATGAGAGTGCGAATTTGTGCGTGATCTAATGATTAAAACCCAACGAATACGAGTTAACACCTTCGATATGTTCCAAAGGAGAACGACCGCCGATATGACCAGACCATTGCAGTTAAATGCGGGGTATAAATGGAGCAAATAAATAAAACGAATAATGCTGAAAACGTTTTCGCATGAAGGGAAGTTTGGGATGGGGTGATTTTCTTGGAAGATGTCAAAATACCCAGAGCAAGTTTGGTATTTAACCGACTATTCAATTTTTGAGTTATGCTGTTCACACAGACCCTTTTCCTAAAAATGCTGTTTTTGGATTCAGAAAGTTTCGAATGTTTATCTCCGTTAAAAGTTTGACGAAGAATTTTTTGATGACATTCAAAGTACTTCCTGTATTTATCGTAAGTGTATAGTAAGGAAAGTAAAAGGAATCAGACATGTCCATTCGTGAAGGAAGTATAATAAAGAGAGAGATGGAGGGGGGAGAGGTTAACGATCATTCAAGTAACCGTTTAGAGTGATTTTTAATGACGTTTCTAGAAGGTGGCCGCAACAGAGTCGTTCCTCGACTTCATTTATTTTGATGTGTTGATTGCTGACCTTGAGAAACATAAGGTTCGTTAAGATGCACTTATCCGGATGTACAGGTTCACCAAGAATTGAGGCTGCGACAGACGCCACCGGTGTGACCTATAGCGGATTCCTGCTACCTTCTCATTAGAAAGTGTTCGCGTGAAGGTCTGCATTACGTCACGGGGCGGGTTCGAGTCCCGGCGGCTACTGCAACTTGCGCAATACGAACTTCTATCGATCTCTATCGCTGGCACTTTATTAAATACCTCGACATTCAAGCAAGAACTTGTAACTGATCAGAGATGGAAGATACCAGAGAGTGGAACAGAGTTCAGAAGCTCATCTCCCAGTAATTAGCATCATTATGTTGCAATGGACTGGGTTTCGTAATGGAGTCAAACTTTGAAATGCTGTCAAGCAGGTATCCATTTAATAGCAGTAACAGCCCACACGCTACCGCCTTATGCACTTTTACCTTTCTGCAAAATTTCGTTTGTCGTGTCTGCAGTTTTGACCACAAATAGACATTCCTTCAAATGCTATGGTTACGTGTGCGTCGGAGTGACATAAGTATCGGTAATTATGGTGCAGATAAACTGAGAATCCTTGGCACAAAAATACCTAACATTCATACTTTCTAGCTGCAAACATGCATTTTATCTCATGGTATTATTAGCATATTCATGGACATACGAATACGATAATTATGGAATGTGTAATGCGTATTCTTTCTAGAGAGTTTATGTGATTTTTAGTAAATATCTTCCCAACTAGCTCACCTGCCATGTTGATTATAACAGTAGTGTAGAAGGAAACCCATGTAAACACGAGGAGTTTCTCTCTGAATATGGATTTGACAAACCAGCCTGTTAACCTTGCACTGGTAGAGCTTAGTGTAATCTAATCGGCTTGGCTGATGAGACTTGCGATATATACACTGCAGGTCAAAAGTTTTAGGACACTAAGCTCTTAAGGAAATAAAGGAACAATATATAACAAGCAGCAGAATTGACGAAAATAATTTATTTTATGTGATTTATATGATTCTTAGCTTGCAATAAAAACTGACCTGAATAATTTTAGTTAATTGATGAAGATTATTCATTTCTTTACACTAGCCGTATATAGGCTAAGTTTTTTTGATAGATAGAGTCAACATGGAAAATTCAATGCCGTGCCGGGATTTGAAACACGCATCTCCTGGTTTCCATCCAGTCGCTCTAACCCATTGAGCTACCATGGCCAACGTGCCGTCCTGACATTAAATTCTCCATTTGACTCGTATATTTCCCCGGTAAACCACTAGGGGCTCTCGCATTCCAGATACACTGTTTGTGGCGACTTACTATCGTAAGTACTTGAGTCCCAGGCTTCATCGTTTAACTCTTTAGTTAATTTAGTGTGAGGAAATGATTAATTTCCATCAATTAACTAAAATAATAAGAGTTAAATGATGAAGCCTGGGACTCAAGTACTTAAGATAGTAAGTCGCCACAAACGGTGTATCTCGAATGCGAGAGCCCCTAGTGGTCTACCGGGGAAATATACGAGTCAAATGGAGAATTTAATGTCAGGTTGGCACGTTGGCCATGGTAGCTCAATGGGTTAGAGCGACTGGACGGAAACCAGGAGATCCGTGGTTCAAATCCCAACCATGGCATTGAAGTTTTCATGTTGACTCTATAAAAATTACCTGAATAATGTTTACCACAAAATATGTCTTTTTGTACTAAACATTCTTTTTCATCAAAAAGTCTACCCTTTACAGCAATAATTTTTTTCACAATTCTGGGCATTCTCTTAACAAGCTTTCCACACACACTCTTCTCCATATTAATCCAGGGTGTCTGAAGGATTTCCCATAACGTTGTTATAGAAGTAGGACACTCTTTTCGAACTTCTCTGTCAAGTTCCTTCTAAAGAAGTTCAATTGGCTTCAGATCTGGTGACTGGGGTGGCGATTCCATCACCTTTAACTCTCCTTCCTCCTGTTTCGAGGTAGTTCTTACACAATTTGATGTATGTTTTGGATGATTGTCCTGTTGCATGATGAATCCTGGACCAATTAGATGCTTTCCTGATGGAACGGCATATCTGCTCAAAATGGAATGGTAGCCATGTTTATCCAAGAGCTGGTCCACTCCACTAAATGAAAAACATCCCCATCATGTTTCGCTGTCGGTGCTATGCGGTCAGGATGCATCTTTTCAGCAGGAGAACACGGCGTTGTTGCCCAAAAACCTCGAATTTGGATTCATCTGTCCAAAGAACACGTTTCCAGTCTTCAATTGTCCAGTTTTTGTGGTTTTTTTTACCTCTTCTGCTTGTTTATGGGTCTAAGAAGTGGTTTCTTCACTGCCACCCTACCCCAGAAATTAGCTGACATCAATCGTCGCTTCACAGTACCGAGAGAGATTTCTTTGGTATGACTGGCATTAAAATCAGACTGAATTTCTGGGGCAGTCAGGCTTCTATTTCATTTCCTTCTCAGAAGTATTGGTTGGTCTTATGTTCTGGAAGTACACCTTGGTCTTCCACTTCGTCTCCTGTCCTCGGTTGAACCACAATTCTGTAACCTGAGAATTGCATAGTTAACAGTGGACTATGCAATTTTCAGTTTTTGTGAGATTTGGTGAACACTATACCCCCCACCATGAAGTGTGTTGATTGCTGAACGCTGATGGGTGATCCTCGGCCCATTTTCAAATATAAAGCTGTATTAATAATCTTTTGTTTCGCAGTATTGATTTAGAATGCCAAGAATAAAATATAAAATAACGCAAGTTATTCTAATAAATAACAGTCAAATACTAACCACTACTAAGTGAGGATGCCACAATAATATTGGTAACACTACTCCAATTGCAATAAAGCCTTTTTATGATGTAAGAACGCAATAAGAATCTGTGTGAACTCAGATTGAGGTCATGAGTAAATGTTGATCCCATATCAGTGTTACACCTAAGATTTATCTATTGCTGGTTATGATGCCATAAACATTTACTTAAACATCAGCAGTTGTTCATATAAACAAGATATTATGCACAGTGATATTTCCTCATGATGAAGGTTCTTATTCATGTTCTTTGTTGACATAACCATAGGATGTCTACAAATGTGCTATCCCAAAGCAAGTGTCCAAAAACATTTGACCGGCAGTGTATGTGTAACAGGTTACAAGTTATACAACTCAGGATTGCATCCTCCATACGTAGACCAAAAGAGATCCATTGCGGCTACCACTCACGAGAAGGAAGGTATGAAGTGGAGGAACCACGGGTCGCAGATAGACTGGCGTTAGTCGAGCACCTTGGCCATCTGCCCGCCACAAAACCTAGAAACACACCTGAAAAATCTGAAGGAAACAAAGGAAAACGTGGTAGGTGAGAAACCGACCCAGCATTTGCCTACCGAGCAGGGAAAAGCATGACCGAGAAGGGATGGCTCAGGCGGTTTTGTCTGTGGTCCGCATTCGGGAGGCACGGGTTTGATTCCCATGGCTGACCTACCTGACCCATGAGTTTTTTCGGGGGTTTTCCCGGGTCGCTAGGTGAATGCTGGGTAGGTTAACTACATCTCCCGAATTTCCTGTCCCTTCATTTCATCTCCATTATGATCTCTCATCTGGTTGTCTCATTCAGTGTAGAAGTGTCGGCGGGTGCCTTGGTGGTGCACGGCAGGATGATATGCTCTGAGGAAAACTACTTCCTCCTCCGGTAGGTCGGTTGCGGGTCTCCGCTCCTCTGCTGGGACCATTTCGGGACCGCCAGACTGAGGGGCTGGGCTCGTTGTCCTGGCCTGTCGGGGGAAGTCTCTATCCAAGTAAACTGTAAGGACCCTGCCCCCTGTACTTTCGTGGCTCCTTGTGTCGGCCGCCCTCTGTCTCCTTCGGCTCATCCTTCCTCTCGGGTGTTCTCCCACTTAGGGGCATAGGAACAATGGGCCCAGCAAAGTGGCCTACGTACCGAATGCCCTCCGTAATGAAATCCCAATTCCAGAGAAAAGCATGAAAAAGCCAAGGTCAGAACGGCTGGTCGACACCAATTGAGTCCGGAACCTTCCAAACTTTACTACCTCTTGGTAAGTTTAGTTTGATGTGCACTGCATCAACCTTATCAACGGATTTATTGTTTCTGATCTAGAGCATGGCCACAAAGTTTCCTCATGTTCTGTACAACATTCATTAATACAAAGTGAAATATAAATAAATCAAATGAACACCCAGTTATAAACCTGTGGAATTTACTTCATTTCTGAGTTGCAGCAGCAAGTGGTAGCAACCAGGAATGTCCATAAATATGTTTCCCTAGGGCAAAATAAGAGAAACTGTGCTACAGAAACACCTAGCCGTATTGTGACACATACTTGACTCATTAGTGTTCATATCCACCATTGGCTATGACTTACTCAGTCACTGTCGCGTTAAAATCTCGTGGTTGTGCCTGAGCTCCAATTACAGCAACTGAGTGCTACTGGAAATCCATTAAACAGTCGTTATATTCAAAATAAGACCTGAAGCTTTCCTGGCGACAAAGATGCTCAAGTTGTTACTGGGAGCGGAGAACTAAGGAGGCTTTGGCCATTTCCTCCGAGAGGAGCACGCTTAACCGTGATGCTGAATTTCAGTTCAGTTCCTCTTGAAAATCGGGCTCAGAAATGGAAACCCGTCAATACAGCTTGATAATCAAGTTAAGTAGTTACGTTTCTTTGAGCCAATTAATTTTCTATATTCACGCCATCTGCTGACCTGGCATTTAATTTACTGAAACAGTCTTTTGTTCAGTAATGCGAATTTTGATAGTGTTAGGTCTTGGTTTATATTTGTGTTATATCCAGTGATTCAATTGTGGTTATAAAATTTAATAAATATCCGGTTGATGGGAGAGATGCACACTCCCTAAACGTCGATTTCTAATCGTCTTTTCACCTGGCTTGCTTCGCGAGAACAGCTTGAGTGTTTATATTCATTTCCGTAAACCACCTTAGCGAGGTAGCCCAAGAGATGTAGCAGGATTGCTCCGTTGTTGTGGGTTTCAATGCCCCAAAGTTGCGGCAACATATATGGCAAGATTCGTGCCTGTATCTCGTTTCCCTTCGTTGTTCTTCCTTCGTCGATCTTACCTTCGTCCTAAATATTATGACTTGATGAAGAAGATGTTACCCGAAGTTATCAGGAAAATCCTTAATTATGCCTCGGCTAGCTTTTAATATTCTTCTGTTATATTCTTACTTACGAGCAATGAAAACTCTAAGTTACAAGGGGCCCGCCTCGGTAGCGTAGATGGTAGCGTGTCTGCCTCACGTTCAAGAGGTCCCGAGTTCGAATCTCGGCCAGGGTGAGTTACCTGGATAAGGTTTATTCCAGGGTTTTCCCTTATCCTTCAAGACAAATGTCGGGTAACTGTAAGCTCCATGGACCCTGGACTCATTTGAGCATCATTTCACCCAATTCTTAACGTTGGAGGACGTAAATTACAAGGAAAAAAATAGGTTACAAGGGTGGTAAAGAGTAAAGAAATCATTAAGGGTTTTAATTTGAACTTCTATAAGAAATCAATCTTTTGTTTATTACTTTTAACACCAAATCTATTACAGTTCTTATTACAGAACTTTATACTGTGATCGGAATCAATCTAATACTTCAAATTGAACTAACACTTAAATATTTTCGAGCAATTTAAAACGCGTCTGATTTCTTTGGCGTTCCAGAAAGAAAGATGAATTTTCTTTCGGTTTCACCAAGATTATTTAATCCTTCTTTACTATCGCTGCCCATATATTTCTTTTAAATGATTGACCGATTTACTACTACGTCACTACATTACGTAATACAATTATTGCTACAGCCAATCACAAAATTACATATATTTTTATTCAATTTTGTTTGTTTTTATTTTATAAGTCTATAAATTTTTCAAACCCTTTTTAAATATAAATTAAAAAAACTTTTACAGGGGTAGGTAGTGCTTGTCACTCGCATTCTTGAAGTTCTGGGTTCTTTCTTCGGTTACCAGTCTTACCTAAAGTCGCTTCGTGGTTTCTATTGGTCACTTGTTTATCAGTTTTAACTGCGGTTCATTATTTCTCAGTAGTTATATTTTTCTTCCTGGATAAAAAAACTTTCTTTCCAAGATATTTTGTTTAATCCAAAGCCTTAAAATGTAGCTTATTTACTAAAACAATTTAATTATGAATGAATTTGCGAGGAATTTTAAAACAAACCTGAATGAACCAATAAATTTTAAAGCTACCTTTATTACCCATGGAGTTTGCACCAATATTTGTTTCCTTTGTCCCTTTAAAGTTGGTGATTCTTCACTCGTTCCCCTAATATGTGCGACAGGGGTGTGTGCTCCACAGTGTTTCTTCCTGGTTATCCAATATTCCAGGATCCGAGTGCCTTTTTAGGAGCTTAAGAAGAGAGAGGCACCAATCTAGCTGCCTCTTTACATTTTAGGTTCTTTCTACTCACCGCTCTCTATTGGACACTCTTTGAGTCCGCAATGTCTACAGTCTTCTTAGCTAAGGAATACCTATGATAAGATTTGTTAAAATTAACTCAGTAGCTCAGGTAGAAAGTGTTACCAATCTAGACTGTTTCTTCACTCTCAAGGTACTCGCTGTTACCATGGAGCGGATACGCCATCTTCACATAACTCCGTTTATGTGATCTGTTCAGATTTTCATTCTGTTCACTTTTCTTCACGTTGTAGCAACTTAATGGACTACGCACGACGTAGCTTCCTCTTTCAGACGGTTCACTCGCTGAAGAGTCCAACACAAGGCCTCGCCAATCCACTGCGGTAGATCATTATCCAAAATCATAACATATACACGGCTAGTGTGAAGGAATGATTAATTTCAATCACTTAACTTAAATAATAAGAGTTAAATGAGAAAGCCTGGGACTCAAAGACTTGGTAAGTCGCCACAAACGGTGTATCTCGAATACGAGAGCCCCTAGTGGTCTACCGGGGAAATATATGAGTCAGTTGGGGAATTTAATGTCAGGGCGGCACGTTGGCCATGGTAGCTCAATGGGTAAGAGCGTTTGGACAGACACCAGCGGATCCGTGGTTGAAATCCCGGCCATGGCCCTCACCAAATTTATATTAAAGATTGATTTTGGACACATTCTCAAGAAAGTAACTTGGTTTATAAACCTGTCTATTAATTCAGTCTCAACATAACAACAGTTCCTCGAGCGCTGAAGATGAGCTGTATAGAAAACCCACATTCACAAGTGATACACCAACCCACGACCTTTTAAAGCACCAGTCGCGTGTGATATTACTTACGCTACCGAGGTCGGCACGTTATAACTTCTAGTACATCATTCCTTTCTATTTATCACCTTTACAGGAGCTTTCGATGGCAAATGATAAAACGTTATAGTGAAGGAACGCCAACTGCAACAGTTCGGTACTGAACCGACAAGCGCAGCAACAGGAAGCCTTCTTTAGAGAATAGTTTGGGAGGTCTAAAGGAAGCTCAAACGCGCCTCTGTAGCGTATGTGGTACTGTGTCCACTTCACGTTCAAGAGGTCTCCAGTTCTAGTGATGGTCAGAGTGAGTTATCCGGATAAGCTTTTTCCGGGGTTTTCCTTTATCCTGGAAGATGAATGTCAGCTCTATGGAACCTGCGCTAGACTGGACTGGACTATGCCAAGG
Source organism: Mantis religiosa (assembly GCA_030765055.1). Lineage (NCBI taxonomy): Eukaryota > Metazoa > Arthropoda > Insecta > Mantodea > Mantidae > Mantis > Mantis religiosa. The sequence continues at coordinate 32,171,967 of CM060948.1, forward strand.
AGGGGAATGGCATGATGGTCTCAACTTGGTCTATTGTACCCATACCCACAAGTAGACACTCCCGAGAGGAAGAATGACGCAAGAGGAGATAGAGTTCGGTCATTCCAAGGAGCCACGACAGTGCAGATGGCAGGTTCCAGTTGGAAACTCCCCGGCAGGCCAGTACAACCGGCATTCCACCCCGTGGTCCTGAAACGACCTACCAGGTGGCCCGACCAGAGGAGGACGTGTTTACCAGGATCATACCATCCTGCCATACAAAGCCGGGACACCCTCCGTTACTTCTACCCTGGAAGAGACAACCAGATAAGACATGATGTGAAATTATAATGGAGATGAAATGGAAGGACAGGATATTCAGGCGATGTAATTCACCTACGCAGCTTTCTCCTGTCAACCTGGGAAAACCTCGAAAAATACCATGGGTCAGGTAGGCTGGCCACTGGAATCGAACCCTCCTGATTGCGAGCCCCAGATGAAACCGCCTAAGCCATCCAGCTCGGTATATCCTGGGATCATTTGAGGATCGTTTCATTCATCGTCCGATATGACTTAGCGTTTAAGGACGTTAATTTTAAAAAATCGAAAGAATAAACTAACCCACATTTCCTCATTCATTATTGATTCAGTTCATTATATTCAGTACGCCGTGTATGACAGCCATCATTCGAGACCCGACTTTTCCCTTAGAAACATGTGATGTGATTGAAGATTGTAGAGAACACAGCAATTGGACTTTGTACGTAGGAGAAACTAAACGGCGGAGCTAACATAAACATGTAAACTATGGAACCTTTCAAAAATCAATTATACAAGAAACATCCAGAAAGCAAGGTCTGTTTCAATTTATCTCCGCTGCAGCGCTGCGATCGCAGTTGCGCACATGCGCGGTAGACGCTCTGTATCAAGGAGACGAAACGTGTGCCATTGTGAGATCGCTGTCAGCCACGCACGCTTTGTTGTGCTTGTTTACAATGTCGGTGTTGATTGAAAATCCCGCCGCTTGTGAAATCAGATCTGTGATTCGTTTTCTGAATGCTAAGAAAATGAAACCAATTGAAATTTATCGGCAAATTTGCGATGTTTACGGACAAAATGCGATGAGTGATACAATGGTGAGAAGATGGGTCCGACAATTCAATGAAGGATGTAGTGAAGTGTACGATGAAGAACGAAGTGGGCGACCATCTTTGGTTACAGAAGAACTGGTTCACGCGATTGATGACAAGATCCAGGAAAACAGCAAGTTTACAATTAGTGCTCTCGCTATGGAATTTCCCCAAAGCTCACGATCACTAGTTCATGAAATTGTTACCGAAAACCTGAAACTTCGTTAACTTCGCTCACGTTTGGTGCCAAAGATTCTTACTGAGGAACTCTTAACAAAACGAATGGGTAGTGCAATTTAGTTTTTGACCCGTTATGATGAAGACGGCGAAGAATTTCTCACACAGATAGTCACAGGAGATGGAACTTGGGTTTCTTACGACATCCCTGAAAGTAAGCGTCAATCAATGGAATGGAGGCACACCTCATCTCCAGAAAAGGTTAAGCCGAAACAAATATTGACACCACAGTGTTCTGGGACAGGAAAGGCATCTTACTCATTGATTTCTTACCGCGTGGTCAACAATGAAAGCAGATGTTTATTGAGAGACACTTAGGAAATTGCGCCGCGCAATACAGAATATGCGCCGAGGAATGCTGTGAAAAGATGTCGTGTTTCTTCACGACAACGCACACCACACACTGCAAATGCGACGAAAAACATCCTACAGGGCTGGGACGTGTTCGACCCCTCCCCCCCCCCCCTGTACAGCCCTGACCTCGCTCCCAGCGACTTTCATCTGTTTTTGCATCTCAAATCTTTCCTTGGCGGTCAACACTTCAACAAGAGCTGAAAGAAAATGTTTCCAACTGGTTGAAGACACAGGCGGCAAACTTCTATGAAGAAGGTATACAAAACTTGTGCCTTGCTATAACAAATGCCTGCAAAATTTCGGCACTCATGTGGAAAAGTATTTTAAGAGTTTTAGAATTTTGTGCAATAAATAATTTTTCTGTATCTCTACACGATTTAATTTTATTACCAAACAGAACTTACTTTCTGGACGTACCTCGTATATTAAACTTGTTATGCCCCCAAAAGTAAAACGTAACCCTAGAGAAGCAGCTAGGATTCATAAAAGACAATTTATTGCAGAAAATGTCCAAATCGATGCAGTATCTCACTTTCTTGTACTTCTTTATGAGATCACAACGTGATTAATTACATCAATTAGGATAAAGGTTTTCAAGTGTCTGTCATGAAAATAAAGGCATTATGTAGCCGAGTATGCTCTGAAAGCAGATATTGGTGAAGTAGCTTAAGGCTATGTACTGAGCTGTTATACTTACAAATAAAATATGGGGTAGAAACTGTACGTTGGCACTTCAAACTTGTACAATATCCAGTCATAGAGACTTCGAATAAAGGAAATGATTGGTCGATGTCTACAGCATGAAACTTTGTAACGCCCAAATGCACGTGTACTTTGTATCAGTTATATTTATACTTCATGTTTTGTTAAGAATAGTCAAATAGATTGGTATTTATAATAAAATAAAGAAATAATGTAAAGTAGGTAATACTGTAACCATGACAACGTAATATGATAAGTTGTTAAATGTTTTAAACGATTTTTCTCTTCTGTTTATGAAAGTCTTAGGGGTGAGACGTGTAATTGCCTCTCCGAGTTTGTGCAGAAATAATTTTGTGTGTACATCAAAGATGTATAAGTAGCGTGTGAGCAAGAAAAGAAATAGTTCATCGTGGCATCTACCACTGTTTGTAAAAACACTACATTAATAATATGTGTAATTGTATCAAAGAATTTGAAAAAATGTTTACGAGGAATTAAATTTCTATCTTTAAAACAGAACAGTATTGTTCATTCTTCAAAAAATGGTAATACTAACTTCATCAGCCCCGATACTGCGACCCTGGGAAAGAAAGAGATCTCATCGCTCAACAATTACAGATGCGCCTAATTATCCAGAGTTGCAGGAGAAACTTCTAGATGTCTTCAAGATCGTCAGCAAAGGTGAGAAATTAATCTACATCTACCTTCATTCCAAATAATTTTGCTTCAGGATGGTGCCACAACGTGGTGCATCATCATGACATCTTCAAACATTATAATCCCAGTAAAATCTTCCTTCAACTTGCAGCAATTTAATTATTGACAGCTTCGTCGATCCTCACATTCAAGTCGTCCCGAGTTCGAACCTTGGCACGGCAAGTTAGCTGAATAAGGTTTCTCTCTGGGGTTTTCTTTTATTCTTAGAATATTGTTAAACGGTATCTTTAAGCTCTATGGACTTCGGACTCAACTGGACAGCATTACATTTAGGTTTCATTCCCTCCAGATTAAGAGCGATAAATAAATGAAGAAATTGCTTGTCATTTTCTGTAAACCTTTATTTGAGGTGTTTTTATAGTTCAAACTTCACAGAACCTTTTGTTTTTCCACACGTTTGATGGGTTTCTGCCGTTGTACTCTAGTTCTATTATGTAAACGGATACAAATGGGTTAATCTGTTGTGTTAAGCATATTTAAAACTACTACATTTTTGATATTCTTAATTCTTGGCATTTTTTCGTTTTACTTTACGTCCTTCAACCTTAAGTCACAGCGGACGATGAATGAAATGAGTGAATTGAAGCTCAAATTAGCCCAGGATACATATAAATTAGAATTATTCGACATTCAGATTTCAGGATAAAGGAAAACCCTTCAGAAAACCTTGTTTAGACAACTCTCCCTGATTAGAACTCGGGACCTCCAGGAAGTAAAACAGACACGCTGCCGCCACCTACGCTACAGAGAAGAGCATTGTCGTAACATAACTTTATGGTAAAGTTTGTTGTATAGTACAGTTTGTAAATTAAATAAGTTCAATAACAACTGCCAATAAGAGCAATTAAATTCACTTTTTCCAACACTTCATTTATGCTTTTCAGTTGTTGACAATGAAGGAGAAATAGATACCAAAATTGGGGAACAACACACTCTAACACTAGAGTGGAAAGTTGGCGGGGATTAAACTCGAGACCTTGCGATCGCGAGTCCTACACGTTACCACGGTGCCACCTTTCTCGGTGGCTCTTTGTAGTGTAACGTTTATCGGCGTGGAGCTGCATCTGTGTGTTCTGCAGTGGGATCGGGGTCATACAAGATCGGATCCTTACATACGCGAGGCATGTTTTTGCGTTAGAAAGTGAAAACGTAACGGTGGTGTGTGTATGTGTGGGAACCGGGAGGAGGCGGCAATCACATCCAAATCACGCTCAGGTTAAAAGGGCGACATTTGCTGCCTACCTCCGCGCTACCATCTTGTTTATCTCGCCACCGCACCCGACGATGACACCCTGGAATCCTTTTGATGTTCCCACCCGGACTTTGCTTTGGTTTAGCTATTACATGTACTTCAGGCCTTAACGTCGTCCTACTATTGGGTCAGTATAAATGTCAAGGAGATTTATACAGGGAGTTGCAACAATAACGCTCCTCAAAAGGAAGATAGTAAATTATCGGGATTATCCTCATTGACGGTGTAACTGTGGGTGGGTTTGGTGTCCTTTATAGTATATATCCTTTATAGTCTCTCCTGCATTCCCACTGTATTTTATCACCTTTAGGTATGCATTAACATTTGAAATTATTTATATATTGTTTAATCCAAGCTGTTATTTGCGCAATATGGCGGAATTCTTAATTTCGGATACCACAGGGTATCTTATAGGAATGAACAATATTTTAGCAAACTAAAAGACTTTTAGTTCACCAGATGGCACCAGGGCGCAGAAGGTGTTCAGAAGAAGCAATTAGAGAAGCAGTAAAGGCCGTCAAGGAGAAGGAAAAGGGATTTTTAAAAGCTTCCAAATGGTATGGCGTACCTCGCTCCACACTAGAGAATTCTGTAAACCCCAAACAGAAAGACATTGACGGTTTGTTGACTACAGAAATCGGAAAAGAGTGCGCACTTGTTGAGAAGATGGAAACCGAACTGGCTGTATACTGTACGGTTATGGATGATCACTATTTTGGACTTAGAAAGAAAGACATTAGACGAATGGCATTCCAGCTAGCTTTGATCAACAAGCATCCATTTGATTCGAGTAGCCGTATGAATGAAAAAAAAAAAATGTCTTAAAGATTTTATGAAAAGACACTCTCGACTGGCTTATCCACAAAAGTATCCGAAATTAAGCATCATTTTTGTAACCTTATCCAAATGCTCTTTAATGGTTTTCATTATGTCTTATGTGGACTTAACTACTTTATAAGACATTTCTGACTAAGGGACTGTAAGCTAATATAACTATGGCGCTCTTACTCTATATTCTTTAAATCCTAACATCAACTTAATTTATTCTGGATAAAGTCCCACCTTAGCATTCATTTGAACATACTTCAATTTCTTCAGCATAAGTGTCCCACACATTATGGTCTTCAAGGATTCATAATATACCCTTCATTTTTATTTTTCAGCTAATTTTATCACTACATCTAATTAGTAGCTTTAAATTTAAGTCAGAGACCAGCGTAATACTGCATGAAAGGTATAAATTAAAACGAAGTGAAACAAGCCTAACAGGTAGCTGATTTAAAAACATCCATCCATACATCGTGTCTCTGCAACTGAGGCGAGTCCAGCTGGGCCGGTGAGGCATCGGTTCCGGCCTGCTGGAGCGTTCGTTGCCTAATACATTCAAATGAGATTTGTCAGTAAAGAAGATGCTGGAACTGGTTGGTTTCATCCTCAGATTTCTGGCATCTTCTTATGAAATTATCTATTACTTGACTTTTTTTTAAATTCTCTTTAAGAAATTGAATTGATCTCTTGCCTAAGGTTATATATAAGTTCGTCTAAAATATGTGGATTCACTTTAATGATCCACATATGTAGTCAAATATTTGAAATAATATCGTGAAAATTCAAATGGATTCTGTATCATAAACTCTCGATGTAAAATAGGATGTTGCTTTTTATTTTTCCATAATTAAAACTTTAGTATAGGATTACCTGAGTAATTCACATCACAAAGATAAACTAACAATTTTTTTCTAAAAATAAGATTTGTGATAGAGTAGCATTGATACAAGTTTGAAAATATTTTGATGTAAAGCGCAAGATTTTTAAACTATATCTTAAGCAATATTCTGATTGTTATGGATAAAGTCAAACTGAAAAATTCCTTGCCATGGCCGGAATTTGAACCACGGAACTTCTGGGTCCCGCTGAGCTACCATGGCCAACGTGCCATCATGACATTAAATTCTCCAATTGACTCATATTTTTTCCCGGTAAACTACCAAGATCTCTCCTATTCGAGATACACCTTTTGTGGCTACTTAATATTTATGTACTTGAGTCCCAGGCTTCGTCGTTAAACTCTTATTATTTTAGTTAATTGATGGAAATTAAACGTTCCTTCACACTAGGTTTTGGATAGATAGAGTCAAATGAAAAATTCAATACCATGGCTGGGATTTGAATCACTGATCTTCTTGTCTCCATCCAGTCGCTCTTACCCATTGAGCTACCATGGCCAACATGCCGGCATGACATCGAAAACCTTAGCCTATTCACGGCTAGTGTGAAGTAACGATGAATTACCATCGATTAAGTTAAATAACAAGAGTTAAATGATGAAGCCTGGGACTCAAGTACTTACTATAGTAAGTCGCCACAAACGGTGTATCTCGGATACGAGAGCCCCTAGTGGTTTATCAGGAAAATATATGAGCCATTTGGATAATTTAATATCATGACGTCATGGTAACTCACTGGGTAACAGCGACTGGATGGGAACCAGTAGATCCATGGTTCACATCCCAGTCATGGCATTGAATTTTTCAGTTTGGCTCTATCCAGAACCTTAGCCAATACACTTCTAGAGTGAAGGTACGATTAATTTCTATCAATTAACTTAAATTCTGGTTGTTATTTGTTAGGGTGGATGTGGACTGGAAGGTGCATCAGTTTATGGGAACATCGCTACCTTGCGCAGCCCCTCAATTTCCTCACTATACTTAGTGAGCACCGGTCCTATACTCGGGACAGGGGTGGGATCAATTCTGGGAGCTCTCCGTGTCAGAGAACCAAAGCAAAACGATCTAGCCCACTACGTCACACCGCGAGGGCACTTAAATATAAAAGTCCGCAAATATTTCCGCAACAGTCGTATCTAGTTTCGCCAAATAGAAGGTAGATGGTACTAACGCACAGCCTAAAAATGCTGGTAGATAGTCTAAATCGATTTATGATGTAGTACAAAACAAGAAGCTGACGAAGATGGCGTGGGAAGATTCGCATCAGACTTGGAAAGCTCCAAGCCTCCCATAAAAATTTCCTATAGCCGTGGGAAATGAGCAATGAAAATGATTTTTCAGTCGCGTTCATACAAAACGTAACGTAATACACTACAATTAAAAAGTTTCAACCGTTTGGAAAACGTCAATCAGAGGGGCAATAAGGTTTCCTGGACGGGAAACCAACCTGTAATTAAGTGGTCAGCAAAAACAGTTCACTCGGCTGTAAAACAAAGACCGGCATGTAGTAAGGGGGGGAGGGAAGAAAATGGTCCTCCCAGGGGTTTCCTTGTATTGCTTCTGTCCGCGACCACCACAGCAACGTGCTCCAAGACGTAAACCTGGGACCTTCTGTTAGCTATTCTCATCTCCTTTACAATACACACGTACATATATTAACAAATTATAATGGCAGTATAAAAATTGTTTTAAAAATTTATTCACGCAAATGTTTGATATAAATCAAGAGGCTTATTTATTTTATTCTATTTCACATTTTAACAGTTATTTTGACTTCTCTTTTATATAGTCGTTAAAATACCATCCAAATATCTTAGTGATTTACTTTTCATCTTGCTAGTTTTACAGAAATTTCATTACAGATTAGCTAATATGAGTGGTGCTAATCATTGTGGAAATATTGTGTAAGCATTTGATTAGGATTATATCAGCAACCCATTGGAACTGAAGTTAAAATATTAAATTATGTTTTATCAAAACTGAAGCTAACACTTTTCGTAGCTAATCCTATTATTTCACGTAATTTTTTTACCGAGTGGGATGGCTCAGGTTGTTTCCTCTGAGGTCCGCATTCGGGAGGCCCGGGTTCGATTCCCGTGGCTGATCTACCTGACCCATGGGCTTTTTCGGGATTTTTGCGGGTCGCTAGGTGAATGCTGGATGTGTTACTTACATGCCCTGAATTTCCTGCCCCTCCATTTCATCTCCATTATCATTTCATATCATCTCTCATCTGGTGGTGTCTTTCAGGGTAAAGTCTGTCTAGTCAACGCGAGTGCAGTTTGCCCCTCAAAGGAACCTGACGCTCCCGCCCACTAATGACCGTCATAAATCTATCTCCACACTTCAGAAATGGAACACTGTCGTTGAGGACCAATAGCAACCCTGATTTTCTCGAAGTGATAGTCGCATGTTGACTCCACGTGGAGTCTCAGTTGCCAAAGTTCCAACTTCCAGTTTATCTGTTTCATTACGTGCAGAAACTCGTTGTGTGTCACGATGTGGAGACCGTGAGAGGGAAATGCAGTGGTAAATGCTAATTAAGTAGTAGATAATTTTCAGTCAAGTTAAAATAATCAAAGTGATTACAATAGTGTGAATAACTGGGTCGAGTTATGTTACTGGAGAAGCCTCAAAAAACAAAGTTATAACCAGAACTGTTTCTAAGCAAATTCGAGCGCATGTTTTGAACACATGTACATATGTGTTGACAAATAATCTTGGTAAGGGGTCATGCAATGAACCCGATGATAAATTCTGGGTATTCACAGAAGTACAGTAAGAAATATTGTGACGAAAGGAATACCAAAGACGCCGATCAAGTGTGAAAACAAAATGAAACGTTTCTCTAAAGTAGAGAATTTCACCTGCGAATTCATTCGTCCAGAAATTTATAAATTCTATGCAAAAGGGAGAGCGCCCACCTTAGACGAATTGGCTGCACATTTGCAAGAAATTTGTGATTTTCCTTATAGGCACTTTGAGCGGCCTCCTAAAGGAGCTGGGTTTCAAATACCACACTTCGAATAAGATAAGGGTTATTATCTTTGCCGATGTTGTAAAACGATTATAAGGGAACATCAAAGGCAGCGGCGGACGTGCACATTAGTTAACTAAACAGACTATAAGTGTCGGTGGGTATCTCGGCGGTGCATGGCAAGATGATATGCTCTGAGGAAAACTACTTCCTCCTCCGGTAGGTCGGTTGTCGGTCTCCGCTTCTCTGCTGGGACCATTTCGGGACCGCCAGTCAGGGACCTTTGGGGCTCGGATCGCCTGCCTGGGACCATTAGGGTTCGGCTGCTGGGTTCGTTGGCATCCCACTGTAGGGGAGCGAGTTCGTTGTCCTGACCTGTCGGGGGAGGTCTATATCCAAATAAACTGTAGGGACCCTGCCCTCTGTACTGTCGTGGCTCCTTGGGTCGGCCACCCTCTGTCTCCTTCACCTTATCCTTCCTACCGGGAGTGCCCCTACTTGGGGGCCTAGGAACAATGGGCCCAGCTTGGTAGCCCACGCACCGAATCCCCTCCGCAATGAAATCCCAAGCCCAATCACTTAATTTTACTCCAAAGTAACGTACGAACTGATCACTGTACAAGAGTAACGTGTCCACATTTTATAGTTTTACAGTAAAGACAATTAAGTGAATGAAGTCGTTCTTAGCTACTTGATACAGAAACTTGAAGACATCGCATGTCGTGTGCTATCGTGAAGAAAGACCTTCCGCTCTGTAGTAAACGATCATTGATCTAATTAAAATAACACACACACGCACACACACAAATGTGTAAATATTGTTTCATACAGGTCATCCATCAGCGTGTCTCCGTAGTTTAAGTGGAGTGCCGGTCGGTCGATAAGCTATTGCTTCACGCTTCTCGCGTATCACGAACGGTCGTTGTCCGTCCGATATGACTTAACGTAAAATTAAAAAAAAAGTCGTTGTTTAGCAAAGTCCAGAGAAGGCTAAATAAATTAAAATGCACTTTAAAAGTTAAGCGCTCCTCATTTCCTTAAATAAGGTGCTGGAACTCTTCACCTTCATTTACAACACATTTCTAGCATATTTTGTTGTGCATCTATTCATTGCTTGTCTTAGTGCTCTATGAAATATTGAATTAATCTCATGGCGAATGCTATCCTTCGGTTCATTTAAGCAGTGTAGAGTCCTTTTATTCACTTTATTTTTAATGATCCTGAGATATATTGGCGACCGTCTTAAAATCATCTTCAAATAACCTCCTGACAGCACAAATGGATTTTGTATGGATTCAGAAGTCATAGGTAACTCTCGAATTTGAATAGAATAACACTAATATGCAAAATTTGACCTTTTGTCTGGGGCTTTTATTTTAATACTTCCTTATCTCTAATTTGAGTAAGTTGAATCAGAATGTGAGCTTAGTTGTTTTTCCACCACGTATCACTCCTTCACAATAAGAGAAACAGTAAAATATGAGTTTTTATGCTCTGCTCCATCGAATGTTATATTATTAAATAAAAGTTAATAAATACACAACTGTCAACACAAAACTCTTTACAGTAAACTAAAATTTCACATATGTTCTAAATAATCACAGAACATTACAACATCTTTGTTGTTGTTACATTTGCCTTGTAATGCACGTATTTCCATTTCCTTTATGTCTTGGTGAAATTATTCATCCTGCTCCTCACTGACACAGTCGAGACTTTTTTTTTTTTTTTTTGAAAAAAGTTAAAATGAGGCACCAGTAAATGTACTTTCACACTTATGTTGCAATCTAGCCTTCAAAATTTCTTAGGCATATTTCCTACGAGGGCTGTTCAATAAAGAATGATCATAATTTTTTACGGTAATTTTTCGCACTAAAATTCAATTTTGTTATATTCTGATAACTTTATGTGAAACAAACACACCGTAGTAGTTTCATTGTTAGTACTCCTGGTTCCCGCCTGTAAGAACCTGGCAGGTTCAGATATGTTCAGTATCGCCTACCGCTGCAATGGAGGTAACACTCGAGGAACAATATACTGCTTTGAAATTCTGCTTTCGTCTCAACAAATCTTCAGTTGAGGCCTATACAATGTTACAGGAGGCCTATGAAGAGTCTGTTCTTCCCTACAGCACAGCTCGAAGGTGGTTTAAGATGTTTAAAGAGGAGAGATAATCAATTTCAAAGGAAGGTGGACCCGATGCTCCAGTTACTGCTCTTACGGAAGAAAACATCAACACTGCTGCCGCCATTGTGAGAGAGGATCGACGAATTACCTTAAAATGACTATCTGAAATACTGAGGACTTCATTGGGTGCCACCCACACGTTGGTAACAGAACCATTACACAAGAGAAGTGTTTGTGCGCGATGTGTTCCAAGGCTGTTGTTTCCCGAACAAAAGGACATTCGCACGCAGGTCTGCATGCAGTTAAAGTTGATGTTAGAGGAAGATACGGAGTTTCTTTCAAACGTAATCACTGCTGATGAAGCTTGGCTACATCATTTTGATCCTGAGAGCAAACAGCAAAGCTCAGTGTGGAAATCTCCTTCATCACCAACCCCCAAAAAGCAAAAGTGGTTGCTTCTGCTGTGAAAGTTATAGTCATCTCATTCTTTGATATTCATGGAATGGTTTATCAATATGTTGTACCTGCACACACATCAGTAACTGGACAATACTACAGGGATGTCCTGAAAACATTGCAATTCCATACCAGGCGCAAAAGACCACATTTCCGTGAAGCAGGCTGGATGCTGCACCACAATAATGCGCGGCTGCATATTGCCAATGTTGTTGCTGAATATCTTGCAAAAATCAATGTCAAGTGTATCCCTCACCCTCCCTATAGTCCGGATTTAGCCCCATGTGACTTTTTTCTATTCCCTTACTTGAAGAAACGCCTTCGTGGGAGGCATTATCCATCATCGGAAGCAGTGGTGAAGGCTGCGGAGACGATTTTTGAAGGATCTCTCAAAAATAGTTTCCAGCATGGCTTTGAAGACTGGCAGAAACGCTGGGACAAGTGCATCGCATTCAGGGGAGACTATTTTGATAAGGACCATCAAATTTACGAGGATGTTGTCAAAAAAAGTGATCAATTTTATTGAACAGTCCTCGTAAAATATTTTTGTAATTTGAATCCTTGTAATTTCCTAGAAAGTTTCTGATGACACTGTTAAAACTAATCCATGCCTGTTTTTCACCATCTGTTATCGTTTCTTCAAATAAGGTATCAGAAATCAACCTTCTAATTTGTGAGCCAACAAGCATTTCCTCTTTAACTTTAGCGTCAGATATTTCAGGGAACTTCTTGCAGATTTATTTGTAGCAATTGTGAATGTTATTTAAAACCTTAAAAATTGCTTCATTAATCTAACTGTATGTGTAAAGATGGCAAGAGAATATTTTGGGGCCCACAAGACACTCACGAATAACATTTTTTTTTTTTTTAATTCCTGGCACGAGACTGTCTCTTTGCTTCCAAAGTTTTCCTCTCCAGTGCTCGAATCGGGCTCTACTATCCCATTCACAAATAAAACATGGCATTTTAATATACTGTTATTGTTGATCCAGTAACATGGCAATAACTTTTAAATCTCCGCACACCTGTTCTGCATATTTGACTTTTTCTAGAAGTAATTTTAGTTTATGATGTGTTTCCTTGAGGTAAACTGAATGGCCTCCTGGAATTGATGCATATTAATGTCCACCATACAACAGTACACCTTTAAAACTTATTTAAATTTGTTGTCTGTTACATTGGTTTCATTGTTGTGAAACATATTAATTTCAACAAAGAAGTTATTAGTATTTCTTAGTTCCATGCAATATTTATGCTCAGAACTACATTAAAACATTTTAGGTATAACGGCTAATTTAAAAAAAAAATGGTACGTGGTAGAAAAAAACTGATTACAGTTTTGGAATCAGCACATCAAATTTAGTAAAGTAGATCTATTTTGGAGGAAACCCCAGAATCATGCATATCATGTAATTAGGTATGTTATTTGCCATTCACGAGTTGTGCCAACTGAACCTTGATAGCTGCGGAGACACGATATAGGGTTGAGGCAGGCCATTTACAGCGAACGAGATGACACAGTGATTCTGACACAGAATTTTCAGTTTTACCTATTTGCTAACATTAGCTTTAAACTCCGATATCGCATCAAGCTCTCTTAGCAAATTGTTAGCTAACACCCTGTTAACGACAACGACCTGCGAAAAAGATCTTTTGAGGAGGTGACCAAATTACTAACAAATATACTCCATTGCACTTGCAATGCAGAACCTGTTTCAGTAACAAAAACTACTTGTGTTTATTCTGATTATCCTGATTTTGGGGGTTACAAGCGTTATGCTAACTTAAAAATCCTGCTGCAGAGGAAGTAAACTTGCACCGTTCAAAAGGTAACTAGGCAATTATGGAACTGGTTACTAAGTGTAGAGGAATTATTGAACATTTCACCCAAGAAACAAGGACTGATTCCAATTAGAAGAGAGGGGTGCAAAGATGGTTTGGATACTCACAGCTATAGCAACTGGAAGCTAATTTAATATCTCGGCGAATCAAATCGAATGTGAAATTATCTACTTTAGATATTTACTTTCACACTTGATTGGCGTCTTTGGTATTCCTTTCGTTACAATATTTCTTACTGTATTTCTGTGACTACCCAGAATTCATCATTAGGTTCATAGCATGATCCATTATCAAGATTATTTTTCAGCACATATTTATGTGTTCAAAACAATCGCTTGAAAGAGTTCCCGTTATTACTTTGTTTTTAGAGGCTTCTCCAGTAACATAACTCAGCCCAGCAACACTTTCCAATTCATTGACACTATTGTCATCACTTTGATTATTTACTCTTGACTGAAAGTTATCTACTACTTCATTTGCATTCACCACTGCATTTCCCTCCCACGGTCTCCACATCGTGACACAACAAATTTCTGCACTTAATGAAACAGATCAACAGGAAGTTGTAACTTGGGCAACTGAGACTCCAAGTGGACTAAACATGCGAGTGTCATTTACAGAAAATCAGGGTTGCTATTGGTCCTCAACGACAATGTTCCATTTCTGAAGTGTGGAGATAGATTTATGACGGTCGTTAGTGGGTGGTAGGGTGAGCTTCCTTTGAGGGGCACACTGCACTCGCGTTCACTAGACAGACTCTACTATGCTTTATGGTAGTAAATATTATTATTAAGTGAATTGTAACTTTAGTTAGTATTGCCCATACATTTTGTAGAAATGAACCAAATAGAAAATACCAACCTCTCGAAAAGCAGGCATTTCCTACTCTGAGCAATTCCCACGTTTACGATCTGGCCACGTGTTCCTTATCCATTTCCAACCATAGGTCGTCACAGATTAGCAAATATTTTACTCTCTAAATGGACATTTTTGGTTATATTTAAAACAAGGATTACGTGACATTAAATGGAGTTAAATTTCCATCAATTAACTAAAATAATAAGAGTTAAATGATGAAGCCTGGGACTCAAGTACTTACGATAGTAAGTCACCACAAACGGTGTATCTCGAATGCGAGAGCCCCTAGTGGTTTAGCGGGTAAATATACGAGTCAAATGGAGAATTTAATGTCAGACCAGCACGTTGGCCATGGTAGCTCAATGGGTTAGAGCGACTGGACGGAAACCAGGAGATCCGTGGTTCAAATCCCGGCCATGGCAATTAAATTTTTCATGGTTACTCTATCTAACAGCTTGTCTAGTTAAGTAGTTATGTTTCTTTGACCCAATTAATTTTTGATACTCATGCTATCTCCTGACCTGACATTTAATCTACTGAAAACAGTCTTTTGTTCAGTAATGCGAATTTTGATAGTGTTTTGTCTTTGTTTATATTTGTGTTGTATCCAGTGATTCATTTGTGGTTATAACATTTAATAAATATCCTGAAGCTGGGAGAGATACACACTCCCGAAACATTGACATCTAATCGTCTTTTCACCTGGCTTGCTTCCCCAGAACAACTTGAGCTTATTCGTCACCAGGAAAGCTTCAGTTCTAATTTTAGTTTTTAAGTTATTGGTGCATAGTAAGTCAAAACCTGGCACAGATATGCTGTAATACCTCTAAAACTAGGAGTAACCAGTGAGTGCCATTTTTGCATCCAAGTAGCATCTCTGATAAAAAACGGGCTGCACCGGCATTGTCATCGTTTTACTGCTCGGATGAAAATCATCTTCCTTTGTAGCACAAGCTGCAGTGAAATGGTGTAAAACCAGTATTTACGAAGCAGACTGGTGCAGTTTTTATTTAGAGGAAAGTATTCGAAATGCTGAACCATTAATGTAATTGTACGCGGCTGAGTTAACAACAGTGATTCTGTTTTAAAACATCTAATTTATCTGCCGTGCCGCAGTGTAGAATATTACAGAAAATATGTCGGTAGGCCTAAATGTTGGTGCAACAAATAGCCTAATGAACAGTTTCTTTCCCTCGAGATAAATATATGATTAGATCCTAATTTGGAGGAACGAAAAGATCGCTAAACATGTGAAGTTTTGAAGCTCCAAATATATGCTGGGTGTTTGAGTAAACGTTATTTTTGGAGTTAATATTTGATACTGTTTTGTATTTCAGGCAGGACAGCCCACGAGACTGTTGGCTTGGTATACAGTCTAGCGGTCTATTGTCCTTCCTCCTCTATAATTAATGCGAGAGTCGATTCCCGGTAGAAACAGGTGAACTAGATGGGTCATCCTAAAAGGACGAATCTGTAGAAATTTCCGCCACCAGGACTCTCTATCATTATTAATAATAGTTCTCATTCGTCACCTATAGAGACTCAGCAATGAAAATAAGTGTAAAGCTCAGCTCTTAAATAAGTGGCACATGTGCAAGTGTGTACAGATAGACTTTAACACGGGGAATTAGCAACCTGACCAAAGAAATCTTTTGTGCCAATGCCGCTGACGGATATTAAGGGTAGCCAGAGTGAGGAGGAACGACAGCAGAGGGCAGTGCCCCGACAACTACAGCTTATACAACCGGTGAAATGAAATGAGAAGCTACCTGAAATGAAGGTATAGTATACAACAGGAGATGACGTGAGTATAGAAAATTAATTGGGTCAAAGAAACGTGACTACTAAGTTTGATGATCAAGCTGCATAGATCTGTGCTTCTTAAGCCGGCGGATTTCCATTTTGAAGGCCTGTTTCGAAGAGGAACTGAAGATTCTTCAAGTTAAGTAGTTACGTTTCTTTGACCTAATTAATTTTCTATACTCATGCCATCTCCTGACCTGGCATTTAATTTACTGAAAACAGTTTTTTGTTCAGCAATGCGGGTATTGGTAGTGTTTTGTCTTTGTTGATATATGTGTTATATGCAGCTATACATGTTGTATTTATAATATTTCTTAAAATATCCTGATGATGGAGAGATGTACGCCTCCGAAACTTCAATTTCTAATCGTCTTTTCACCTGACTTGTTTCCCGAGTAGATCTCGAAAATCAGTGAGTCACAATCCATATATGTGGCTAACATATTTGTAAAACTAAACATTAAAAATGGTTCAGCACACCATATTATTCATGATGCGCTTAAGTTTCGAAAAGATTCTGCAAGATGTTGGCACAACAGCTCACTCCAGAACTTCCACATCCAGTATAGGGGAGATGCGCCCAGTACAGCACGGTGTCAGTACCTCGTAGTTGCCGATAGATAGTAGAACCTCATGGTGTGTATTTAGACAAACAACTATCTTTGTTATCAAAGGAAAGTTTTCCCTCCTCTTTGACTGTTGAATCAGAACTTATTGTTCAGAGAATTCATGTTGTGAACTGGAGCTGTGTTGTTAATAACCTGCTGACATTGCTGCTGCCTTGTCTGGTGAAGAACTAATTAAGTATTTGTACTCATATTATTTGGTATTAAGTAGACTACACAAACACAAAATACAGTGTCGGTTTAAAAGAATCGGGCCATGTTATGACGTCATATATACGTAGTGTGAGTTGCTCAGTACCGTACGATACCAATTTTCCCAGTACCGTACGCGAAGGTATATTTTATCCCCTGAGCTTGTACTGACATTAGATTAATTTTTGTTTATAGACATTCTTGTCAACATGGAGGCTAGAAAGAAAGGAAAATGTTTAGTAGAAAATATAAAACAAGCAATAAAGAATGTGATAGAAGGATCAGTGAGCCTGGGAGTAGCAATATATGTTGCTGAAACATTAACATCGACACTGTATAAGTTGATGTTGCAGGAAAAGGCACAAAAACAGAGGAACAAACGAATACCAAAGGGACGTAAGACTGACATTAATAAAACTATAAATAGAGAACCTAGCTCCAACTCTGTGCCAACAGAAACTGGAAATAGTGAAGATCCTTAGAAAACTAAAAGAAAATTAAATTTTGGAGCCAAAACTAGTGTCGATTGAAGTTTTCTAACAGAGTGTATCATTTGCTTAGAAATCACAGACGAGGCTTGGGTTCAGTGTGTAAGGGTTGGACACATACTGAATGTACAGGGCAAGAGAACATTGATTCTTACAGATGTGATCACTGTGTTTAAAAATGTTTCATTAGTTCTAAGACATTTTTATTTTGTTGTGATAATCTCTAGAGAACGTTTTGGAAAGTATATTATCATGTTACCGTGTTCTGCTTTTATCTCAAAATACAATAATTATGATAAGAATAATTATCTTGTGATTTATTATACAGTTTCTCTTCCTTTATTTGGAAATATGTATTTATTTACGTCTGTCCGGTACTGGGAGACACTTTTTGAGATGCGCAGTTATCACTAATATTTACTTTAGTTATTATCAACATGATTCGCGTTTATGAATGTTCATTACTAATGCTCTTTCTGTTTGTTATTGGCTTCCTGATAATAGTAACACGCTACTTGATCTCCATTGCATTTTCTTTGAATTTTGAAAAAAAAAAAAAAAAAAAAACTTAGGTGTGAGGTACTGGGCGCATCTCCCCTACTCACCATACCGCACTCCGAGAATATGGACCACTCAGAGACGATAGTAGGAAATAAAGTTGGTTGTGATGGAGAGATGAATTAGTCGATGCACGAGTGGCTTCGCACACGACCACTGGATTGTCCCCTTCAGAGGAGTGGCGTGTGTTCAAGTTATGGAGGCTAATCAGGAAAGCGAGACACCTGTTTTCCACTATTGCTCAGTAAATTAAAATAAAATGAAATATTTAAAGTTTTCATTTGACTCCCTCCTCGAACATGCTAATATTATTGGAAATGTTTCCGTAGCCTCCAATAGATGGCAGGAGTATTTACTGGTTTACCGGAGCGGATGCCTTGTTTTCGTGGAAGAAACAACAATTTTCTCACGTCTGAAGTCACTGCCCTCGTGATTTACAATAGCCCTATAGTGTGCCTTGAATAGCAGGAGGCATGAATGCTTTACGGGCCTTTAGAAGAGAAAGCGTGCATATTCCTAAAAGCCGCTGACTGGAAACACAGCACATCAATAGCTCTTTCATTTTCGTGGGAAAACGTTCTATATTAAATTCATAGTAGTCACAACAAAAATGACTTTTCTGCCCCAAACGGAATGATTTCACTTTTCTATATGACATTCCTCAACTTGACGGTGATGATCTTGATTAAACAATCATATTTGACATGCCAGGGTAATCAGTTAAATCTATATTCTTTCGTCGGTATATATTCTTTAGAGTCTTCGTCATGGAATATGTTAGCCCTAGCTCAGTCGGTAGCGCACCTGTCTGCTGATCGAAGAAGGCGTGGACTTTTCTCAAGCCAAAATTATTCCATATTATCCTCAGAGTATAAATATAAATGAAAGGTTAAATACGAGGGCTGTTCAATAAAGAATCACCACACTTTTTTTGACAACGTACCTTTACTCATTCTCATAATTTTGATGGTCCTTCTCAAAATAGTCTCCCCTGAATGCGATGTACTTGTCCCAGCGTTTCTGTCAGTCTTCAAAGACATGTTGGAAACCATTTATTGAGAGATCCTTCAAAATCATCTCTGCAGCCTTCACCACTGCTTCTGATGATGGATAATGCCTCCCACGAAGGCGTTTCTTCAAGTTAGGGAATAGAAAAAAGTCACAGGGGACTAAATCCGGACTATAGGGAGGGTGAGGGATGTACTTCACGTTGATATTTGCAAGATATTCAGCAACAACATTGGCAATATGCGGCCGCGCATTATCGTGGTGCAGCGGAAATGTGGTCTTTTGGGCCTGATATGACTTGTAATGTTTTCAGGACATCCCTGTAGTATTGTTCAGTTACTGAAGTGTGTGCAGGTGCAATATGTTGATAAACCATTCCATGAATATCAAAGAATGTGATGACCATTACTTTCCCAGCAGAAGAAACCACTTTTGCTTTTTTGGGGAGTTGGTGATGAAGGATATTTCCACACTGAGCTTTGCTGTTTGCTCTCAGGATTAAAATGCTGTAGCCAAGTTTCATCAGCAGTGATTACGTTTGAAAGAAACTCCGTATCTTCCTCTAACATCAACTTTAACTGCATGTTACCTCCATTGCAGCGGTAGGTGATACTGAACATCTCTGAACTTGCCTGGTTCTCACAGGCGGGAACCAGGAGTACCAACAATGAAACTACTACGACGTGATTGTTTCACATTAAGCTAATAGAATATAATAAGGGTGAATTTTAGTGCGAAAAATTATTACCGTAAAAATTATGATCATTCTTTACTGAACATCCCTCGTAAAACTTAAAATAAACCCACTGTACACAAAGAGGGAAGAAGTCTGCCGATTTGATCAATACAGTTAAATAGCAAAACAGGGGGAGAGAGGAACCACAGTGGCATGTAACATATCTGAGAAAAAAATCTTCATCAAAGATTAACTACTTACTTGGAATTTTCACCTGCGAACCTACTTTGAAAATTGGTTTACAGTTGAAGGAAATATATTAATATAGGCATAATTAAAATGCAAAATATCTCGGTTTATTTAATAATCACTGACGTATGACTTACCATTGGAGAACGTAAAATTAATCACTGACATACCATTAAACTTAATAGTTATATTCTATGTAATACATATTATACAGAATGTTTCAGAAATACTTTTACGGACTTCGGGTGTGGGTTCCTCACACCAAATGAAAAATATGTTCTTCGCGTTCGGTCTTCCTCGATCAATTAGTCCGGGGTGCAACGGTTCCTGTCTCAAAACAGCGACAAAGGTTGGATGACTCAGTTGTCTTCGTTCTGGTAACTCCATCTGATACAGCCGTGCGGCCTCGCGTTCATTACCATTTGCGCGGTCATACATAAAAATTATCTCTGCCTGTTCACGAAATGAATATCGAGCCATGGTGGAGCGAACCACGTGCAGTTAACTCACTACATGTACGTAATTGAAACGCTGAAGACAGACTGATAACAACACTTGGCGACACCGCCATCTACCGTATGTAGTACAATAGGTCAAGGAGGGGAATACTAATAGAGAGAATTTTTACATTCTGGTATAAGTGTATTAAAAGGCAGAAAGGGTAATTATGGAATCTGATCATGAAGCAATAGAAAAGCATTAAACATACAAATAGTTGGTGGTCGGAATTAAAAAGAATGGCATTGAAGATAGGCATGGGAGATTTATGGAGAGCAGAGGAGTCAAATCATAGCGGTTTTTGGAAGGAAGTGAGAACTAGAGTACAAGACATAGATAGGCAGGAGATATGGGAAAGTATAGAAGAAAAGAAATGTTTGAAATTTTATAATCAATTAAAGACAGAATGGGGTAGGGAGAAATATATAGATCAATGTGATAAAACTGGAAGAGAAGGCATAGCATGGATGAGAGTAGAAATATTCTACTTAAAAGGGTTGAGAAGTAATGAGGTAGGGATATGTGAATTTTGTAGAGATGAAGAGAGTACTGTTCATTACCTGATAGAATGTAAGGAGTTAAAAAATTACAGGAGAAAAATATGGGATATGAAATTGGACAGTGTAAGTAAAGATATATTGGCGTTGCGCATGCTAACGGGGATGGAAGAAAAGAAAAATAGATGTATAGGAGATTTCTTATATAGGATAAGAGAAAACTGCATTAGGATAAAAGAAATAAAGGTCAAGAAGAAATGACACCAAGCTGCTCAGGAAAACCAAAGGCTTATAGCCAGGGGACCTGAGTCAGCGAATAAATCTTAGGGTCAGAAATTTCATGTATTTATACAGGATGTATTTATACATCATGTTCAATGTTAAATTTTATTGTACTGAATTTGTAATGGAAACTGTACAAACAAATAAATATCAAATAGCAAATAAATACAATAGGTCAAAGTCTTCTATGAGTGCATAGAGAAATGAAGTTTTGAGGTTGGACCCCGAAGGCCATTGAGCTCACACTTTCACTATGACAGGAATAACGTGAAAACCAAGGATTATGGGACATATGTTCACATGAACTTGTTCCCTTTTTTGTGAGGAGCCTATACCTGAAGTTTGTAAAAGTATTTATGAGACATCCTGTATATTTAGCTTTAATTAAACCTTCGTTTAGTATAATCCAAATGCTTTAATGCAGGTGACAAAATTCTTGACAAAACAAACTAGGCTAAATTCTACATCAGCCAATCAAAATGAAGCGCTCGTTGGCCACACTGTACGGTACCCCAACTCCATTGGATACAGGAGGGCTGCCTGTTCGACGGATCGTTCATCTCCCTCTCTAGGCAGTTCCAGCAAACTGACGTATCTTCGAGCCTGGAAATGTTAGGGACTGCCACGCGTCTCTGTGGCCTGTCTGCCTGAGGCCAGTAGCATCCTGTGATAGCTTTCCTCCAGCTGAAGTAGCTACCATCACACTTGATAGTGTGGTCATGAAAAAAAAAATGCATTCCTTCACTCACAAACTCACACAAACACACACAACGCACACCTGCAAAGCTTCATTTCAAAAGGCAAAGTGTTATCTACGACAGATTGGGATGTTATAGGAAAATGACAGGATTTCACCACATTTTTCTTTAAATTACTTCTGAATGTGGTGACCAAATTTACATCCTTCACTTCAAAATGTTAGGGAATGAATCTGCGTTTTATTCACTCTCACTTAAATGTCTGTAATTTAAAATGTGCTTCCCAGGCTTCATCTGGTTTAATAATATAAACTCATCCATTTCCTCTGATTAGAATTTTCAACGCTATGTTGCCAATCCACCCAACGTGTATAGATTACAGGATTTTAAGGCTACTTTGGCATAACTTAACAATATGTGAGAAATATTTCAAACTTCTGGTAGCCATAGAACTTGCTGCTATTAATAAGTTCAGACATATTCAGTATCGCCTAGAGTACAATGGAGGTAACACGCGAGGATCCATATGCGGCTTTAAAATTCTGCTTTCGTCTCAACAAATCTTCAGTTGAGGCCTATACGATGTTACAGGAGGCCTATGGAGAGTCTGTTCTTCCCTACAGCACAGCTCGAAGGTGGTTTAAAATGTTTAAATAGGGGATACAATCAATTTCAAAGGAAGGTAGATCCGGTGCTCCAGTTACTGCTCTTACGGAAGAAAACATCAACACTGCTGCTGCCATTGTGAGAGAGGATCGACGAATTACCTTAAGATCACTTTCTGAAATACTGAACATTTCATTGGGTGCCACCCACACGTTGGTGACAGAAACATTACACATGAGACGCGTTTGTGCGCGATGGGTTCGAAGACTGTTGATTCCCGAACAAAAGGACATTCGCATGCAGGTGTGCATGCAGTTAAAGTTGATGTTAGAAGAAGATCCGGAGTTTCTTTCAAACGTAATCACTGCTGATAAAACTAGGCTACATCATTTTGATTCTGAGAGCAAATTGCAAAGCTCAGTGTGGAAATCTCCTTCATCACCAACCACCAAAAATGCAAAAGTGGTTGCTTCTGCTGGGAAAATTATAGTCATCTCATTCTTTGATATTCATGGAATGGTTTATCAGCATGCTGTACCTGCACATACATCAGTCCTGGGAAATACTACAGGGATGTCCTGAAAACATTGCAAGTCCATATCAGGCGCAAAAGACCACATCTCCGTGAGGCAGGCTGGATGCTGCACGACGATAATGCGCGGCCGCATATTGCCAAAGTTGTTGCTGAATATCTTGCAAAAATCAATGTGAAGTACATACCTCACCCTCCCTATAGTCCGGATTTAGTTACATGTGATTTTTCTCTATTCCCTAACTTGAAGAAACGCCTTCGTGGAAGGCATTATCCATGATCAGAAGCAGTGATGAAGGCTGAGGAGGAGATTTTGAAGGTTCTCTCAAAAAATGGTTTCCAGAATGTCTTTGAAGACTGGCAGAAACGCTGGGACAAGTGCATCGCTTCAGGGGAGACTATTTTGAGAAGGGCCATCAAAATTATGAGATTGAGTAAAGGTACGTTGTTTAAAAAAATTGTGATGATTCTTTATTGAACAGCCGTCATATATTACACCTCCAAATCTTAATAAGACACAGATACTCCTTCCACCACAGTTCCAAACACAAAGCCTCGTGAAGTAGGTTTCGTGATGATCACATATGGAAGAATCATGGTTGGAAATTGTTTCCTTTAATAGGTAACCGCATAGATGCCCCTGAACTGACTGACTGATTTATTTGCCAATACGTCATAGGTAATAAAATCACTCACTTTCTCATGGTATACCAAGCCTGACGTATTTGGGATTACCCTCCCACTCACACTTGCAGTCAGTATTGTCGTTCTACTTTATTTCGCTATTAGATTTTGTTTGATTCTGTTAATCAGCTTTTTTAGTTCGCCTTCTCAAGACACTACCTCGCCCAGCTGGTATGCCACTCTATTCAATTTTCAATCTTTTTTAACCCAACTATATATATATATATATATATATATATACTCGTGTAATATTTTATGTTACAGTAATTATTTATATTAATTACATTAATTTAAGTTATATGATATAATTTATTTATATTCAAAACCATTAATCCTAATTGTTCATCTTTATGCACTGTTCATCTTTAGGTGCTGTTTTTACAGTTTGAAAAATTCCTTATGCTGTATAAGGACCATGCCAAACTTTAGTACTTATATGACTGGTATCAGTACTTTAATGAACCTCATTAAAGTACACCTGTTCATTAAAGTATTGGTATTCGACCAATCAGAAGTGGCAACGTAACACAGTGAAAGTGCAAGTATGGATTATTGTCGGTTAGATCGACAACGGTACTAGCGCCAGGTTAGAAAAATGTAAAAATGTCTGACACTAGGAACAGTGACATTGAACTTACACCCCAGAAATTACGACAAAAACACTCAATGTTACCAATAACTTTTGCCAAAAAGTCATTAAATATGTACGAGGAATTCTATTCATAATTCATGGATTGGATAATATCAAAAGGTATAAATTTGTTCTCAGATAGTGTATTCCAAGTGTATTTCCAAGAATTGCATCAAAATATGAAATCATCGACCTTGTGGACTCACTATTCTATTTTGAAATCACCACTCTAGATTAGGCACCAAATTGACTTCTCTAAATACTCAAAACTGAACAGCTTACTAAAACACAAAGCAGGACATAAGGGGGAAAATAGCCAAAACATTTACATCTGATGAATTGAAAACATTTATAAATGAAGCACCTGATGTTATATACCTAATGATGAAGGTTTCTTTTTTTTAATGTCACCAATGTTTTGTATTAATGTTTTAGGTTGAACTGTGTCACACGTTAACAGCTGTTTATAGGGAAGTAATCAATATTTCTGCGCCTGCGTACTATGCAGTAGTCTCACTTTAGACAAAACAATAACGATTGTAACATATCACTCAAACAAGAAATGCATACTTTAAATTGAACCTTTAACTTAGATATATGATTGAGCATAAACAGTCGTATGAACTTGACTATAATGGCAATTAAAACTGTCGTTGCATAATGTAGCATTATGCATTTCTTGTAAACGTGAAATGTAAATTTGTATTCTAAATGCAATTCGAATTAATACACAATCCCTAGGGGAATTTATTCCAAATCCAGCTTAAAGCATGTCATATTCAAGTAAAGAAAGGCACAGTTATAAGCTTTTACCAATAAGAAATACAAGGAATGTGGTTAAGTGTTCAGCCCATACCATATCCATTATACAACTTCTAGGTACTACTTTAGTTAATTGATGGAAATTAATCATTTCTTCACACTACCCGTACATAGGCTAAGGTTTTTGATAGATGAGTCAACATGAAAAATTCAATGCCATGGCCGGGATTTGAACCATGGATCTCCTGGTTTCCGTCCAGTCGCTCTAATCCACTGAGCTACCATGGTCAACTTGCCGTCACGACTATCTATACATTAATTTCCCTTAAAATTCTCTACTCCAGCATTCATATAGCCATTACGAAAATTTTGTTTGATGCAATCTTCTTATTTTGAGTCATTTATCATTTATATATTCTTTTCTCCATAACTTAGCTCCTTCGTACTCAAATATTATGTGTTCTATATCTTCTTTTCTACCACATATTGGTCACTTTCTGTGAAAAACATTATATCATCGCTCCCAGTCTTCATACACCCCTCCCACACAAGCTACACAATCTCTTTGTTCTTTATTTAGTTTGTCAATATATACATCTCTTTCCCACGTACTTTTTATTGTAAGGTACGATTCTATACACCCAATAATAAATAAAAGAAAGAAAGAAGTAGGCAAAGGAAAACAGGCAGGCAGAAGGACATTTTGAAAGAATAATGAACATCTGCAAATATTATATAATTGAAATGGATAAGAGTTTGACAGGGCAAAGCCCATCAGGAGTTCAAACCAACACCCTCTTTGTAGGGGTCGACAACCTGACGGTAGTCAACACGGAAGTAACAAACAGCCCTATACCTTCCTTCCCTTAAAGACAGGAGTTACGGTGTGTTTTCACCCCAAAGGGCGTTGACCCTCAACATGGAAGCGTTACTAATCGGGTTTACATCTCCCAAACGGGCAGTTTTCTTGATTTCGGATGGTTTTATGACCTGTCCAGCCATGGGAAAACATTCGTCAACAAATAGTTGTGTGGGCAACAACAATAGCAGCGCGTGCCATTGTTTCCTCATTAGAAAAGGGTGGACAGTGTGGGTAAACTTTCTTAGCCGTTTCACAAACCTTGTCAGCTTTCTAAACAGCCATTACACCCGCCAATGTAAATATTTTAACCAAAAACTGGGTACTTTGTTATTGAAATCCCTTGCCGCGCAGAGGTGTGTGAGCACGTGGATCTGATTTTGGTAATACAACGTGAAATTTGAATATCTGCTCCAAATTTCTAACTTGTAGGGGTATTAAAATTTTAACTTAAATTTTGTGAATGTATTGTTCTATAACAGTTCAGATATTGGGGTAAGTTAGTTTATAAGAAGGTGTAGCATATTAAATTATTTTATATTTACTCTCAGTTATTGTAACAAAATTAATGCTTTTTATACTCTCCAAAAACCTTGTTTCTGTTAAGATTTAAACATTTATTTCTTAAAATTGGAGCATTGTTTTAAAAACCTACATGGGCGTTTTTGTTAATCCATTTTTCAGAGACAGTACAGAAAATGAGGCAATAAATTAGTAAGTTATGGAGCACTCTGAGGTTAAAAATGCTAAAACAAACTTGCGAGAAAACAGGTTTTGAATTGACATATCTATTATTAAGATCAGTGTTGGCAAGTGCAAAATTGTACCAAATTAAGACCTGAACCTTTCCTCGCGACGAATATGCTCACTTTCTTCTCGGGAAGCAAGACAGGTGAAAAGACGATTAGATATCGACGTTTCGGGAGTGTGCATCTCTCCCATCATCAGGATATTTATTAAATGTTAAAACCACAAATGAAATACTGGATATAACACAAATATAAACAAAGACAAAACACTATCAAAATTCGCATTACTGAACAAAAGACTGTTTTCAGTAAATTAAATGCCAGATCAGGAAATGGCGTGAGTGTAGAAAATTAATTGGGTCAAAGAAACGTAACTACTTAACTTATCAAAGCTGTATTGATCTGTGCTTCTTAAATCGACGGATTTCCATTTTTAAGGCCGGTTTCCAAGAGGAGCTGAACTGAAATCCAGCATCACGATTAAGCGTGCTCTTTTCCTTTATTTTATGAGTATCCTGATGATGGGAGCGATGCACACTCCCGAAACGTCGATATCTAATCGTCTTTTCACCTAGCTTGTTGCCCGAGAAGAAAGTGAGCATTGTACCAAATTGTTACAATGTTTATTTGTTCTGACATAACTTCACAAGTTTCCGACATGCAATCAAGCAGTTATTTTTGGTTGATTTTGAAATCGGCTTAGAAACCTTATCCCTGCTACATGTTTTTTCACCACACCATGTATATTAGAAGTTAAATTTATTAAAAGTGAGCGGAAGTGGATCTTTCGATATTTCTGTCTTATTGAGCCAGCAGGTTGAAATCAACTCAAAATTTGATACAATCAACAATCCAAGAGGGAAATATTTTTCATCTAGCAGATGACTGTGTATCACTATCTCGTTGTGATAAGCACCACTTAATATTTTTGCAATATTAGCATTACCTAATGCACTGAGGTCGAGTGCGCTTACACGTTTATTACATTTACAAGTCTAAGATGTATCACTATTCTTCTATTTCCAAATAACTAATATTGTAAGGAGAAAAAGCATTCCGAGCATTACTCTTTGGTTTTGTAGGACTAACAGTTTATTTATATACCTAAGCGTGTTACTTATGAAAAAACGTTGATTGACATTTCCTGTTTTATTTCTTTGGGACAAACGTCTTTGGTATTTTAAAAGCTTTTTCTCAGGTTTAAAACATGAATAAAATATGCACACCATTGGAAGCTACACATTGAACTCAGTTTTCTCGTAAGTATTTAATGTACTTTAAGAAGCATAATTAGTTTTTATTAGTTAGATTTTACTCTGGGACTATGAAATTATTCTTTAAATTACAAGGTATGTTTATAAAAAACTCATGAAAGTAAAGAAATTTCAGTTTTATGCGTAAATGTTTTGGAAATGAAAATTTAGTGATGGTATCTCTTAAAAGTGGATTTTTTACATAATCAAACTTCTATAAGGTGTATATTAAAATATGTAAACCTTTATCCTCTTTTAGACATTGTACCAAACTCTTAACCAACTGCATTTTCACTTTGAACCACAGTTTAAACGCTTTTATCTAGTTTTTGCACAGTCTAGGTGTAGCTAATAAGATTAAAGAGTTGAACAGTTCTGAATTTATGTGTATTGTGACTTTGTGGGTTCGTGAAATTAAAAGTCCAATTGCACAAACTCAAAATGTTCTTTATTTCCACCGAATTACAGTTGGTACACTTGCCGATTACATAGAATTGCGTAGCGCACACAGTTACAATCCACCAGTTCGTCTGTCACAGGTTCACTCCACACTCACAATTACGTACAACTCCTGTGATACACGGACACAGTCTTCCAGTCCGTTCGCTAGCACGATGCTCTTCACGGCTGCTCACCAAGAACTGAACTGACTCGTCCACTGCAGCCCTTATATAGGAAGATCGCTGTTTCTGGAAGCTTCGTGGCTCGAAACATCATCCCGACTGTTTCTGTTCAGGGGGAGGGGAAAGAGACGGTACAGCGCCCGTGATACTTCCCTAACCATCCCTTCAGTTAGGGACACGAGATAAACGGGTAGGCGTGGCCTAAAGGCCTCCTGTCCCCCACTCAGCTGTCAGTTGGTCGTGTCTTCGTGACAGTATTATTAAAACAAAAACATAATTTAGCATTTAATGGTCCCATATAATTCATAATTGTGACTTGTGAACGGTTGTAAGATTTTGTTTTGACAAAATTGAAACACTCCAAAAATAAAAACAGCTTCTCTTTTGTTAAATATTTTACTTCGCTTCACAGCCAAATATTGATACATTATTTGTGTAATTATTCAAGGATTTACTAGTCACAATATTTTATTGATATTTCACTTCGAGATTTTGGTAATGAAGGAAGGTCATTTCTGCTAGTTTTGTGCACGACTTTCTGTTCTTGTATTACAATTCTCTACGACACCGCACCACTATTTTCTTTTTGCAGTTAATCTTGTATGTCGAAATTTAAAACCGTTACTAACCAATAGGTTATGACCTCTTTTACTTGGTATCGGGAAAATTTAATACCATACACCCTGCTGTCAGGCGAGGGCTGCTCATTGCTGCCACTAACAAACCATTATATATAAAACAATGTCAGCGGAGATGGTGATATCGATGGTTGTGGTCGCAAAGCAATCTTGCGCACCAGATATTGCGCAAAATATACTAGCAGGTGTACAATCAGACTGCACCGAATTGTGACTGCAACCAATTTCTGTCATCAGCACCAAAGCTTGTTCATCACAAATATTATCCATCACGAATTAGTTATTTTGATTCCTTAACACCATTAGTTTACAAAATTGTCATTTGCCAGTGAGAGGCGGCTATTGTTAACTTTTCTGGAGTGGTAAATTTTAAAGAATTTTGGGAAAGTGCAAGGTTCATCTCCAGATATATTAAACATTTAAGCTGTTTAAAAGGTTCACTATTAAGTATAAATATATTTTCTTAAGTAATTGCGAATTGTAAGTGTGTAAAGGTTGATACTTTGGCAAATTTAGATGTAAGGTAGATAGAGTCAACATTAAAAATTCAGTGCCATGGCCGGGATTTGAAGCACGGATCTCCTGGTTCCTGTCCAGTCGCTCTAACCCATTGAGCTACCATGGCCAACGTGCCGTCCTGACATTAACTGGAAACCAGGAGATCCGTGGTTCAAATCCCGGCCATGGCATTGAAGTTTTCATGTTGACTCTATCAAACCTTTGCCTGTATACGGCTAGTGTGAAGAAATGATTAATTTCCATCAATTAACTAAAACAATCAGATGTCAGGTGTCAAATCACAATGTAATAGCGTAAAATCTAATTGTCAGAATAAACAATTAGCTTCATTTCTGAAATATGATCTATGTATTTTGTACCTAAAGTTTGAACACAATATGTTGAACAGGACAATACGTTATATATTTACATGTTATATATTATACTATATATTTATATTTATATATTTATATTTATATGTTATTTACTATAGCGTATGTATATAAAGTGATTTCCTGGCATCTGTCAGTGTTATCGAATATAAATATACTACACATTCACTTGCTACCAAAATAAGGAACGATATTATAACAAACACCAATCATGTGAGCATCACATGGGTTAGAGGCCGTAATTTTTTGATGTTGTTGCAATTTACGTCCTCCGACGTGAAGTCATATCGGGCGATGAAAGTCCGAGGTCCATGGAGCTTAGAGTTACCTGATATTCGTCTATCAGGATAAGGAAAACCCCGGAATAAACCTTATTCAGGTAACTCACCCTAAGCGAGATTCGAACTTGGGACCTCTTGAACGTGAGGCAGACACACTAACATCTACGCTACCGAGGCGGGAAAGAGGCCATATGGGGTATACATGTAAATGAGAGGACAGATGAAATTGCTAAACATTAAGCATTATCCCAAAAGCAATTCAGTTTTAAACAGTCTACAATCACATTTGTTAAAATAGAAAACACTGCAAAAGCAAGTTTTGAAATGTGGAACAGCAGTTGGATAAGCAGCGATAAAGGACAAATCACTCGAAATTAATATTTCTTACTGTTAATGATCCTGTAAACTGCAAGTAATGTTCACCTAATTCTATTTTGACCCAGTTTGCTATCGGACATTGGAAATTGAAACTTGCTTACAAAGGTTCCATATAGACTCTGCAGACAAGTACCTATGTAAATGTGAAAGCGATGATGAAAATGTTGAACACTGTAGCTGGATTGCTTAGTTGTTGCGGGTTTCGATGCCCCAAAATTGCGGCAACATATATAGCAAGATTCTTGCTGGTATCTCGTTTCCCGTCGTTGGTCTTACTTCGTCTATCTTACCATCTTCCAAAATATTATGACTTGATGAAGAAGATGTTCCCCGAAGTTATCAGGAAAATCCTTAATTATGCCTCGGCTAGCTTGTGATATTCTTCTGTTATATTCTTACTTACGAGCAATGAAAACTCTAAGTTACAAGGGGCCCGCCTCGGTAGCGTAGATGGTAGCGCGTCTTCCTCACGTTCAAGAGGTCCCGAGTTCGAATTTCGGTCAGGGTTACTTACCTGCATAAGGTTTTTTCGGGTTTTTTTCCCTTATCCTTCAAGACGAATGTCGGGTAACTGTAAGCTCCATGGACCCTGGACTCATTTGAGCATCATTTCACCCAATTCATTCATTCATTCCGATATGACTTATCGTTGCAGGACATAAATTACAAAAAAAGGCGATAAAGAGTGAAGAAATCAGTAAGAGTTTTAATTTGAACTTCTATAAGAAATCAATCTTTTGTTTATTTATTTTAACACCAAGTCTATTACAATTCTTATCACAGAACTTTATACTGTGATCAGAATCAATCTAATACTTCAAATTGAACTAACACTTAAATACTTTCGAGCAATTTAAAAAGCGTCTGATCTCTTCAGCGTTCAAGAAAGAAAAACGAATTTTTCCTTTTCGGTTTCTACAACAAGATTATTTAATCCTTCGTTACTATTGCTACCCATATATTACTTTTATATGATTGGCCGATTTACCACTACGTCACTACATTACGTAATACAATTATTACTACGGCCAATCATAAACGCACATATTTATTTACACAATTTTGTTTGTTTTTCTTTTATAAATTTATTTTCAAACTCTTTTTAAATATAAATTGAAACAACTGTTACAACACTTAATATTTAGATGTTATCTTCATTCCAAAAAGATATATTATCTTATTCAACATCTTTCATATTGAAATACGGATTTTAAAACATCATTGTTCAAGTATTCCTTAAAAAATGTTGCACTTCAGCCTTTGAGCACTTTATTGGCCAAAATTTTAAAACGTTATAATTATTGTCACGTTCTGTTATTTTGATCTTTGTATTTATGTGCTTTTGTAGCTAGGACCCTAACATTCCTTATTGGTAAAATAGGGTTACTCCATTTGGAGAATAAATACAGGGGCTGTTCAATAAAAAATGATCACAATTTTTTTTTGGCAACGTACCTTTACTCATCCTCATAATTTTGGTGGTCCTTCTCAAAATAGTCTCACCTGAATGCGATGCACTTGTCCCACCGTTTCTGCCAGTCTTCAAAGACATGCTCGAAACCATTTTTTGAGAGATCCTTCAAAATCGCCTCCGCAGCCTTCACCACTGCTACTGATGATGGATAATGCCTCCCAGGAAGGCGTTTGTTCAAGTTAAGGAACATAAAAAAGTCACATGGGGCTTAATCCGGACTATAGGGAGGGTGAGGGATGCACTTCAAATTGATTTTTGCAACATATTCAGCAATAACATTGGTAGTATGCAACAGCGCATTATCGTGGTGCAGCATCCAGCCTGCTGCACGGAAATGTGGTCTTTTGCACCTGATATGAACTTACAATGTTTTCAGGATATTCCTGTAGTACTGTCCAGTTACTGATGTGTGTCCAGGTACAACATGCAGATAAACCATTCCATGAATATCAAAGTTTGAGATGACCGTAACCCAGAAGAACCCGTAACCCAGCAGAAGCAACCACTTTTTACTTTTTTGGGGTTGGTGATGAAGGAGAATTCCACACTGAGCTTTGCTGTTTGCTCTCAGGACCAAAATGATGTAGCCAAGTTTCATCAGCAGTGATTACGTATGAAAGAAACTCCGTATCTTACTCTAACATCAACTTTAACTGCATGTTACCTCTATCGCAGCGGTAGGCGATACTTAAAATGTCTGAAATAGCCTGGTTCTCACAGGCAGGAACCAGGAGTACCAACAATGAAACTACTACCGCGTATTTGCTTCACATTAAGTTAACAGAATATAATAAGATTGAATTTTAGTGCGAAAAATTATGACCGTAAAAATTATGATTATTCTTTATTGAACAGTTCTCGTATCATCGTGAACCTATAGTTTATAAACACAGGATTTTGAACAGGACAATGAAACTATTTGCAAAGTAACTCTGTTGAGCTATTTTGGTTTTTGGCAGTATGGTGTGTTTATAAAGTACTTCTTCAAAGGCGTACTACAAACTTCCATACATACATCTACACACGTACACGTAAGCACCAACTGCTTGGCAAACGTAAGATAACCAGTGAAGCCTCGTGTGCTGTAACACTATGTGTGTCCCCGCAGTATTATTGATGGTGGAGTGTGAACTGCATTTGCCCAAAAGGCTGGGCTAAGGTTTCAGGTAATGCATTGTGACGGGAGATGCCCGGCGCCAGAGAACGTGTAGAGAGGATCGTATTTCTGTCAGGCGCCACTAGGTAGCTCATTAACAGAGCCGACTGGTCTCAGATTTTCTCTGGATTTGTCCCTTTTATCTTTTACCTGCCTCTCAATCTGATAACTCATGATGCACAGAAACTCCCTCATATTAATTCTCAACTGGATGTTCCATTTTCCCATTTAGCAACTCGACCTTTACATCTAATTTCGTAGTTACGGCAAACCATTTTGTTGTACTTGTGTTTCTGTCCCTAAACTAGCTTTAATAACATTTTATTCGCTGATTTTCAACACTACAGTGATATTTGAACTAAAATTCTTTCCTTAGACAGTGAATGAATATCACTTCTAGAATTTAGAATTCCATATCTATAGATATTTCAATTCTTTACTTAAAAATGTCCAACTACGCCCACTTTCTTCTTGGGCAGCCAGCCAGGTGAAAAGATGATTAAATCTAATGTTTCGGGAGTGTGCATCGCTCCCACCATCAGGATATTTATAAAATGTTATAACCACAAATGAAATACTGGATATAACACAAATATAAACAAAGACAAAACACTATCAAAATTCGCATTACTGAACAAAAGACTGTTTTCAGTAAATTAAATGCCAGGTCAGGAGATGGCGTAAGTATACAAAAGTGTGTCAAAGAAACGTATCAAGCTACTTGATTATCAAGTTGTATTCATCTTTGCTTATTAAATCTACGGATTTCTATTTTGAAGGTCGTTTTCCAAGAGGAGTTGAACTGAAATCCAGCATCACGATTAAGCGTGCTCCTTTCAGAGGAAATCGCCAAGGCTTCCTTTATTCTCCGCTCACAGTAACTGTTGCATTTTGCCAAGATGGTCGTCTCCCGAAAATTGGCTCTATGGTCGTTATCAAAACAATGCTCTGCCAGCCCAGACTTCTCAGGTTGCATTAAACGAATGCTCCGTTCATGTTCGTTTATTCTGGTAGTGATGGTCCTTCCGGTTTGTCCTATATACGGTGTCCCACATTCACAGGGAATGCGGTACACTCCCGGAACTTGAAAGTCCAGTTTGTCTTTCACTGGTCATAGAGATCGGTGTGTGTAGGTTTGTTTCATCTATCTCTTGTGTTTCCTCAGGTACAACAAATTCTACAAAACTATTTCTAAGTTAAAGCAATGTACCTGTGAAAAAAAGTTAAGAATCGAAAATTTCTATTTGAGCGATCTGAAAGTTATGTTACAATATGGCAATAGAAAACTTCTGAGATATGAAGATTTGTTTCAGGGATATTAATATTTTTGTTTTGAATTTGATGAACGTATTTGTGTTAACTAAAATGCCACACAGTATTTTATGTCATAATGATGATTTTATATTGTTTTTAACAGATTATTTTAAGGAATTCCATCCTGAATTTTCAATTCCACTGAAAATCTTTACTTTTTGGCAAGTTTCAATGTTATAAATATCAGACTTAAACGTATTAATAAAATTTTGAGTAATTATAGAATGTGGAAATTAGCTTTATGAGTCTCGTAAGCAATAATGTATGACATTAAGGATTAGAATTTAAGAAGTCAAACATTTTGTCACTTGGATCATTTTAAGTTAATGAGGATGTGCACTGCAGTTCACGCTTAAGAGGTCCCAAGTTCGAATCTCAGTCAGGGCGAGTTATCTGGACAAGGCTTTCTTCGGGTTTTACCTTATCATAAAGGACGAATGCTGGGTAACTTTAAGCTCTATTGATGCTGGACTCATTTGAGCATCATTTCATTCATCTTCCGATATGACTTGACGTTGGAGGACGTAAATTGCAGCCAAAAAAAAAGAACAGTACTGTGTTCAGGAGGGCTTCAAAGCCCACACAAACTGACAAATATTACCCATATTACTAATTAAAAGGAACCAACTGAAACTGAAAGCATGAGGTATAAGCACAGTAAAAGCAAAACATTAGTTTTATACCTTTTTTTTGAGATTTTATTCAATTTTACAAATGTAGAGACTTAAGGAGACTTCACATTTGTTCTTCATGTATATATCTTAATTATATGATAACTTAATAAAAAACCTTACAGATATTTTGAATAATTTCAAATACTTCAAAGAGTTTCCACGTAAACCATGGTATTAAAGTGGAAATTTTGTTGACATGCCGACAGACCTCTTGTGTCATCTTTGGAAGTTACAGTGAGCTCAAATGTCTCAATATTTTATCAAATTCAGTGATCAGCTCATCTAGTTAGCCCAATTTGAGTGTGTGTGTGTGTGTGTGTGTGTGTGTGTGTGTGTGTGTGTGTGTGTGTGTGTGTGTGTGTGTGTGTGTGTGTGCGTATGAGCCGAACTCATCGCTGAAACAATGGGAAACCCTCAATAGAATCAGCTACCGTTCCGTGAACAGACCGGCACAGTGACGTAAACATTTGCCGATGGGCATTTCCTATCACTACGCCCACCAGGTCTAATCTATAAAATAAATAACAATCATGTATCCTGTAAGTATGGGCTTTATTTCCAGTAAATTGGTGTGAGTAACCGCCGTCATAGCGCCGCTGGCACTTTCCGAGAGCCACTGTCAGATCACCTTGCCGATAAACTCCGTGGTATTTCACCACTGCTACATGTTCACATGGTCTTGGACCTTTGTTAATATCTCGAAGAATTTGGCATTCCACTCTTCAGTTTCTCTTACTCATTTTTTATACATAACATATTCTAAAACCTTTTCCTCTTATTCTTGTTCAGTCTGGTTATATTGGTTTTAATACAATCTTAGTCTTGAATTGATCGCATTCACTGACCAGTAGTTTTCCTCTCTGCCTGTATATACAGCTTTTATCATCTGTTACAGGAATTGTCTATCCAATGTAATTCCATACCAATTCTAATGTTTGCACACACGTTGTAACTATATACTCCTCATATTATTAGAAATACTGCGATGGAATACTGATTAACCCAAAGGTACAAAAATATTTCAGGACACTCAAAAAACTTCACATACAAAATGTGTGCCAAATGAAGTTTCTACAGCAGCTTTAGATATCTTTAACATATTGAGGAGATTATTAATGACCTGAGTTAATATTTATGCATTTTGCTAAGATTAAAATAAGTTTGGGTAGCTAAGGCATTTCTTAATTTCCTGTAGTAAATGGCCATAATTTATTATTTCATCATATTGCAATATAAGGTGTCATAAGACTGACGTTACATATAGCGAGCCTGTAAACAGTATTAATCTATATCTATAGAAAAACCGAATGTGACAGAAATTTTTCTATTTTAAAAGACATTAAAAGGAATTTTACATTCTTTAAAGCTTAGTTTGTGTAGGTGGGTATGTGTGTGCATGTATGTTTGCATTGCCTTTACACACAAGCTTGGCCAAACTGATTTTACTTCTCCGATGATAACTTTGTTTATGTATGCGAATAAAGGAAGGGCAAAAATTAACCGAAATAACAAGTTTCATAGATAGAGTCAACATGAAAAATTCAATGCCATGGCCGGGACTTGAAATATGGAGATCTTGGTTACCCATGGCCAACTTTCCGTCATTACACTAAATTCCCCATTTGACTAGTATATTAACTCGTATTATATAAGTTAATTGATGGAAAATAATATCAATATATTAATATTAGGTATTATTTTGTTTTCTACCTTTCTCGTCAATGCTGACGTTAGGAGGCGCTTGGGTTTTCTCAGAGTGAGGGAGCCGAAGCATCTGACCTTTGATGAAGTCAGGGGTGAGGGGTCGGCCCAACGCCTGAGATGAATGATTGATGGAGCAATTGGTGGAATGATGGTCGGGGAAACCGGAGGACCCGGAGAAAACCCACCCCAGCACCATGTTGTCCACCATAAATCCCACTTTGCGGTCGCCTGGGATCGAACCCGGTCCGCCTAGCTGAGAGCCAGGCGGTCTAACCGCTGAGCCATGGCGCGGCCAGGTATTATTATTATTATTATTATTATTATTATTATTATTATTATTATTATTATTATTATTATTATTATTATTATTATTATTATTATTATTATTATTATTATTATTATTATTATTATTATTATTATTATTATTATTATTATTATTATTATTATTATTATTATTATTATTATTATTATTATTATTATTATTATTATTATTATTATTATTATTATTATTATTATTATTATTATTATTATTATTATTATTATTATTATTATTATTATTATTATTATTATTATTATTATTATTATTATTATTATTATTATTATTATTATTATTATTATTATTATTATTATTATTATTATTATTATTATTATTATTATTATTATTATTATTATTATTATTATTATTATTATTATTATTATTATTATTATTATTATTATTATTATTATTATTATTATTATTATTATTATTATTATTATTATTATTATTATTATTATTATTATTATTATTATTATTATTATTATTATTATTATTATTGTTATTGTTATTATTGTTATTGTTGTTATTGTTATTGTTGTTATTGTTATTGTTGTTATTGTTATTGTTGTTATTATTGTTACTGTTATTATTGTTACTGTTATTATTATTATTGTTATTATTATTATTATTATTATTATTATTATTATTATTATTATTATTATTATTATTATTATTATTATTATTATTATTATTATTATTATTATTATTATTATTATTATTATTATTGTTATTATTATTATTATTGTTATTATTATTATTGTTATTGTTATTATTATTGTTGTTATTATTATTGTTATTATTATTATTATTATTGTTATTATTATTATTGTTATTATTATTATTATTATTATTATTATTATTATTATTATTATTATTATTATTATTATTATTATTATTATTATTATTATTATTATTATTATTATTATTATTATTATTATTATTATTATTATTATTATTATTATTATTATTATTATTATTATTATTATTATTATTATTATTATTATTATTATTATTATTATTATTATTATTATTATTATTATTATTATTATTATTATTATTATTATTATTAGGTAGGCCGACCTATCTGATCTATGGTTTTTCTCAGGGTTTTCCCCACTTAAATTACGCCAGCCAAATTTCCTGTCCCTCCATTTCATCTCCATTATCATTTCACGTCATCTCGGCGTTGTATGGCAGGATTATGTGCGCTGAGTTAAACTTCCTAGGACGGTCTCCGGTCACCTTTCCCGATCTGGTGAGGCTGTTTCCGGACCGCAGTTAAGTGAGCTGCTGGTTGTGCCGGTCTGCCAGGGTGTTTCCAAGTGGTGAGGGGTAGGTACCCTGCACTCTGCATTGTCGGGGCTTGTAAAGACAGCCAGCCTTCTCCTCTCGTCTCATCTGTCCTCCCGAGGACTTTTCGCTTTGGGCATAGGTACCAAGGCTGGTTGCAGTGCCGAATCCCCTCCTTACCACAATGCAATCCAATATTTAATAATTAATTCAGTTCTTTTTGTATTATTTGTATATCTGGTGGCGTTTAAGAGATAGTCTAATTATTTGAAGTTCATCTGAATAAATGGATTTATAACACTGGGCAACAATGAAAATGTTTTGGACTTAAAAATAGTGAATTTACATGTAGGTATCTTCATCTGCTGAATTAAAAAATCACCATAAAAGTGATAGATAGCTCTTGTTTGAAGATAATAAAGTGACATTTCATATTTTAGAGTGAAGATTTTAAATTTGGGGGAATTTTTGTTGGGAGTTGGCACATCTGTCAAATAACAAAACACAATCAGAGAGAAATTTTGAAAATTAAGTGATGCAAAAGTTAAGAAAGGCATTTTTGTCGGACCACAAATAAGAGAACTTGTAAAGGATTCTGCATTTGATCAAATTTTGGAGGGGAAAGAAAAGGAAGCTTGGGAAGCCTTCAAGGGTGTTGTTCATGGATTTTTAGGCAACAAAAGAGATGACAACTACAAGCATTTGGTGACAGTGCTCCTGCAAAAATACCGTGACCTTGGATGCAACATGCCCCTTAAGATCCATTTTCTCCACTCCCACCTAGACCTTTTCCCTCCTAGTTGTGGAGCTGTTAGTGATGAACATGGGGAGAGATTCCATCAGGACATTTCTGTTATGGAACAAAGATATCAGGGCCGTTGGAATGAAGTAATGCTTGCGGATTACTGTTGGTCTTTGTACAGGGATTCTACGGAACTCCATCACAAGAGGCAAGCTAAAAGACGACGAAGTCAATAGGCCACCACATGATTCTCTTCAGGCACGACTATCTGCGAAGTATTTTTTCAGCAATTTAAAACTCTTAGCATGTAATTACCAGCTAAAAAAATTCAAATGAACTTTCATTGTTGTTAGCATGTATGTAATTAAAATGTATCCTTTTGTCTCAGTCCTTTAACGTGTAATACTTCCACCTTGTGTATATCATAGAAACTAGAGCTAAGAAAAAAATTTCATTGTCATATTTGTTTTTCTCAACCCAAAATTAGTAGGAATTGCCTCATGTAGTGCTCGAAACATTCAAAAATTACTTTTTCCTTGCCCAGTGTAATTATCATACTTACAATGAATTAATAATTTCTGCTGGTGTAGAGTACAATCCAACAAATGGTCAGAATTTCTAGAAGGAGCAAAACTTACGTAAAAGGATCCAGTTAAACTTGCACTGCTTTATCGTAAGCCATAAAGTGGTTGATAGGTTCCTGAAGTAACGTGCACGATGTAGGTATAGGATTTACCATCCAAAGCAACAGCTTGTACATTTTGGAACACCCTTCTGCGGTTTAGAGACCTTAATTAAGAGCAGACAATCATTTTTATTGAAGAAGAAAGTGCACAAGGGGCAATATCAGGATTGTTATTATTAAAGAAGGCGCCTATGGTCTAACAGTCCCAAATTCTGGGAAGCCTCAGGCATACCGCGAGCGCAGATTTCTCCCTTCGGGTTATTATACCACTCCGAGGGCAACTTCCTGTCTTCTGCGGTAAGGCAACATCCTGTCACACCAAACTGCGAAAATACTCTCCATAGTCATAGACAAATATACAGCTGCGGTATTCAAAAATAAGCCACATATATTTTTGAATTTATATTCTAAGGTTATGCTGCGTTATATTTCTTCTAATAACACTAACAGGGCCGCACCATGGCTCAGTGGTTAGACCGCTTGGCTCTCACCAAGGCGGCCCGGGTTCGATCCCAGGTGAACACAAAGTGAGCTTTGTGATGGACAACACGGCACTGGGGCGGCGGGTTTTCTCCGGGATCTCCGGTTTCCCCCGCCATCTCATTCCATCGGTGCTCCATCTTCATCTCACGTATCATCAGTGTCACCGCCTGCGGTGCCGCATGTAGTAAAAGCGTGCGTTAAACACTACACATTAGTAACACTAACAGTCAGATTTTAATGTAAATTTATATTGAGGAATTAATCCTTAAAGAATTAATCCTTTTAAATACATTACTCTGGTATATGGATGATTTTAATTAATTAGCCAACTGAAAAATGCAATGCTCTAATTAATTAAAAATCATCCATACACCAGAGTAATGTACTTAAAAGGATTAATTCTTTAAGGATTAATTCCTCAATATAAATTTACATTAAAAAGTATTCAGCTATAAAACCCTGGTATTTAAGTACTTACGTCGCCACAAACGTTTATCTCGAATATGAGAACGCTAAGTGGTCTACCGGGAAAATATAATGAGTCAGTTGGAGAATTTAATGTCAAGACGGCACGTTGGCCATGGTAGCTCAAGGGTTAAGAGCGACTGGACGGAAACCAGGAGATCCGTGGTTCAAATCCCAGCCGTGTCATTGAATTTTTCAGTTGGCTCTAATTAATTAACAGTCAGATATTTTCTTCCATATAATGAGGATACGTGACACCCGTTGTAAGTTTAACATTTGGAATGTTACATCTTTCTTGATTCTCTTTAATGTGGACTCTTATTTACTAATTTTCAGATTACAAAACAATTTACGTAGATATCGGTGTTACCGAGGGTAGGTTTAACACTTGAAAACAGTTTGAGAGATAATAAGCGAGGATCAAATAATTAGTTAAGGCAATTAGGAGTTCCGGTGAATTGAGTTCAACCACAGATCCATTAACTCAAGGTTAAAATTGTGTAAATACTCCCGTTCTGAAAATTAAAATGGAAATAAAATTATACTCAATACACAAAGTAACAGTAATATACCATAGAAAAGTAAAAAGCTTCGATGTTAGCTGCATTATTTATGACCTTTTTTGTGGTTTTAGGCTTTAGATAAGTCGATAAAAGAGTCGAGTATTTATAGAACTCGCGATTTTTCTTTCGTGTTTTACAGGAGAGTTTATTATGATCGATTATCGGCAGTCTTAGTGTCTGAAGACCACGCTATAGCTATACATACTTGGCGGTCACCTCAAAGAAACCTTTGGCTTAATATTTCATTGATTCATGACAATTTACTCCACGGAAACAGCTCATGTGCTGAGTTTCAGAAACATTTTAGTTCTTTAATTTCAAACACCCGGCAATTCGCTTCATATAGCTCAACTATTGATGATGTTGTTGTCGATGATGATGATGATGATGATGATGATGATGATGATGATGATGATGATGATGATGACGATGATGATAGTAGTACGCACTACAGGACATGCAGGCACTTGGCCTCCCTAATCACCCTCTTCCATTCTACTCGGTTCTCTGCTTTTCTTCTCCAGCCTTTAACTGCCAACTTTCTCAGGTCATCTTCTACATCATCTACCCATCTTTTCCTAGGTCTTCCTCTTCTCCTTCTGCCATCCTGCTTTCTAAGAATATCTTCTTAACTACACTGGTTTCCGACATCCTCTGCACATGGCCAATTCACTTTATTCTTCCTTGTTTAATTTTCACTACTAAATTTGGTTGTCCAAATAGGCACTGTGACTCAAGTTAGTCCGCACTCACCATCGAAGTCCCTTATCGCTCAAAATATATTTCTCAAAATGTTCCTTTCCCACCGTAATAACCGCTGTTCTTCTCTGATTGTCAACACCCAGATTTCTGAACCATACATTATTGGTTTCAGTACAGTTGTAGGTATATATTTTATTTTAGTATTCCTACTGAGGTTCCTTGAAGCTCAACTATTAGCCTCCATTAAATTTACTAGTCAACTCGACTGGCATTGTTTATCCTCAAGACCACCCACGTATACCCTGAGAAAAATAGATCATAGTTACCCACTGTAGCAGCTGGCAGCGGATTCATCGAAAAGCGACACGTTGGAGAGAACAGCAAAAGATGAAGCAGGAAGACTGCATCAACGTATACAGGTTTATACATTTTAATTATAAAATGTGCTTTGATATTTTAATGTTTATCTCTCACACAGGTATCAAAGCCCTTTTCTTAATTTCTTTTATTCTACATTAGATCAAACACTCACTAAGGCATTTATTCATACTTCCGGAGTGGGGGAGAATAGAGAACCATCTTTACTAGAGAAAAATTCTCATTTCCGAACTGAGAATCGAAAATGGCAATTATTCCTTATTGCTGCAATTAATGCTAATAAAGTGATTAATGAAATGACTTACTGACTATATACTAATTTATTCAATGATATTAGCTAAGCTCCGTTATGAACTGGGGATTTTTAAACAATACTAATTCTATACAGTTTGGAAGTAAAATTATCATAAATGGTAACCAATGAACCTTTGTTTCCAAACACAAATAGGTAAGTATGCGATTTCTTCCACCCTATATTCATAATGGATATTACTCGACAGAGCGTTGAGGCGTAAGTATTCACTTTCAGGTGACCAGCGCTACCATCGTCTCTTATCAGTTCTTATCTGGGCGATTAGTAAGTTACGAAACACAGATAGATGATTGGAAGCTGCGTGTGTCTATATGATATGTTTTCTCGTGCCGGCTGATGTATGACACGTTGCTGTCCAGAAGACATGATTATATCTGAACAGAGTAAACATCTCTGTAAATATACAGCCAAGGTAAACATCTCTGTATTGCGATTTTTTCCCGATACGCTTTCTCGCTTTACCATGTGGTAACAGTATCCCAGGTGAGCGGTATCGATTTAAATTCTCAGTTCGCGGTTAGAACTCGGTGGATGTTAATTTCCAAGCTTACCGCATACGGCCAGTGTAACCATGATTGCTACAAATATTTATTTTTATTTATTACATTTGGCCATATGGAAATGATGTCTAACACTAAGAATGAAGGAAACAAAAAATCAGTGTATAATTGGAAATTTTACTCATTTGCGATGTTAACAAAACACTTACTGTAAAATGAATGAATTAATGAATTAATGAGTGAATGAATGAATGACTGAATGAATGACTGAATGAATGAATTTTTTGCCATCTTTAAACTTTACATATAATTTACACAACATTTTGTTCACATATATGCAGTGGGAAAGTCTATTACTAAACTTTATATACAATTTACACAAATTTTGTTTTTTCACACTAATTTTTCCTAAATATGTTCCTATTTTTTCTACATAATCATCTAATCATGTGCTAAACACCTTCCAAAATTTTAGCTCTCTTGGAAAACATTCTCCATGCTCTAGTATTGAGGTCTCTCTGCCTTTTGAATTATCGTTGCATTCTAGAATATAATGACCAGCTGTAATACAATTTATTACATTTAGTGCATCTTTCACCTACTTTCCTTCTTCTTAAAAGTAAATAGTAAGTGATCCGTGGTGTGACAGCCCGAATCGGGACGGACCCGCCGATCCGTCTGCCGGCCCCACGCACACGTACGCAAGGCAGAGGTGGGCGATCATCCAACTGATATTGAGCGGCTTCCCCAGCCGGAAATGA
The DNA here is from genome assembly GCA_030765055.1 of Mantis religiosa. NCBI lineage: Eukaryota > Metazoa > Arthropoda > Insecta > Mantodea > Mantidae > Mantis > Mantis religiosa. The sequence goes on from CM060948.1 coordinate 32,216,306, forward strand.
ACTTTTATAGTTTGGTATTCGCTACGTATTGTGACTGTTTAAATGCATCACGGTGGTGAGTGGGCACCGGTTCTATACCAGGGACTTAAAGTCCACACACCCTGCAGGTGAGATCTTACCCTAGAGCATTCACGAGTCCTAGCCCACTAGGCCACGGAGCACTTAAATTTACGTGTCCTTGCCCATGCAAACCCCAGTCTAACTTCTTTGTTACATATAATGCAGTATTTTTTCCCTGCCTCTTTTTATTTTTAAATATCTTGCACAATGTATAATGACCTTTTTTTCATTAAAACGACCTCAATGTTCTGCTTCTCAGTATCCTCGGCCCTTGTTCTAATTTCTTTCCGGAGTACAGGCCTTCATGTACTTCTAAGTAACGAGCCATTGATGTTAATGATGGTTGTGGTTGTGATCCTTCAATATACAGTTAATGGAAGTTCATAAAACGAAGATAGGCTAAACTATTATTTTGATTATAATATTTAAAATGGAAGCTTGCTATTCAAATTTCAATATGTGAAGTCACAAGTGCATATATATTTCATCATAAAACCAAATAAGCACTTTTTTGTTCTGATATTCCTTTGAACATTTTATGAGAGAGCTTAAAGCTCACCACAGCGTCTGATGCTGACCACGTGCCACTTCCATTGCTGTACTGTTACCATGATATCCTGCAAAGAAGTCGATGCTGCGACCACTGGAGCTGTTGTTTTAGAGGAGAACTTATTCTTATTTCGCAAAACAACAGACTGCGTGTGTTTGTTAAAACTTGGTGTTACAATCTCTGTATAGGAAAAGTTCTTAATTTAGTTCATTTTAACATTATTTCAGGTTGTCAGAGAACCAGATTCCAAGGGTTCTGCAGAAAAGAATTTGGTTTTAGGAGTAAGAAAGTGTTATTTTTGGGTTCACCCTTGATTTATTTATTTATGCATTATCGATGAAGTAACACTGACCCTTGGGTCTACATTCGGTTACCAGGATAATCTTTTTGACTTTATCTTGTATCAGGTATAGTGAAGTTTCAATGAAGAAGTCTCAGTTTATAGCTCATTTAAACATTGCTAACTTTATAAATTAATAAAATTGAAACATATTAAAAGAATTTAAAATTTCGAGAAATATAATCCCCTATAATCACTATTAGAGTTACCCAGGTGCAGAGCTCATTAAAATTTCTTGCACAAAATATTATTGTTGACAATATATTAGAAATTCTATTATCTGTGGAAAACTGAGAAATCATGCAATATAAATATAAATTGTTAACATCCGTAAAAGAGTAATATAATATTGCATCACTGCCAAATGTTATGTGCTCTTAAGATCGGTGAGTTTTAATTCAGTGTTCATGGTATGTTAATTTCTTAACTCTGCTTTATTTGGTTGAAACTTTGTTGGAAAACAGTCACCAACGATTTTCAGTTAATAAGAAGTATCTCTTTTAGATGAGCCTTTACTAGGCCAAAGATAAGATATCAAAGGTTCTCATTTCGTACCATATTTCAGGAAAATAGGGAAATCTGTAGATACAACAAGCGTCAATGAGTCTCATTTCTATTTGAGGATTACTTTCTTTCTGAATAATATATGTAGTCAATATGGAAACATTTATATTGTTGTAAAAACTGCTAAATCTGTATTCTCCTTTTAAAATTGCAATACAGGTACAACTTATCCATATTATTAACAATCCTTGTTGTTCTGTTACAACAATGTATAACATTCAGCTTTGAAATAAACCCAGAAGATCATATTTCTTAAGACACCATTGATATCGTTAGGGTTTCTCTTTACTACCTATGAAGACAGAACGATCATCTTCGCTGAATTCAGCAGTGCATATATGGGAGTAACTTACTGTACAACAATTAGTTCATGAGGTTACCCGGGTAACCTGGTAACTATCACTATTGATTTGGGTACATTGGGGTTAATAAAAGGTCTCCTGTTTTTGTGTCTAATGCAAGGAGGTGCACACGGTGTCCATTTTTATTCGTCATTTCCCGCCCTCCATTTGAGCAAGAATGACGTCATAGTCGACTGGTGAGTGTATCTTGAAATCATAGTGACCTCTACGGAGAAGCGGTAATGTTTGGGGAACAGTAAGCAAATTACAGCGCTCTAAGTGTGGTTGCCCTGGTAACTAATACAACCAGCTTCCCCTGGATATGAACACAGAGCACCGCGTCTTCATGGTTGAATGCTACTTTCGTACCGGCATTAAAATTGGAGCGACATATAAATATAATTTAAACCTCTGCATAGAGGAGTTTATGCAACGCTATCTAGCATTCCAACAAGTCCCTCGGAGCATAATGTTGTCAAAAGTGTCCAGGTACCGTCAAATTGACATACTTTTGTTTGCAACATAAACGTCTTACGTTTCATCAGTATACGATATAAATTGTGTTTGTCATTTATACGCTTAATTAAAATGTTTGTTAATTATGGTATCCTTATGTCTTTTAAAACCAATAGATGCATCAAACATTTCCAAGATACAGGATCAGTTACTCGCAAAAAGAGAGACACTGGACGCTATAAAGTGACTGGTTCCAATCTAGAAGCAATAAATAATGTTATGACAGAAAGGCCTCAAGTATACTTTCTCGCAATACAGACACTGTTTAAGGGGAAGAGAGAAATGAAATATAAGAAAATGGTCACATAAGGCTATGTACTAGAGATATTTTCTTGTTCAGACTTGAATAAAAGCTTTGTACATTAATTTTTCATTCCTAGAACATGTTCTGCTAATTTTCTGGTTTGTAATGAAGTTACATTGTGAGGAAACTGTGGGTGATAGAAAAGAATTGAGACCAAATTGAAATATTTCTATTTTATGTGACAGGTTTATAATATGTATATATGTCTACTATAACAGAAAAACAGATGTTCATAGTGAAATAAGTGTTCACTAACTTATCATTTAGTATATTCTTCATGGTATACGTTTATGGCTGCATAATTAGCTTTGCAATGCATTGCAGTATATAGTTTTTTAAAAACAGTTGTATTTACGAACCAGGCGAAATTACGCACCTTTATATTACGCCGGCAGACCCGCCTCTCAAATAGTATATTTACCTACCAGTAGAAGGAGGCTTCAAAGTTGCTGTCAGCACATCTAATACATCGCAAGCCGCTAGGGGAATCGTATATAAACTCACTCCATCAGCGATGCTATTTATGAAGTCAAATTTTGCACTGTAAAATTACATATAAAATGAACAACGTGTATATTTGTAGAACCATACAAATTAATGATCTGTTACACATACATATATTTTACTACTCCATTCAGCATATACTCTATATGGCTAGATGTTGGAACGATGAGATTCAGAAGTAACGCCTTGATGTTTGTTTTCTAATTCTCAGAGAAGTCGTTGTTGTTTCTATGTATTCGAAACAGTACATTACAAATACTAATATTTAATCTGAAGTTTTCTGTATGATAAACAAATTTTCATCATACAAATGCATTATATACAGGATATTCTGAAGAATGGTTTCTTATAAAACCTGCTTCAGGAGCAGAAATGCTATTAGTTTCTCACTGATGTTCTGCAACGTAAGTGCAACGAGAAAATAGAGGTGTAATATGTTATTGCAAAATCTAAACTGTCGTAACTTCTAATATTTAAAATGAAAAATTATGAATTTTTGACAGAAATTTCAGCATAGAGTGGCTTGAAAATGTTGGAGAAAATTGGTGTATATAAAATAGGTATAACAAAAATATGGCAGGTAACACTTACGAGATACGAGAAACGTATATAGCGTCCATAAGTTAAATAGTCATCAAACAAAACAGATGCGACACTATCTACTCAATTTTTCGATAAGCACATGCAATTGTTTACATGTGGCTTATGGTACAGGTTCCTCCATCAAGTAAAGAGCACGCATAAAATCTCGAAGCAAGACATGACTGCTGTCCATCAGTTCCACTTTGGGCCTATTTTCCCGTCAAATCTCCCTGCATGAGAAGGAAACAGGAAGTTCCTTTTGTTTTGGCTAGGGCTATTAAGTGTTTAGCTGTTGGAGTGATACATCGCTGCTAAGACTATCATTATTGAGTTGCGTGTGGTACAGGCGCCTCTCGTTCGACGAGAAATCTTCCTGGAGGCAGCTCAGAAGTGGACTTCTATTCCCGGTGATGTTACTTTCTGAGCCCAGAAGCGCCCTTTCTACTCTCCGAACTGTAATGAGCAATGGAGCAAAATGCCTTTTGCGTGACATTTACTGTAGGAGGTTTGGAATCTGGCTTGTTTCCGGTCTGGAACTATTTGCAATTAATTATTTGTATTATAGAACTAAACATTTCTTTTGTCTATATATTGCTCTAGTTGGAAAAACATAGCGTCTAAAATTTCTATCTACGTAGGCCATCATTAACAACGATTTGAAAGGAGTTTTCAGTTTGTATTTCTACGAAGTGTCTACCATGCTTTAACTCAATCCCATTTGGATTACTTAAACATCTTATGGGGCAATTCTGTTAAATATTTAATTCATGACCTCGAAGTGATTCAAAATCATGCCTTGAAAATAATTTATAATCGGCCTTTTAGAACAAACACAAAAAAACTCTACCATGTTACTAACATTTTACCATTACAAGTAAACATAAAGTTGTCCTTGATAATATATCTCCACAAAATAAAACTAATCTTCTAAAGTCTAATATAACATCTGAAAGCTCCTCATATATATTGTGACTGGTGTCGGTCATCTTCGCGGTCATCGTCATTATCCCACTCCTGACACCAATTGTGACTTTGTGGGTCCGTAGAATTAAAAGTCCAAGTTGCAGATATTCCAAATTTTCTTTATTTCCGAAGAAATACACTGTTCAATTCTTACGTAACAATATTACGTCACATACAGAACACAATCTATCAAGGTCAATGACAATAACAAACAGCGTTCTGATTACATCAGCTCTCGTTACAACAACACGCTACAGCTGTTTACTGCTTACGACTCCCTCTTGGCGAGTCGTCGCCTTCTTAAATACCTCACTGATAAATTCGAGATATTTCCAGAACAATAAGAAACCGAGTAATCAAGATGTTACCAGAAATTTCCATTTATCTCAGTTTGTTTCGGCAGACCTTTATCTACGGCGCTATGTTTATCTGCTTATGCAAGCTCTTTATCTCCGTGAAACACTATCCGTCTGTTATCTATTTGCGCCGAAACCTTTATGTCCGTTGCCGCAATAATATCAAATATTTTGGTGAAGTGCAATGCTTTCTCACGACTTCTCTGGAATAAGGATAAGGACAATTTGGATTTCTAGTTTGTAAATTATTTATTAAGCATTCTAACATGAATAATAAGGTTTATGTCTTAAAGTTTACATTGCTTAGTTACGATGATATTTTTCTCCCTGCACTCTAGTTTCCATTTAAACGATATTCCTCAAATTTCTAATAGAAATTTATTACTGAATTTTGTTTGTCATGGTTTTTGTTTATCCAGATTTAAGTAGATACATCTTAAAGTATTACTGAATAATTTACAACTTCAGGAGTATTTGGGATGAAGGAATGGTTTCTTCGAAAACCTTGAGTTGCATTTTGAATGGAATAAATCTTATGATTGCACCATGCTTTCAGTTTTAGCTAAGATGCTCAAAACAAGCAAAACATTCTTTTTTCCGAAAGATGTTTTCAGTTTGACTCAGCTACTCTTAGAAGCTTACTTATATCACAATAATTGTACTGAATTTTGAGTTAAATTTAACTGTTTCCCTGCTATAGGTGATTGACGGTAAGATAGTTAAAAAGGTAAGGAAAGATGAACATAACACCATTTGCCTCTGTGTAAGCGTCCAGAACGTCTATATGAAAACATCCATTAGGTTGTTTTTCAAGCTGAAGTTACCAGTTTATGTTTGAGGCACGTGACACAGGTCAAAATAAAGCTCTCTGCTGGGAAGACCACATGAGGTTAGTATTTCCATCATTCCTTGACCTCTTGTACATGATGGACACGCGCGGTGAGGAAAGATACCACCAAGGGCAGACGCCTAGGCCTGCTACTCCTGTCGAGACCTCCATACTTATGCCAAATGTTGAAATGACAAGCTGGTGGCTTTGGCAATGTTCAAATAAACTAAGCTAATAGTATCTGCTATCCAAGTTTGTTCCACCGCTACGCTTAGGGGTTAGAAGCGGAATACACAACGCTATGCCATAGATAGTGAGCTGATTTTGTCCTATTTGCCTGTTTTATTTCTTTGTTCAGAAACGCAGGCTTTTAAGTTATAACCACGTTTCCTACAATTATTAGCCTAATTTCTTAGTTTTATAGTGCCTATTTCATAAGTTTGTGCCTATTCTGCCTATTAGTTCCTAAAACTGCAATTTTAGCCAATTTCTTCTGCTTGTAATTTGTGACAACAGCTTTTGCATTTGTTAATTTCAACGTGAAGTTTTCGGTGAAGAGAAATTTCTTACTGCTGCACATTGGATATACAAAAAGGGGTTTAGTCAGGTAGGTATATGCCTTACATCGTATCACAATGCGCTAATGACGTCATGGAAAAGTCTTAGAAATCGCTCAAGGACGGGTAGCAAATACCAACTGAATAATATTTTAATGGATTGACAAATGACCACCTTTTATGTGGGGAATGGAAAGCCCATTCTGTAAGCAGTGTTTCAAGTACACACATAGATCAGTTTCCTAAGCAAATATGCCAAAATAGAGAGAAACAGGAGTGTACGTCTTAAACAGTGGATAAATGGTGATCCATCGTTCAGCACAGATGGGTAAGTAATTTTTTGTCAGCCTTATGTGAAACAGGCGAGTTTAATAATGTTATCCTAGTTTCAAAAACCTTGTAAAATCAACCCCTGTAGCAACATTATGCCGAACACAAATTAGTATGTTGAGGGGAGCCAAAAGAAGAGAAACTGAATGCTCTCAGTTTCCCAAAGTAAAGCTCAAATTTGCCTAAATTGAAAACTATCTTCATCACATGATACGACATTACATTGCAATTTAGCTTAAAACATGTCTGAATCGTTAAACAAGCCCGTCTAATGCATTTGATCTTGATTAGAATATTATTTATAGGTATACCTTTGCAAACTCAGTGTACTGGATTTCAAAATTTTGTTACAAGTACTTCCTTTTGTCAGTTTCAATGCAGTAGAATGATATTTGGATTGGTGTAAAGGCTTATTTCTTGAGCTAATAGTAATATTTGGAGGAGGGATTATTAATTAAATTATTGATGGTGTCAATTGTTAACAATCATATCAGATGACAATCAGTACCGCTGGTAAGCAGGAATTTACTCCTGTAAGATTTCTTTTACATGTGTGTAAATCTACTGACACGAAGGTGTTGTTTTACCCAATCTTAAAATTACCACTCAGGGACTCTGTTCAAGTTACATCTTAAACTTGTAAGGCTAGCGCTTAGTTAGCTAGACTACACAGATAATAATAATAATAATAATAATAATAATAATAATAATAATAATAATAATAATAATAATAATAATAATAATAATAATAATAATAATAATAATAATAATAATAATAATAATAATAATAATAATAATAATAATAATAATAATAATAATAATAATAATAATAATAATAATAATAATAATAATAATAATAATAATAATAATAATAATAATAATAATAATAATAATAATAATAATAATAATAATAATAATAATAATAATAATAATAATAATAATAATAATAATAATAATAATAATAATAATAATAATAATAATAATAATAATAATAATAATAATAATAATAATAATAATAATAATAATAATGATAATAATAATAATGATAATAATAATAATAATGATAATAATAATAATAATAATAATAATGATGATGATAATAATAATGATAATAATAATGATGATGATGATGATAATAATAATAATAATAATAATGATGATGATGATGATGATAATAATGATGATGATAATGATAATGATGATGATGATAATAATGATGATGATGATAATAATGATGATGATGATGATAATAATAATAATAATGATAATAATAATAATGATAATAATAATAATAATGATAATAATAATAATAATGATAATAATAATAATAATAATGATAATAATAATAATAATAATAATAATAATAATAATAATAATAATAATAATAATAATAATAATAATAATAATAATAATAATAATAATAATAATAATAATAATAATAATAATAATAATAATAATAATAATAATAATAATAATAATAATAATAATAATAATAATAATAATAATAATAATAATAATAATAATAATAATAATAATAATAATAATAATAATAATAATAATAATAATAATAATAATAATAATAATAATAATAATAATAATAATAATAATAATAATAATAATAATAATAATAATAATAATAATAATAATAATAATAATAATAATAATAATAATAATAATAATAATAATAATAATAATAATAATAATAATAATAATAATAATAATAATAATAATAATAATAATAATAATAATAATAATAATAATAATAATAATAATAATAATAATAATAATAATAATAATAATAATAATAATAATAATAATAATAATAATAATAATAATAATAAAAATAATAATAATAATAATAATAATAATAATAATAATAATAATAATAATAATAATAATAATAATAAAAATAATAATAATAATAATAATAATAATAATAATAATAATAATAATAATAATAATAATAATAATAATAATAATAATAATAATAATAATAATAATAATAATAATAATAATAATAATAATAATAATAATAATAATAATAATAATAATAATAATAATAATAATAATAATAATAATAATAATAATAATAATAATAATAATAATAATAATAATAATAATAATAATAATAATAATAATAATAATAATAATAATAATAATAATAATAATAATAATAATAATAATAATAATAATAATAATAATAATAATAATAATAATAATAATAATAATAATAATAATAATAATAATAATAATAATAATAATAATAATAATAATAATAATAATAATAATAATAATAATAATAATAATAATAATAATAATAATAATAATAATAATAATAATAATAATAATAATAATAATAATAATAATAATAATAATAATAATAATAATAATAATAATAATAATAATAATAATAATAATAATAATAATAATAATAATAATAATAATAAATTAAATTGTGGCTCGTATTTTGAACATGCAGTAAACACGCAATTGTTTCTTTATTTGTTCATGAGTGTCACACATTGCTTCTTTGTCCATATTCATTAATATTTTAACATACCTGTGAATGTATTTTCCAACTGCAAGTTATTATTGGTTTACTTCGTAATTTGCAGAGCCAGTGTAAGTGATTTGTGCACTTCTGTGCTACATCACTGTCTCCAAAAAGTAATAATAATCAAGATAATGTAAAATGTAAAATAACAATAATGTAAAAGGTAGTGAGTGAAAGGAAAGCAAAGAAATGCACTATCAGTATACAAAATAAAGTCACAAGCAGAGGTTAAAGGATGTAAGCGAACTTAACACAAAGAGAAGCCTTAAATTAATGCTACAGATAAAAGGGAAGAGGAAGAACAGGTACCAGAAATAAAAATACCAAAGCCCAATTTAACAAAACAGTCTGACTGAAGAATATTTACATGGAAGTTTATTTTTAACAATATATGCCCAGAGTCCAATAGAAAATTTAAAAAGTGAATTTAGCATATAATTTTTAAAGCCCTATATCAAAATAAGGGAAACTTTTGCTTAGAACCAATTATTTACTGTAGAGTTAGACCACTTTTATCCTTAGAAAGAATTTGTATATGAAGAAGCGCCAGAAAGGTCCTTTCAAACAACAGAATGAGAGGGGCAAACGAGTGGTATAGGTCAGAACCCTGGGGTTAACGAGGTCTGCCCTTTCGAAACATTCTCACACAGGAAGGGCACTTCGTTTTAGAAATTAACCATAAATATTAAGTAAAGTTTGTTTGGGTGCTTCAATAAAGTATTTAGCGTATATATCTATCACTTTCAATCACTGATAGTGATCAAAATTTGTATTATATATGTATTTGGTTCTGTTACTGAACTTTCTGGTTCGGTGCTGAGTTACCCAACATGATTTGAACTGACATTCTGTCTTTCTTATTCCTTTACCAGCATTCTGCTTATCTTCATTACACTAAAACACTATTACGCAGGTATACGGATTTTAATAAGATGGACCATTAAATCTAATACTAATGATACGTAATGGAGATGAAGTTGAATACAATGATGATGATGATACTACTGCTAATAATACTAATACTACTAATACTGCTACTGCTGCTACTAATGATAATAATAGTGGTGTAATTTAACTCTTATAGGATCCCTAATACAGCAGTGACTGATTATGATATTACTCGAGTCGTGCGCAGCTCTCCGGTCGCACATACCTATGCCTTAATACCTTCAAAATAGCAGACGAAAAAGGCAGCTGGTGCAAGGTTTAAGGTGAGAAGGTACTGCCTATCTCCACAGTGCTACGAGGGTTGTTCAATAAAGAATGATCACATTTCTTTTTTGACAACGTACCTTTACACATCTTCATAATTTTGATGGTCCTTCTCAAAATAGTCTCCCTTGAATGCGATGCACTTGTCTCAGCATTTCTGGCAGTCTTCAAAAACAAACTGGAAACCTTTTTTTGAGAGTTCCTTCAAAATCGCCTCCGCAGCGTTCACCACTACTTCTGATGATGGATAATGCCTCCCACGAAGGCGTTTCTTCAAGTTAGGGAATAGAAAAAAATCACATGGCGCTAAATCCGGATTATAGGGAGGGTGAGGGATGTACTTCACGTTGATTTTTGCAAGATATTCAGCAACAACATTGACAATATTCGGCCGCTCATTATCGTGGTTCAGCATCCAGCCTGCTTTACGGTAATGTGGTCTTTTGCGCCTGGTATGGAATTGCAATGTTTTCAGGACATCTCTGTAGGATTGTCCAGTTACTGATGTGTGTGCAGGTACAACATGCTGATAAACCATTCCATGAATCTCAAAGAATGCGATGCCCATAGCTTTCCCAGCAGAAGCAACCACTTTTACTTTTTGGGGGTTGGTGATGAAGGAGATTTCCACACTGAGCTTTGCTGTTTGCTCTCAGGATCAAAATGATGTAGCCAAGTTTCATCAGCAGTGATTACGTTTGAAAGAAATTCCGGATCTTCCTCTAACATCAACTTTAACTGCATGTTACCTCCATTGCAGTGGTAGGCGATACTGAACATGTCTGAATTTGTCTGGTTCTCACGGGCGGGAACCAGGAGTACTAACAGTGAAACTACTACGGCGTGTTTGTTTCACATTAAGCTAACAGAATATAATAAGATTGAATTTTAGTGCGAAAATTATGACCGTAAATACTTATGATAATTCTTTATCAAACAGCCCTCGTATTTCTATGATTTTTGGGAGCACGTTACTAAGAAATTATTATTGATATGTACATGAAAATTTTCAGGCCTGTTCTTTAAACTTTTATCTTTAATAATACCTATTATTTGAAAATTTTGTACTGATATTTTCTGAAATTTCAGATAGTTTTATTTTTTTAAACAACTATTATGAATCTCAGAGAAAAATCCATTCTTATGAATATTCATATGAGTCTTATTAATACACACAAAAATTCATATGTTTTTGTTGATTAGGTTTTTAAAAAAGTGTACCGGAACTTGAAAAATGTGAAACTGAGAAAAACAGCTTTAAAGTTTATATATTGATTACTGACTTCTCACATGAGTCAGAACATTCCTGCTGCATAGTCTTGACCCTCTGTATTCTCACTTGTTCTTTTCAAGTTCATCTTCATTTGTCTTGCCTTCTTGACCAGTTCTTCAACTATTTTATCTGCTTTCAGGACTCGTAGCTCATCAGTTTCTGTATATGACTACTATCATGATTAGCACATGTATTGTGTGAACTGCGTCTACTAACCTCAATATTACATGTGGTTTCTTTGTCTATTCTACTTATATTTTCCACATGTACTGTTCTGTTTTTAGTAAAACAATTGCCTGTGAACTTTCTCTTTCAAAATATTTGTGGCCTACCCATATCATATATTCACCAATAACTACCACAAGATATTATTCAGAACAAATAACTGTTCAGGTACACAGCTAAAGACAAAAGAAAAACTAGCATCATTGGAGTTACAGTGGTACCAGCAGAAAGTTTGAAAGATCCCATACAAAACAAGGCTTAGTTTAGAAATATCTGTTCAGTAATACAGAAGTTGTGATCGATTTTCTGAAAGGTTACGGAAAGGGGGGTGGCAATAACTTAACTTCCACTAATATAATTAGCAAATTAGGTATAAAATGTTGCTCCAACGAACTTTTCAAATATATATTTGTAATCTAGAGGGATGACATCATAATAAAATATAAAAATAAACAAGTGAATTTTAACTCCACTTTAAGCGGCAGAAATTCGGACACCGTCATTAAATGTTTTGAGCACTTGGATGGTATTGGATTACCGTACTGACGGGATTCGGCACTGCCACCAGTATTGGTCTATTGTACCTATGCCCCAAGTGGGACATCTGCAAGAGAAAGGATGAGGCAAGAGGCCGGCCGACCCAAGGAGTTACGACAGTGCAGAGGAAAGGATCCCTACTGTTTACCAAGCTAGCACAACCGGCATCCCTCTCGTCCCCAATGGAGGGTGCTCCGTCACCTGCAGTTGCCGTGGTGTGGGCACTGCGGATCCCGAGCACTTGTGGTTCCTCTGAGTTACTACTTATAGAGGAACCTTGGGACGAACATTAAAGCCCTCCCCCGCCCCCCCCCCCCCCCCGAATGGGAGACGTTCGGATTAAGTTGGACTCGAGGGGGCAGTGGTTCCTGATAACCATGGGAGATCGGATACCTGCGGCTAGGCTCCCACCGCCCGGAGGGGGCAGAGGGTTGCCTAAGAAGTCCCGGGTACTAGCCTGCAGAGCATAGAAGGTGTGCATATGTCACCAGGCGGCCCCACCGAGGTTATCGGTAGTCTTCCTTGCGGGTTTGACGGGCGTAAGTGGTGTATCCACTTCCACCCTGTGGAGTCACGGGGTGTGCTTGACCTAAACATATTGTCCTTAAAAACCAACAGACCGTTGAAGACTAAAAGGAGGAGAATAAAATCTGGTATTCAAAATAGGTCAAGGTTACAGAATTAAGAAGCCGAGGAGGCTGTTGTTAATCCCACCCGCCGTGGTGTGGAAACGACCATCAGTTCGGCCCGAATATCGGAAACCTTACTACCGAAGCAGGAAGTGCTTAGTAGGAGCAAATCATCCTGCCATGCAGCGCCGAGACTCCCACCGACACTTCTACTCTGAAAGAGACCACTGGATGAAAGATGATGTAAAATGATAATGGAATGAAATGAAGGGGCAGAGGGGGTGTAATTAGACTATCCAGCATTCGCCTGGTGACCTGGGAAACCCCCGGAAAGCCCATAGGTCAGGCAAGTCGGCTAAGGTAATCGAACCTGGACCTCCCAAATGCGGGCCACTTGAGCCGCCCTGCTCGGTTTTTGAACAGTTAGTTGCATAAAGCAAGGAAGTAATATGTGGAGCCCAAGGATTGGACACAATTTAAACATGTAACATGTACTTTGTAGAACTGTCTTTGAAAATGAAATCATCTACCTTGTGGACTCAATATTGTACACTAAAGCATATATAGTATATATATATATATATATATATATATATATATATATATATATATATATACATAGGTATACATACACAGAGTGCTTTGTGTAGCATTAAGACATTCATGTGTTTAAATAAAATGTGTGTATTAACATATCAGAAGACAGCAGTTTGTTTGATTTTCTGAACCACCAATCAGCTACTACATTGCACATACAGATACGAGGAGTGAAAGAAAGAGGTGAGCGAGAGAGAGGAAAACAGAGGAAGAGAGATTGAGGGGGTCAGACAGACAGACAGACAGACAGATAGACAGACAGACAGATAGACAGACAGACAGTGAAAGAGTTTGTAGAATATGGATGAAGGATGAGTAATAAACTGGGAAATAACAAGAAAGAGATAAGGTATCAGCACGATTCTTTCGAAAACACATTACTAAATCTGCTTTCAGGATAAATCTCTGCACATAATACACATTTCATTATAAATCGAAAAGAAACAGCAATTGTCAAATGTTTAAGAAATGTATGCCATATGCTGGCCTTAAAATTTCAAACATTTTATACGCCAATACAAGAAACAATTGCAAATCCAGAGGACTTCAAAAGAATGTCAAAGCATTGAACAATTCTAACCCTTAGTTGTGAAATCCCTGAAATGAACTACATCACACAAAGGCTATTTGGAATACACATTTTTGTACAGCACGAGTTTGTAAATGAATAACTGTACAAATATAAAATAATATACAAAATTCCTTTTGATTGAAAAGAACTTTACTAGCTATTTGCATAAAGTTCAAGATATACACTCCATTTATCATGTAAGTGAACATAATTTAACCTACTTTAAGGAAATCAATTGGCAAAACTTGTACAAACATCTTCAGCAATTGCAATTATATCTTTGGAACTTACTGCATACTCGTATTACATATTTAAAAGATTTCTGTATAAATATTTTTGGTTTCGGAGTAAAGATGAGAGACTTACATGATGACTAAAATAACACTGACGATGGTTCTGATATTGTTTTGGAGGATGTTTCAATACCTCCAAAATTATTTCGAAAAGTTCTTGAAGTTCTTTTGCAAAATTCGCAGCACACATATAAAATAGTCTCTAAATTATACATTTTAAGTAAAAATATACCTACACTGTTTATAAAAAATATATAACAAGTTGTGATCAGCAACTTTCAGGGGTGTTTTTCTCAGTTGTAGCATAACTATATACAACTACATTTAACCTACTTTTAAGATATAATTTCGTTTAACTTTTTGTAAGAGGAGTTTAATTGCTGCTTTATTTTTAATTTTTGGATTGGGACGTCACCCATATTCGAAATTATCCAAGGATTAAAGTGACCTTATCCATAAAATTTTGAAATTTAGAGCAAACCTTGAAAATACACTAAACTTACTCAAGAGGCTTTTTTTAATTTTTTTTTGTCAACAGCAGAATATAAACGAAAAACATTTATTTAAAAAAATCAATGAATTTGCTAATACAGCTGCTAGCAAATGTGTTTTATATCTCAATAAGGAGCATATATATTTTATATAACATAAGTTAAGCTTATATTCTAAAATGCATGGTTCAAATGAGAGTTAGCATATAATAAGTATTAAACCTTGCAAAATCGGTTCTTTATACTATAAGGTATAGTAAAAGGTTCAAAAAGCTCAGTAGTGTACTTGAGGGTTTTGAAAAACTCACAGTAGAGACCCCGTAATCAAAATCATTGGAGTAGTTTCTTTTTATATACATAAAATCAAGGATGTCAATTATTTTCATTTAAAGAGTGTTTTAGGGCTAGAAATTTTCTTGGAAATCTTTGTGCCCCAACTTTGGAAGAAATTGACCTCAAATACCAAGTTTGGTGTTCATCTGTTTTTCGTGTTTGAACCATGCTTTTCACACACACACACACACACACACACACACACACACACACACACACACACACACACACACACACACACACACACACACACATACACACACACAGACCTTTCTCTAAAACTTTCTCTAAATCTGCGTGATTTAATCGATTAACCGAAACAGTTAATCTATTAATTCTTTATTTTAGATTAAAGATTAAGAAAATTTAATTGATTAATCGATTCGATTAAAATTAATCGATTACAATAAATATTAAACAAAACCCTTTTAGCCAAATTTGGCCCTCTTTGTTTTGATGTACTGCTTCCATCCTAAACAGTCTTTCCAACACCTCAAGCTGTCACTAGACACGTAATGTTCTTTTACCTTTGAAATAATATAACTACTGATAGCAAAAAGAAATCACTCTGAACTCCGAGACATTTTTCAATAACACTTCACTTGTGAAATATTCTAAGAAGTACATAACTACATACAGATGCTGACAGCGAGGTTTCTTTCCTTACAGCTTGTGTGTGTATACAACTGATTATTTATCGCTTGCTAGCATAAACTGAACTGTACAACCTTGAACAGAACACTTCGATTACGCAGCTATAGAAACAATAGCTGAACCTTCTTCTCAGGGCTGCTAGTGGTGTAACTTCGCTGTAAACTGCAGTAAGTCAGTAAGGTTTCTGAGTTCGTGACACTGAGTGGAAGTTTTGTGTTAAAAAGTTAAAATAAGGAAAAACGGTATAAAAAGCAACTGTATGTCAGTCTCAAAAATCTTAGTAGATATTGATATAATACGTTAATAAATAATTACGTACAAAAATAATGTAGATCTAATTTAATACACATATAAAGCGTGTGCACTTGATGCAAATACTAATTTTGAATCCAAATATTTAAAAGTTTTACAAATAATTAAATGAACAGAGCATTAAAGTACTTTATATAATCCTTACACCTAATTCTTGAACCGATAATATCTCAATTAATCGATTAAAGTAACACGGTTAATCGATTAAATTTTGATTTATCTACAGCACTACACAAAATGCATTCTGAATTCAGTGGCTTCAAATATATATTTTGGTGATATATTTCTAAATTTTTGGCTGGATTTTACACTGTAAATGAAGTTAAATTGACATGTAGAACCAAAATGTGAGGCTCTTGACCTTCTTTACGAATGAATATACTTGGCATACTTATATATTTGTTTTATGCCTTCGAGCTGGATTCCATAGACCTACGACGCATCGAGGTGTTACTGGAGGCTGTGTTTAAAAACAGTAGAGGTCATTAAAACAGAAGAAAATCGTAATGGGTGCAGGTACTTGAGGTGGAAGCTGCTGTAATTGTGCATCTCCATATGAGGATGCAGTTTCTCGTTAGGGATACAAAACATGATGTGGTAGAGAGCACGGATTCCGTCCAAGAGAAAAGGCATTAATGTCTATTAGGATAACCACTATACGGTCTCATTTGTCTTAAGTTGAGAGCTGCCTGCCCACATTTCAGACTCAACTTTAATAAAACGTATAAATTACCCCACATAAACATTAAGTACGGCACCGTCTTTTTTTTCTTTTACTCCGGTACACTGCGACTTGCGGCTAACCGCGTGATACCTACACCATGTAACTAACAACACGTGCTACTGACTTCAGAATCGCTACTTCTAACTTGCACTTACTCATCTGGTTCAGTTCTAAGAATCATTAACTTTTTCTACCGTGTACGTGTGGGTATTAAATATTAAAATTACACAGGCTGTTGTTTAAAAAGTACAGGATGTACATTTTATTTGTAATATAAATATCCTAAATATACGATATTTTATTCAAAATTATTAGTGACTTTCTGAGGAACCTTTTTTTAATTGTTTTAATCTGCTTTACTATCACCCCAGTACCTAGAATCTAAACTAGGGCAGAGCTTCTAATCTTAATATTGTTTTCATTTGTGTTTACATAATTTATTTGTGAAAAAAAATATCTGCAGATTACATCTTAACCAAGCTAACCTTGCTACAAAGTGGCTTACAAGACTTCTCTAAATCATGAAACATACGTAACTCTAACACGTGACTGCTATCTATAGCTCTGATCTAATTTGTCTTCACTGGAGGTTTCTTCACTTAATGCTTCCTGAGTTCTGCCTTCCACATGCAGACAACATTCAGGGAGTTGACTGCCCGGGTGGCAACAAGGGAGGTAGCCCTTCTTCGTACATTGGACGAAATGAAGGAGGTCGCCCAGACTTCTCTGCACGGGACCCAGGAGACTGCCGGCATTTCAGACGCGCTTGACTACTGCAAGGCCAAACTGGAAAGGATTGTACGATATGTCAACGACACATGTCTCTTCACACCGATGAAGTTCGAGGGGGCTCTCCGTGCTCATCAGAACTCTATTTCTGATAGCATACGAGACCTCGCGAGAGCACTAGCGCCCATGCAAGGTGCCCCAGCGCCACACTTCCAGCCTCGCAGAGACACCCGCGCCCGAGGGATGCCACCACCTGACCTGCCTCACCGATACCCTTCAGACACCGCAAATTACCAACAAATCTGTCACGATGACTATTGAGTAAGCAGTCACCGCTGCTCAACAAAATTCACCACTGCGCCAAGTTGTAGTCAGGGTTCACTGGATCATGGCTGCTACCTATTCACCGCACACATGACTTAACGCCCGGGTTGCTTCGGTGGTACCGGCCAAGAACTTCACCATCATAGTCCAAATTAAATAAGCACCACAAGTCCAAACAATATCACCCCAGAACAACATCCCTCCCAATACCCATCTTTCTTCCTACACATATACCCATTATACCTTGTTGTTTTTCCAATTACATATATTCCCTTCCCCCCAAAAAAAGCCTTCCATGACCCAGTTATGTCTCCTCCTGGTCCATTGTTGTTCACCCATTTCGTCCGAAGTGTCCTGACCATTTTTCTAATTGCCATGGACACGTTACTCCTCAAACTCCTGCAGTCTTACAGATCTCCGTAAAGGTTGTCGTACTTCCGATGGTCATGGTCTATTTGTTCTTATTCTCCCCAATCTTCTTGCATCAGCGTACTCCAGTCTGCCCCACTCGAGGCTTCATCTGCCATTGTTTGTAGAGTTTCGATATTTTTCGTTCTTAGTATGCACCAAATGTTGTTTCCTGCTAATTCAGCTCTACCCTCTCTTAAGGCATCGTGATACCTTAGACATTCGAATACGGCATGTCCCGGTCTCTCTCTCTCTCTCTCTCTCTCTCTCTCTCTCTCTCTCTCTCTCTCTCTCTCTCTCTCTCTCTCTCTCTCTCTCTATCTCTCTCTCTCTCTCTTCGCAGATTTCGCAATTATCATTTTCGTATTTGTTTATATTCTTTAAGTACGCTCCATAGGGGCAATGCCCAGTAATATAGTGAATAGGTATTTTGCTAGGTTTCATCTGGGTCAGATGCAGTCTCTCTCTAATATTTGTAAATAGTTCATAAACCCGGCGCCCTGCTTCTGTAGTGTCCCACTCCGCTTGCCATAATCTGATTAATTCATTTCTTACGTCTCTTCTGGTTGTTAGATGCCTTCTTACTATATCTTCTACCTTTTCTAAATTTTTGCATTCCAATCAGTAGCACGCACCTCTATGTCTCACTGAAAAGTCCATTGGCCAAATTGCTAGGACTACTAGTAAAGCTAACGTCGGAGTTGTACCAAATGCTCCAGTACTTCTTGAAAGGAAACCTCTCTGAGCCATCCTAAGTTTTTGAACATTTTTAATTAACGGTAGCCTATTTGCTCAAACAGCCGCTCAATATGTTATAGTTCCTGTCACTATACTCATGTGGTATGCTCTTACTACGTCAAGGGGAATTCTGTAGTTCCGTTGTAGGATTGTAGCCAGTGACGAAAAGAAAAGTTCTGTAAAGTTGTGAATTTAAGGAGAGAGTTAGGAGGTGTCACATCTATGGAAAGCACTGAAATTACCGGCACCTAATAACCCGGCTCTCTTGAGTGATCAGTCCTCTTGAGAGAATAATAGTCCACAAGTGTAGCTCAGAAGATTCCTCTTCGAGAACGTCCCCTTTGTGCTTGGTCCCTAATACCGCTCCGATCGTCGC
Source organism: Mantis religiosa (assembly GCA_030765055.1). NCBI lineage: Eukaryota > Metazoa > Arthropoda > Insecta > Mantodea > Mantidae > Mantis > Mantis religiosa. Next base: position 32,236,082 of record CM060948.1, read on the forward strand.
TCTGAATGAGTTAGTCTAGTCGTTGCTGTCAGTCGAGTTGACAGTAGATAGCTCACATTTATGAGCGTTTGGTGTACTGCGGGCAAATTGACACTAGGAGTGAATGCAGTTCAATTGTGAGTTGTCAGTAAGTGTTTCGACTCGACGAATCAGTTGTGCGTTGCTGTGTGTGCAACAGTGTTTAAAGTGGAACCTTCTGCTACGCTAAGGGCTTAAGAGAGAAATAAAATATGTTTAGCATTAACTGGTGTTCTTATTTGTTACAATATCAAGTTTGGTATCTATTAGATTTTTGGCTTTTAGGTTATGAAATGCAAACACAGACTATGACTTTTTGTTCTAAAACGCCTTTTTTTTTTTTTTTTTTTTTTTTTTTTTTTTTGTAGACAGGAACTTCGAAACAGGTATTCACAGTGACATCTAGTAGCACACAATTTTTGGCTAGAATGCAATTCCTACCACTCACCTATGCTACTCCATGCAGAATTTGTCTGTTGTCACACTTATTGAGAAAGTGCATATAAGTGCATATAAAAATGTCTAACTTTAAAGTCACATATCACAATGAATGCAACGGGTGAAATGATGCTCAAATGAGCCCAGGATCCATAGAGCTTAGAGTTACCCGACATCCATCTTTCACGATAAGGGAAAACCTCATTAAAGCCTTGTTCAGATAACTCAACCTGATTGAGATTTGAATTCAGTAGCTCCTGAACGTGAGGCAGTACCATCTACGTTATAGAGGCGGGCACATCGTGCCTAGTGAAATAGTTGCAAATGTTGCGTCCATCACTTTTAACACGCTCTAATTGCGGTTAATAATATTAATGTGATTATTAGTATTCTTTATTTTTAGGAATGTTCATAATCGTAATTATCATCGGCGTAGGAACTCTCATGGAATTTTTTCAAGTACAGATGTATTTTTTAGACGTGGCGCATGACCTTGCTCGGATGTGCGCAAGTGAGGTCATGCGAATCAATGATAGGGGTAAGATCTCTGCTTTCACCATCAGATTGCTGATAAAGCTAGCGGATTAGATGGCAGATATTACTCGACAGAGCGTTGAGGTGTATTGGCCTTCAGGTGATTAGCGATGTGATCGCTCCTTATCTGGTTTTATCTGGTCGATTAGAAGAATGAAATATTAGTAAGTTGATGTACAGTAAGTTACGAAACACAAATACAGCGAGTGGAAGCTACATGTATCTATAGGATATATTTTCTCGCGGCTGCCTATGTATGACACATTGCTATCCAGAAGATATGATTACATCTGAACAGAGTATACATACACTGGACTCGCCGTGTATTACTGATAAACTGAGGTAAACATCTCTGTGTTGTGAATTTTTTCCGATACGCTTTCTCGCTTAGCCATGTAGTAACTGACACCCCTCCTTCTTCCAAATAAACAAGTGGATTCGACCGCAAACTACAGCTCAACATTACGTTATACGCCACGTCTAAAAAATGCATCTGTAAGCTACAGTCCAACCATCATCAATACGTGGAATATACACAACAGCGATCATGAGTCACTGACGGCGGCTAGACGCGGTCTCCTAATTGATGTGCATACGCCTACCTACTGACTCAACGAAAACGGTTATCTGCTATTACGAAGCGTGTCCGTAAAATAAGGTCTCCAAGGCGCTGGAGCCGTGAGGAACTCTATTACGCAAAATCCGGCAACACTGGCGTGTAGCTTGGTTTTACCCCTTCATATCCCCACCACAACGAACTCCTTGCAATCATTAGTCATGGCTGGGCAGCCATTTGCGATGGAGCTTCCTATCACTTCCGCCGCCAATTGCGAGTTGCGCGCAATGATACGTTTTTTGAGTGCTAAGGGCACTGCCCCACTGAAATTTATCGTTAATTATGCGAAGTCTATGGGCTACAGTGTATGGACGTCAAAAACGTGCGAAAGTGCGTCAGAGAGTTCAAAGACGGACGTACAGACGTCTATGACGAACAGCGTTCTGGTCGACCTTCGGTTTCAGCCGAAACAATTGCAAAAGTGGAGCAAGAAATGCTTAAAGATCGACGTGTGACAGTTCGCGTGTTGTGCGAACTTATCCCTGAAGTCAGTAAGACTACGATTGACAAGATTTTGACCCAAAATTTGCATTATCGCAAGGTGTGTGTGAGGCTGATCTCCTGGCCCAGTTCGGATGGGACATCCTCACCCATCCCCCTACAGTACAAACTTAGCACCTAGTGATTATCATCTGTTTCCTGAGTTGAAGTCACACCTGGGTGGAACACATTTCCAGACCGACGATGATTTGAAAAACGAGGTTGAGCGCTACCTGCGCAACTTGGCGGGAGAGTGCTATGACAAGGGTATACAAAAACTGCCACAGCGCATGCAAAAGTGCATCCATCGCAATGGTGATTAACTCGAAATATAGCTGTAAGTTCCGCCTTTCCATCAATGTAACATTCTTTGACAATAAATATGTTTTCTATGTTAAATAAAATTGGAGACATTTTACGGACACGTGTCATATTAACATCTCAGTGTAAAGTCCGGTAATAGTTCAATCTAATTTCCTTTTATCCTGGTTTTTGGGACTATAAGTTATTTTGTTGCTGTTGTTGCTATTATTATTATTATTATTATTATTATTATTATTATTATTATTATTATTATTATTATTATTATTATTATTATTATTATTATTATTATTATTATTATTATTATTATTATTATTATTATTATTATTATTATTATTATTATTATTATTATTATTATTATTATTATTATTATTATTATTATTATTATTATTATTATTATTATTATTATTATTATTATTATTATTATTATTATTATTATTATTATTATTATTATTATTATTATTATTATTATTATTATTATTATTATTATTATTATTATTATTATTATTATTATTATTATTATTATTATTATTATTATTATTATTATTATTATTATTATTATTATTATTATTATTATTATTATTATTATTATTATTATTATTATTATTATTATTATTATTATTATTATTATTATTATTATTATTATTATTATTATTATTATTATTATTATTATTATTATTATTATTATTATTATTATTATTATTGTTGTTGTTGTTGTTAATTAAGTGTTAGAGTCTCTGTAGGAAAAGAAGTCACGGATTTCTAGAAAGAGAAGGAAAACCAGTACTTACCCTCTCGCTCGCACGCAGTGTTGTGACGAACTTTTATTTTTGTGGGTGTAAAACGAATTTTGTTTGATGGATAGAGTCAATATGAAAAATTCAATGACATGACCGGGATTTGAACCACGGATCTCCTGGTTTCCGTCCAGTCGCTCTTAACCTTTCAGTTACCACGGCTAAAGTGCCGTCCTGACATTAAATTCTCCAGTTGACTCATATATTTCCCACGGCACGTTGGCCATGGTAGCTCAAAGGTTAAGAGCGACTGGACGGAAACCAGGAGATCCGTGGTTCAAATCCCGGCCATGGCATTGACTTAAATAATAAGAGTTAAATGATGAAGCCCGGGACTCAAGTATTTACAATAGTAAGTCGACACAAACGGTGTATCTCGGATGTGAGTGCCCCTAGTGGTCTACCGGGGAATATATGAGTCAACTGGAGAATTTAATATCAGGACGGCACTTTAGCCATGGTAGTTCCAAGGTTAAGAGCGACTGGATGGAAACCAGGAGATCCGTGGTTAAAATCCCGGCCATGGCATTGAATTTTTCATGTTGACTCTATCCATCAAATATCTTAGCCTATATACGGCTAGTGTGGAGAAATGATTAATTTCCATCAATTAACTAAAACGAATTTTGTTTGTATGTTTGTTGTATCTTTAGCTTAGAATTGCCAGAACTAAAGCTAGAGATTGGAACTGTACATTAAGTAGTTCTAACATATTGCAGTAAATAATGATACAAATTGGGATTGTCAGTTCAAAGGCAACGAACTAAGAGGCAGCACTTCTTGGATTCTTTCTTTTCTCTTTGGGTATACATTCTATTTTCATGCACACACTCCACTCTATTGTAGGCGATGAATACTTTTTCCCCTGTGTGACTCTATCTTCCTCTATAATTTTGAATTACCTATACCAATCAGAACATTCATATAGCATCTGCAATTTCTGATGAAATTTTTCTTTCATAGATTGGAGGTCCTTCTACTGCGAAACTTGGATTCCTACTAAGGACAGCAACAATATCAAATTAAACTTTATAAATCACCTGTTTACTAAGATACATTATTGTAACATAAATTTCCAGAAATAAATAACTAATAGGCAACATATAACTATAGCAAATCACAAATCTCGCAAGTTGAAAAACAATTTACTAAGATTGAAGTGACAGTTGCATAGAATTTCGAGCATTGTTATTAATCAATAGATGTCATTATAATGAATGTGAACTTTTTGGGGTTTAAGTACTGGCCTAATATAGTAATATCGCCATACTAAATTCTGTTCCATTGTTAGGAACATGATACTTATGTGTCTGGCCAATGTAGTTCACAGAGGACGCCTTCCTACGGAACCAAACATATTTAATGGTGCTGCAGGATACAGTAAACGTTCAACTTACAGACACGTTATTAATTGGTACTTAGCGGAGAAACAGTAGTCGTTTATCTATTTATCTGTTTAAAGGCGGAACTTGCCTTGATCGGATGAGTCAGGTTTAACCTCAACCAGTCACGAGTCTAATACCTCTAGGTAATTGGATAGGAGATGGCATATGAAGTCAGCTCTGTAAACAGTTCTGTAATGAGACCTGGGAAATTTATGTAACTCTCTTGATCTTGTGCCATAATACTGCAAAATTATGTAACTAAGTTCATAAAGCATACAGGTAGTACTTGTTAACAGAAGCAAAAGAAAAGTTAATAACAGTGAAACTAAAGCAGTTATACAGGGTTGACTTGAATCTGCTCTCCAGGACATGATTTTGTACTCCAAGAACGTAATTTCAATTAGGTATTATTGTCGCCGACCCTATTGTCGCGAGGAGGTGCGGCCGAACCGCACAAGGAGACAGATAGGGCACAGCGGAGATAAAAGGTTGCTGAAACAGATAAAGATACAGATAGCTGACTGGAAGTTTCGATTTCTTATTTGTTACAGAGCATTCCAGAAACGTCTAGAAAGCCGGACTCGCCAGGAGAGAGAGTCGAGGATCGGAACTGTTATTGGGTACCTGCAGCTGTGTTTTGAAAGTGAACTCTTTTTTGTGGTTAACGACCTTGCAGGCTGCATTTGTGTATGTTACGTCATTCTGCTACTGTAAGGGTTGACCAAAATGTATTTGTACGGAAATAGATAACATTTTGAATTTCTGTAAATTGGACTTTTAATTCTACGAACCCACAAAGTCACATTATTGAGAGTTACGAGTTCCTATTACATAGACGGTCCGTGGTTTGATTCCCCGCTCTGGGTGACGATTTTAAGTCGAACCTATCCATGCTATTGCTACTGGCATAGCTTATGTGAGGTATCTCCAAGGTCCACCTTGGTTCAGGTTCCATAGTAAATGCTGTAGTTCCTCTACTTCCAACGCCATCTTTAGTATCACCTTTACATCGGAGACAATGCACTCCGGCCTCCAGGAACCTCCACTCCAGAAACGGGTCCAATCACCGCTTGGTGGAATAAGATTACTTTCGATTACACCATATGGGGAGAGCTGAAGAAAAAGTATAAAATGATTTTGAAGTGCGGTGCTGCTGGAGGTCGTAAAGGACCTCCGTGCTGACGTGCTGAGCACTGCAGCCAGTTTAACCAAGTGTGAAGGGACATTCGCCAAAATCCGAGGAGCTCGAGGTGGATCCCATGCCACCAAAAGACACTCGTACATGTCAGAACTACCTGTCAGGCTCTTTGACAACGCTGACACATATCACCAGGCCCTAGACGACGAGTTTAAAGACTTCAACCACATCATACAGTGGCTACTTCATATACCTTATGTCAGACTACCTCAGTCTTGAGTCCTGCGGGGTGGATTAGTGGGCTGAGGCATCATGCTTTGGTTCCCTGCCATGGAATGTGACACAGGATTGATCTCACCCCTGAGGGTGCGGATTTTAAGTCCCGGGTATAGCAGCGGTGCCCACTCAGCATGGTGAGGAAATTGAGGTGCTTAAGATAGTTAAGCGGCCCTGGTCATGAAAGCCAACTGTCCTCCTGGGGTGCCAAGATGCTGACCACATCTCCTCCCTGTGTCTGTTGGATGATCGCCCAATCTATCTTGCGTATGTGGGCGTGAGGCCGGCAGGTGGGTTGGCAGGTCTTGGTCCTACATGGACTATCGCGCTATGGGTTATTACGAGGGCTGTTCAGAAAAGAATGATCATAATTTTTCGAACTAAAATTCAATCTTATTATATTCTTTTAGCTTATTGTGAAGCAAGCACGCCGTAGTAGTTTCACTGTTGGTACTCCTGGTTCCCGCCTGTGAGAACCAGGTAGGTTCAGACATGTTCAGTATTGCCTACCGCTGCAATGGAGGTAACATACAGTTCAAGTTGGTGTTAGAGGAAGATCCGGAGTTCCTTTCAAACGTAATCACTGCTGATGAAACTTGGCTACATCATTTTGATCCTGAGAGTAAACGGCAAAGCTCAGTGTGGAAATATCCTTCATCCCAAACCCGCTAAAAAGCAAAAGTGGTTGCTTCTGCTGGGAAAGCTATGGCCATCTCATTCTTTGATATTCATGAAATGGTTAATCAGCATGTGGTACCTGCACACACATCAGTAACTGTAAAACACTACGGGGATGTCCTAAATACATGCAAGTCCATATCAGGCGCAAAAGACCACAATTCCGTGAAGCAGGCTGTATGCTGCGCCACGATAATGCGCGGCTGCATATTGCAATGTTGTTGCTGAATATCTTGCAAAAATCAACGTGAAGTGCATCCCTGTCCCTCCCAATAGTTCGGATTTAGCCCTATGTGACTTTTTTCTATTCCCTAACATGAAGAAACGCCTTCGTGGGAGGCATTATCCATCGCCAGAAGCAGTGGTGAAGGCTGCGGAGGCGATTTTGAAGGATCTCTCAAAAATGGTTTCCAGCATGTCTTTGAAGACTAGCAGAAACGCTGGGACAAGTGCATCGTATTCAGGGGAGACTATTTTGAGAAGGACCATCAAAATTATGAGGATGAATAAAGGTACGTTGTCAAAAAACAGTTGTGATCATTCTTTATTGAACAGCCCTCGTAGCTTTTATTACCTCAGTCTTGAGATAAACATCTGTCAGGGAAGAGAAAGAGATAGCGATAGTGAGACAAAGACTGTTAGGATGTTGATTGGGCTACGGAAGATTTGCAAATAAAAGATGATACACCTACTCTCCCAGACCAATCAGCACCATAGCGGCTATGGTGTTACTGTCACTCTCACTCTCTCTGTCTCTCTCTCTCTTTCTCTCTCTCTCTCTCTCTTCCCTCTAAGACGTTTATATTAGCAATGAAGTAGTCCGACATAAATTAAAGTACCATAGTTCAAACACCGCCATTTAAGACTACTTCAGAGCTGCAGTGTCTCCTCGCGAAATGCCGGGAATATATCTGGGCAATCTAAAAAGACGACGGCTTCCAAAACCAGAACAAAGAATATTTCACCAGTACATAACTCCCTCTTCATTTTACTATCGAATGATGAAAACCTAAATATGGTGTCACTAGAATGTCAACTTCTGGCGTATCTTACACAATTGTTACACTATTAACTTTTAAACATAATATTACAAGCTTAACCTCTGTGTTTAACCAGCGTTTGTGTTCTGATAAATGTAAACAAATGGATTCTAAACAAGCATTTGAAAGTACTTGTGCAGTTTTTTAAGCATTATACAGGCATTCATTTTTTTTTTGAGATTGCACATTAGCCTTACCTTATTTTAGTTTGAATCACTGTTCATTTTATATTCACACCTCCCGACCCTTAGGAAGATGGAGCTAATTAACAAAAATCAGCCAGGTAAGAATAGATCCAGTAACGTTTGAGTCGAGAAGCCAACAAGGGTAAGCAAATAACTCTTTTTAGTATGTCACCCTGCTGATCATTTATAAGGTTAATTATTCGTTGACATTCAATATTTGACTCTTTTATTGGCACTTGTCATTCCCTCATATCTGAAAAGGTATACAGTGAAATATGTTTTCCTTCACATACTCAAATATATTATCGTGTCTTTAGAAAACGTTCTTGTGTTTGTAGTGAAAGAGATGCCAAGATATGATACGTGTCAAAGGTCAGCGATGTTCGAGAACTTAAACAGAAAACACAGATGCAGCTCTAAGTACTGTAGAGCAGGGGTGTACACAGCGTGGCTAACGAGTCATAAGTGGTGTTTTCTTTATTCTTGTCTGCATCTTAGGGTTTCTCTTTTGCCAATTGCGAAATCATGATTTTAGAACATATAGTACTTCACACTCTTTTTTTTTAGCATTTTAGTTTAGATAACAGGGATAAAATTATTCAAAAGAATAATAAACGTGTATTGAGGTTGCAGTCCAGTGACTGTCCTCATATACTCTTTTTGTAAAATACCTTTTTTGTTGATATAATGAAAATGCTTGCTTCTGCAGTTGTAGTTGGAACTCTTCGAGACTGTAGAAGATGAAGGACTAAAAGAGTTAGTTCTAATTGGCTCCGTTTGAAGGATATGTCCTGATGTAAACAAAAGTGCATGTATAAGTGAGGCAATTTGTGGAAGAAAACTAAATTTCACAGTCTTATTGCAAAAGTTGCGTACATTTACTACAAAAGAATTGGGAATACCACTCTTTATAAAATTAAACAGTCCAATAGTATCAATGATATTGCTTCATAAATGGAAAAGTAATTGTGTACATTACTGAGTACATACTGCGCTTGCGCAGTTAATAGCACAGGAAGTGCAATATTTCCTTTATGCAACATGGTCACTTCAGTACAATAAGTGAAAGAAAAAAACTGTTGAAAACTAATTGAACTGATGATGACAGTTAAATCTAGTTTTTGGGAAAACCATTTCGTGTTAGTCCGAGTATTCAACACTTAAATTCATTGAACATTTTAAGTGATGCACGTTTTAGTGAGATTATTGGAGCCACTTAGTCAGTCACCAAACAACTTTTACTCATAGCTTAAATGAACATATAAAAAGGTGCAAGATAATTTGTAGTGTAAGAATGGTCAGTGATGTACCTGTTCCACAAATCCGTTCCATAAATGAACCCTAAGTGTTATTATATCTACCATAAGCCTTATTTTGTTTTGCAGCACTCGCTTCAAATTTTGTATCACAGATTTCGGACCCCAAAAGTGAGGTAGTTGGCCACCCCTGCTATAGAGGAACATGCGCGAAAACATCCACAACAATAGGGCCTTTGTTAGTAGAGTGGTGTCAGGATGCCGAACATTTTCGCCGGAAGTGGCCATTTTTACAACTTCCTGAGAACTCCGACAGATGAGCCTAATGAAGTTAGAGCCAAAGAGGAAAGGGTCAGGCATGCAACGTAATGAGTTAGTGATGCAAATTGCCGGCACGCTATATGAGCCAGCAGGGCGCCACCTACTGCCTCTTCAACCTCTGTCTACACGGACGTCCCTACCTTTTTTTCATTCATTGCTACCCATGCCGCGATGTTTAGTCTTGGGAGGATATATTCCCTTAATATATTCCCAACTCGGTCCTGCTTTGTATCCAGAGAATTTTAATAAATTAAAGGATGTACAAGACGTGTTAGTAAAAGTTCTGTAAATGTTACACGGCCTCCTCGTAGCAGCCTTCGAAAACACGTGGTTCCCAAAATTCCAAGCGTGGAGCCAATTTTTAAACTATTTCCTAGTCTGTGCCAAATAAATTTTCATTCTGATTAATGATTCGGAGAATAAAATTTGCAGACAACAGACAGAAGCCACACTGTATTTCTTACCGTTTCTATGGTACTGCATGAAACATGACTTCATTTTACAGTCTGATGCTGTAGGTGCTGTCACGCCTTGAGCTGTTGATCAGAACAATAAGCCTATCTATACCATTATTTAAATTAATTAATGGAAATTAATCGTTCCTTCACACTAGTCGTGTATAGCCTAAGGTTTTGGATAGATGGAGTCAATCTCAAAAATTCAATGCCATGGCCGGGATTTGAACCACGGATCTCCGGGTTTTCCGTCCAGTCACACTTACCATATGAAATACGTAAGAGAAAAGGCAAATGTCGTTATGAAATTAGCGTCAATTGTACAAAAGATCTAGAGAATATCTTTTACAGCTACAAGGATATATCATATGAGTTTTGTTATAGGTATAATAGGATATGGCACAAGTATATGGGCATATAGGTTAAGGGTCAAATCCTGCACAAATTTAATCCAAAAAACTCAGAGACATATATTACTACGCAGGAGGGGAGCTACAAAAACGATATCTACTTTGGCCCTACTAATAGTAGCGGGAATTTGGCCTATTGACTATATCATTAGATTAAGGGGTGCAACTTACTGGCTAAAGAAGGACGAATATGGGAATGTTTTTAAAATTATGAGAAAAATATGGAATACTAAGAAAGAAGTGAAAAATTATTTATTACAGGAATGGCAAGAAGAGTGGGATAATGCACCCATAGAAAGAAGAGTACAATTTTTATTTCCGGACATTAAACAGAGGCTTAAATGGGAACATATAAAACCAAGGAAAGGATTCTTTCACTTTGTTACAGGACATGGAGCGTATAATGTATATTTAAAAATAATAGGAAAGAAGAACTCAGATTTATGTGAGCAATGTAACTGTTTAGATTCGTCTGAACATGTTATTTTTGAGTGCAATAAATACAGTGAACTAGTAGAAGACGGTCGAAGGAAAATGTTTATGGAACATCTTAAGAGAAGCAGAAGATTATGTACATTTAGAATATATGTCTCAGATAATATCCCCTAAGGCATTAGATTAATATATAACCCGCGACAAAAGACTTCAAGAAAGAAATGTAGGAACATATCAATCTACGGGGGAAAAAAAATATTACTTAACAGATCGTCGGAGGGAAAGAGAACCAAGAGAAACTGAAGATACAGATTACCAGACTTGAGAAGATCTAATTTAAGACGCACAACCGATAAATAGAAGACCTCAGTTATGGATATCTGAAAGAAGAGCAGAAGCTATAGAAAGAAAGAGAATCCCAGGAGAGCCAGAGGAGATATATGGAGAGTATCAGAGCGGACAGACACAACTGATTATGTAGAAGAGGAAAGATGACAACCCTGATATCTGGAACTGACGAACCAACTCCATCTACTGATGCCAGTCCCTTTAGGAGATGGATACCAGTAGGAGGAAGTTTTGGATACCAGTTGCAGAAGAGGCAATTTTAAAATTGTAGGAAATAGTCTTTCGTAGTTTGTTATAACAGTCAAAGCTGCAGTGGAAATGTAGATTTGATTTATATTGTTGGTGTAGAAGTAAAGTAGAGGAAAGACTGTTTTAGATAGTTTAAATGAGCAGATTTGTAAGGTTACTGGAATCCAGTAATCTGTAGGTTTAGTTAGTTCGTTAAGGTAGCAAGTGGATTATATCTGCAAAATTTGTAAATTGTTTTGTGTAATTTGATTTAAAAATGAATAAAGTTAAAAATGAGTTAGCATAATCAAGCCTGGTATAGATTCCAGAAACCGAGCTTCTAGATATGCAGATTTTATTTTGTTTACTTTATTTTAGTCACTCTTACCCATTGTTCTACCGCGGCCAACGTGCCATCCTGACAGTAAATTCTCCAATTGACTCATATGTTTCCCCGGTAAACCACTAGGGGCTCTCGCATCCAAGATATACCGTTTGTGGCGACTTACTATCGTAAGTACTTGAGTCTCAGGCTTCATCATTAAACTCTTATTAAGTATTTAAGTTAATTGATGGAAATTAATCGTTTAATCGCAGAACTACCAACATAACTAACAGAAACTACCAGACTGTAGTCTAGGATGAGGACTCTTAGGGTACCCGAGGGATTGAGTACCCTAAGCCGTATGATTTGCGTATGTGTTAATGCGAGACAGTTACAATTTCAGTTTAATATGGTAACTAAAGTCCATGGGGATGTGCGCTCACATGCAACACAAAAGTTAGCTTGACACAGAGTATGAATGATATCAGATGTACAGCACGGCTATCAAATGTGCAAACATCGAAGACAACGTAACGTAGTACTCTGCCAACTTGTGAAGTATTGCCTTGCAGAAACCTTGAAGCAGAAACCACAGGTGTCCGATAGAAGAATGTAAGAAAGGGATGATAAAACCATATAAATTATTAATAAGCAATTGGGAGTATATGATAGAAGAAATAAAGTCAAAAGGAATATTGTAACAGGAATAACATGTAAATGAAATAAATATAGGGCAAAAGTTGTCTTAAGTTAGAACGGGCAGACGAGGCCGGATACGTAAACAATAAGACAATAGAGGCCCAAATTCCTGCAACGGCACGGAGTCAGAGACACTGCTGAGTTTTAAGGAAAATATTTACAAGCAGGATGCTGTACCGTTATGACGCCAAGGGTTCATACAACTCTAAGTGGTGGACCAGTGACTGCTGAATAGATGAATGTGACGTGAAATGTCCAATAAGGTAAAGTCGTAGAAATAAAGTCCCCCAATAAAACGTGGCGTAAACCAAGTGATAGGCGGAAATAGAGAACAAATAGAAAGGAGGTGGAGATAGGCAAACAAATCTAGGAAGAAGCCGAGAGTAGGGCGAAGTGAGAAGCGTCACTCTGGTGGTTACAACGAAAGGGAGAAGACGCGTTAGTTTAATATCTGATGACGAGGTAATAATGGAGTTAGATTACAAACGTGGTGGGTTCAAGTATTCTCAAAGAGAGAAAGCGACGCAACAAGAGTGATGATAGCAAGTGAGAAAAGCAGAACAATCCGACAAGTAAGATCTGTGGGAATAAACAATCCAGGACCTTTCATTGACTGTTGATAACTGCTGGACCCTGAGAGAGTACTCATGCTCATCAACACATAAATCTTAACAACCATCCTACCACACCACAGTAAAATACCTCCCCAAGAGAATACCACACCAGTATGCAGACCCTAGGTCAAGGTGTGCTATAAATATAATTGTTGTCATGATCAGACTGTACCTACCTGCAGTTGTTTACATGCCCGAGCGATAATATTACAGTCCATGTGCAGTATACATATGGAAAAACGCACACGTTTCCGGCCTTTAATAACATTTGTAATCCTTAAACTAAACGTGAATGTATTTTACTCTGCTGAAACATTGTCTGTAGATTCCTGAATGTATTAATGTAATATTAACACATAAGTACATTACAGCTCCTTAATAACTCGCTTATCTAACTTATCTGAGGTACGAGGGCTGTTCAATAAAGAATGATCATAATTTTTTTGCGGTCATAATTTTTCGTACAAAAATTCAATCTCATTATATTCTGTTAGCTTAATGTGAAACAAAGACGCCATAGTAGTTTCATTGTTAGTACTCCTGGTTCTTACCTGTGAGAGTCAGGCAAGTTCAGACATGTTCAGCATCGCCTACCGCTGCAATTGAGGTAACATACAGTTAAAGTTGATGTTAGAGGAAGATCCGGAGTATCTTTCAAACGTAATCACTGCTGATGAAACTTGGCTACATCATTTTGATCCTGAGAGCAAACAACAAAGCTCAGTGTGGAAATCTCCTTCATCACCAACCCCCCAAAAAACAAAAGTAGTTGCTTCTGCTGGGAAAGTTATGGTCATCTCATTCTTTGATATTCATGGAATGGTTTATCAGCATGTTGTACCTGCACACACATCAGTAACTTGACAATACTACAGGCATATCCTGAAAACATTGCAAGTTCATATCATGCGCAAAAGACCACATTTTCCGTGAAGCAGGCTGGATGCTACACCACGATAATGCGCGGCCGCATATTGCCAATGTTGTTGCTGAATATCTTGTAAAAATCAACGTGAAGTGCATCCCTCACCCTCCCTATAGTCCGGATTTAGCCCCATGTGACTTTTTTCTATTCCCTAACTTGAAGAAACGCCTTCGTGGGAGGTATTATCCATCTTCAGAAGCAGTGGTGAAGGCTGCGGAGGCGATTTTGAAGGATCTCTCAAAAATGGTTTTCAGCATGTCTTTGAAGACTGGAAGAAGCGCTGTGACAAATGCATCACATTCAGGGGAGTATATTTTGAGAAGGACCATCAAAATTATGAGGATGTGTAAATGTATGTTGTCAAAAAATTTGTGATCATTCTTTATTGAACGGCCCTTGTATGATGTTTGAAAGTCGTTTTGCAATGTTCCCCTTTTGCTGATAACCAAATCCTTGGAATGGTAATAATGACTGAAGCTTTCCTACGAAATTTCAACAACTAGCAAATATTCGCCTTAAAAAAAAGAAGTTCATTAGGCAGAGCAAATTAAGGTAGAGATAAGAGTTCTCCGAAAGGCTTAGAGCCAAGCTCGCTTGTGCCGTCTCATCAGAGGCAGATTCCTGTTTTCCGTGGTTCTTGATTACGCCTGCAGCTCCAGGATTTATTGCTGGATGCTCTTCAGCCTAACATGACAATGCCACTAATTATCCCATTAAAGCTCAGAGTCATGAAATATGCGGGCTGGGTTTAACAGCTGTATTACCTCGAGGTCACACAGCTAATTAACCGGTGAACTCAGTCCAGCTCTTGTACTTCTCCTCCACCTCTTCTTCTTTTAATTAGTACTATTATTATTGCACCTTCATGGCGTCGTGCTGATGTAAAATGTCCATTTTTTAAGAAAATGTAATAAATATAAATATTTTCTCATTTGAAATGCATTCTCCCTCGCTTCTTCTTTGAGCTTTGTAACAGGAGCTCCAAGTACAAGTTCAGCACGTGTAAGCCTATCCATGTTTAAGTGGCAGGAGTATGAAATAGAAAGGTATAGAAGGTCAAGAAAACTTTATGTTTATAACACAAAACCATTTACTTTACGTAGATAATTTAAAATCCACTCTGGTACACATATAGTTTTACGTATGTTTCATTGGTGTCATAGTATAATTAGACTGAATACGTAATTATATATTTTAGGGAAAGTCAGCTTTCCTATAGTACGAGATGCGTTTAAGTTATAACACCTATTTTTTCAGGACTGGGACCATATAGGAACATTTGTTTTTCTTTAAAATACACGTGGACTCTTTGTGAATGCGTCACAGAGATGGCATCACTGTACAGTGCATAGAGCTCTAGTGGCAGCACGAGAGTAAGGACTGTTTCTGATACTTAAAATGGCGACGTTTTCATTGCAAGAACAGCGTGTAATCATTCGTTTTCTCCATTTTCGTGTTGTAACACCCATTGAAATTCATCGCCCGTTGAGTGGGGCATGTGGCGATAGTGCCATGAATGTGTCTAATATGCGTTCCTGGGTGCGACAGTTCAATGAAGGCAGAACATCGTGTGACAACAAACCAAGACAGTTGCAGACATCGCCTCCAAAATTGGCATTTCCGTGGGATCTGTGCACACAAACCTGCATGAATGTGGCGATGGTACCATGGATGTGTCTAATGTGCGTTCCTGGGTGCGAAAGTTCAATGAAGGCAGAACATTGTGTGACAACAAACCAAGACAGTTGCAGACATCGCCTCCAAAATTGGCATTTCCGTGGGATCTGTGCACACAAACCTGCATGAATGTGGTGATGGTACCATGGATGTGTCTAATATGCGTTCCTGGGTGCGACAGTTCAATGAAGGCAGAACATCGTGTGACAACAAACCAAGACAGTTGCAGACATCGCCTCCAAAATTGGCATTTCCGTGGGATCTGTGCACACAATCCTGCATGAATGTGGTGATGGTACCATGGATGTGTCTAATATGCGTTCCTGGGTGCGACAGTTCAATGAAGGCAGAACATCGTGTGACAACAAACCAAGACAGTTGCAGACATCGCCTCCAAAATTGGCATTTCCGTGGGATCTGTGCACACAATCCTGCATGAATGTGGTGATGGTACCATGGATGTGTCTAATATGCGTTCCTGGGTGCGACAGTTCAATGAAGGCAGAACATCGTGTGACAACAAACCAAGACAGTTGCAGACATCGCCTCCAAAATTGGCATTTCCGTGGGATCTGTGCACACAATCCTGCATGAATGTGGTGATGGTACCATGGATGTGTCTAATATGCGTTCCTGGGTGCGACAGTTCAATGAAGGCAGAACATCGTGTGACAACAAACCAAGACAGTTGCAGACATCGCCTCCAAAATTGGCATTTCCGTGGGATCTGTGCACACAAACCTGCATGAATGTGGTGATGGTACCATGGATGTGTCTAATGTGTGTTCCTGGGTGCGACAGTTCAATGAAGGCAGAACATCGTGTGACAACAAACCAAGACAGTTGCAGACATCGCCTCCAATATTGGCATTTCCTTGGGATCTGTGCACACAGTCCTGCATGAATGTGGTGATGGTACCATGGATGTGTCTAATGTACGTTCCTCGGTGCGACAGTTCAATGAAGGCAGAACATCGTGTGACAACAAACCAAGACAGTTGCAGACATCGCCTCCAAAATTGGCATTTCCGTGGGATCTGTGCACACAATCCTGCATGAATGTGGTGATGGTACCATGGATGTGTCTAATGTGTGTTCCTGGGTGCGACAGTTCAATGAAGGCAGAACATTGTGTGACAACAAACCAAGACAGTTGCAGACATCGCCTCCAAAATTGGCATTTCCGTGGGATCTGTGAACACAATCCTGCATGAATGTGATGATGGTACCATGGATGTGTCTAATGTACGTTCCTGGGTGCGACAGTTCAATGAAGGCAGAACATCGTGTGACAACAAACCAAGACAGTTGCAGACATCGCCTCCAAAATTGGCATTTCCGTAGGATCTGTGCACACAATCCTGCATGAATGTGATGATGGTACCATGGATGTGTCTAATGTACGTTCCTGGGTGCGACAGTTCAATGAAGGCAGAACATCGTGTGACAACAAACCAAGACAGTTGCAGACATCGCCTCCAAATTTGGCATTTCCGTGGGATATGTGCACACAATCCTGCATGAATGTGATGATGGTACCATGGATGTGTCTAATGTACGTTCCTGGGTGCGACAGTTCAATGAAGGCAGAACATCGTGTGACAACAAACCAAGACAGTTGCAGACATCGCCTCCAAAATTGGCATTTCCGTGGGATCTGTGAACACAATCCTGCATGAATGTGGTGATGGTACCATGGATGTGTCTAATGTACGTTCCTGGGTGCGACAGTTCAATGAAGGCAGAACATCGTGTGACAACAAACCAAGACAGTTGCAGACATCGCCTCCAAAATTGGCATTTCCGTGGGATCTGTGAACACAATCCTGCATGAATGTGGTGATGGTACCATGGATGTGTCTAATGTACGTTCCTGGGTGCGACAGTGCAATGAAGGCAGAACATCGTGTGACAACAAACCAAGACAGTTGCAGACATCGCCTCCAACATTGGCATTTCCGTGGGATCTGTGAACACAATCCTGCATGAATGTGGTGATGGCACCACGCACGTGTCTAATGTACGTTCCTGGGTGCGACAGTTCAATGAAGGCACAACATCGTGTGACAACAAACTAAGACAGTTGCAGACATCGCCTCCAACATTGGCATTTCCGTGGGATCTGTGCACACAAACCTGCATGAATGTGGTGATGGTACCATGGATGTGTCTAATGTGCGTTCCTGGGTGCGACAGTTCAATGAAGGCAGAACATCGTGTGACAACAAACTAAGACAGTTGCAGACATCGCCTCCAAAATTGGCATTTCCGTGGGATCTGTGCACAAATCCTGCATAAAGATCTGAAAATGCTCATTCGGTGATCCTCCAAAACAACGTTCTCCACTCGTTTGGATCATGCCGTCAGACCGGTTGTTGCGAGGGTGTTATATCCAGTGATTCATTTGTGGTTATAACATTTAATAAATATTCTGATGCTGGGAGAGATGCACACTCCAGAAACATCGATTTCTAGTCGTCTTTTCATCTGGCTTGCTTCTTGAGAACAACTTGAGCATATTCGTCGCCAGAAAAGCTTCAGGTCTTATAATGTAGAGCTCTTTAAAACAGTCAATTTATTTAAAATTTATGCCTTTTTTGTGGAACAAACCATTTCCGAGTTATTCCTTTTTATTGTTTTAATTTTCAAATACTAATACATTTCCCAAATAGGAACGCATTATTCCCTGTTTTATCTCTTGTTGATGCAAAGAATTTATATTGTTTGCACATCGGTCAACTCTTAAGAGCTTTGACTGTTACTTAAATTCTACTGAATTCGGACAATTCCCTTTTACCTACAAGAAAATTAGTAATGAGATAATTTCTGCAAACGTTAATCTAGATTAGCATATTACGTAGAAAATGAAACTACGAGTAGTTACAGTGAAGCAATAAGTAATATACAAATATAACTATTTGTAACAAAAAACTTCACTTATCTTAAGAAAATGATGTTGATTTTTCTTGTTAGTTGAATTAGTTGAATTTTAAATCTATTTCAAGAACTCTTGTTCGCGTCGTCAGTCAAAAACAAATTCGCCGTTAAGGAAGTTACTATGTTATTATGTTTTTTCAGTATTACCAAAATCTGAAAACGAAATAAACCTAAGAACAGAATCAACTGTTGCTATTTCAAAATTCATTACGCGATGCTTATTTTTTAAAAGAAATATATTTTCCCAAACCATTAACTCTATTGGACCATTTAAGTGTTTTAATAATTTAACTTCAGGATTTATTTCATGGTTAAATGACCAAAAATTATCTGCTACGGCCGATTTATCAGTTTGTTTATACTTAATGTTACGAAAATGTTCTTTCGTTCCGGTTTCTAAATTACGTTTTGTCTTTCCAATATAAACTTTATTACAATCTAAACAATCAAATTGAAAAATACCAGATTGTTTATTATTAGGAATTTAATCCTTTTAGAGAAATGTAGTAAATTTTTAATACTATATTTGTTATGAGGAACCAAAGCTATACCAAACTCTTTAAAAACAGTTTGACATTGTTTATGAAACCACGGATAGTAAGTAATTTTTTAAAAATTAAAATCGTCTTTTATTTTTTAATGGTAGAAATATCATTAACAGTTTCTTGATATTTAAATTTTCAATCTTTTTTGTACAAAGTCTTTATTAAAACCATTAACTAAAGCCGTATTAATAATATGCTTATATCCTTTATTATATAAAGAATATTATATTATTCTTTCCCTGAATAAAGAGGAATTTAATAAACAATTTCATAAAGTTTTTAAAGAGTTTGGTATAACTTTGCTTCCTCAAAATAAATATAGTATTAAAAATTTACTACATTTCTCTAAAAAGATGAAATTCCTAATAATAAAAAGTCTGGTATTCATCAATTTAATTGTTTAGATTGTGATCGGGTTTACATTGGTAGGACGAATCGTAATTTGGAAATAAGAATGAAAGAACATTTTCGTAACATTAAGTATAAACAAACTGATAAATCGGCCATAGCAGAACATTTTTGGCCATTTAACCATGAAATAAATCCAGAAGTTAAATTATTAAAACAATTAAATGTCCCGAGAGATTTAATGGTTTGGAAAAATATATCTATTTTAAAAAATAAACATCGTGTAATGAAACGTAGAGTCAGACTGAAAAATTCAATACCATAGCTAGGATTAGAACCACGGATCTTCTTTTGATTCTTATTCTTCTAAGCTATGGCATTGAATTCTTCAGTCTGACTCTACGTTTCCACAATTTAGCCCACACATGGCCAGTGTGAAAGAACAATTAATTTCCATCGTGTAATGAATTTTGAAATACCAGCAGTTGATTCTGTTCTTAGTTTTGTTTCGTTTTCAGATTTTGGTAATACTGAAAAAACCTAACAACATAGAAACTTCCTTAACGACGAATTTGATGTATCCTGTGGTTTTCTCTGACGACGTGAACAAGGCTTCGTGAAATCGATTTCAACTTCAACTAATTTAACTAATAAGAAAAGTCTACATCATTTTTCTTAAGATAAGTGAATTTTTTGTTACAAATAGTTATATTTGTATAATAGTTATAAGAGTAGTTTGACCTGAAGTAGAAACAGTCGCGTGAGTCCAGTTTTATTGCAGTGTGCAGACAATATGTAGAGGTAATTAAATTTCAGTTCGGAAAAACGTCTCGGTAGCTGCAGGTATATGTTGTAAATAAAGAATTTATTGTGAGCTGCAGAAATGTCTGCCCAGTGAGGTGTTAATCATCGCTCAGTGGACCAACTAATTATGAAATGGATCAGTTTGTTAATCAATCGCCTTGGTGCTCTGTAATCTGAAGCGTACGATCGGACCACCATAGCAGTACATGCCAAGAGTCAGGGAAAACAAGTGCCTGTCAACAGCAGTCAGCCTCTTGGCGGCAATCTTCCTTCTTTCTGGTTCCTCGCACTCTTCAGCACTTCTCCTTGATACCGTCCTTATTGCTCTGGAAGTTCATCACCATTAAACGCCAACTTTGATGATTAAACAGAATTCCAGCTTGGACTCCTGCTCTTGCTTCTGGATTGTTGTTTCTATTAATTCATCAGCTTTAGTCTTTATGTCTAAACAGAACTTGTCTCAAGTCTTTCTCATCATGTTTTCTTCCGAAAGTCTAAACTTGTGCCTTAACTCAGTTTTGAACTTTTTAAAATAACTACTGATACACACTGTTATTTTAAAGGTACCCATAGACAAGGATCCTTAAGAAGTATTTAAGTGAAGCTTCGGTAGAAAATATTTTTTTATTAGAGAATAATAAAGGGATGAAGGAGAGTAAATTAATTTCTAGACCTATTCATGCTCCTATTCAGGAATTTTGACATGGTGCACCTCTAGTTTATGTAAATAAAAAGAGGATTTTTGTTGAAGTATTGGGCATTAGAAAAGAGAGATGAACTCTATAGATGGGGCATGTACCCATTAGCTTATACTTAGCTTACTTTCCTACATTTTGGTGTAAGGTGCACAACATTTTTTGATATTTTAGGATTACAATTTAATTCCTCCTATTTTCATGGGTTTCTTCGTGTTATCATTCTCTGTTAGCAGGTTTTTTTTTTTAATTTACGTCCTCCAACGTTAAGCCATTTCAGACGATGGATGAAATGATGCTCAAATGCGTCCGGGATCCATGGAGCTTAGAGTTACCCGACATTCGTCTATCAGGATAAGGGAAATCCCTGGAAAAAACTTCATCCAGGTAACCCACTCTAACAAAGTTTCGAACTTGGGACCTCTTGAACGTGAGGCAGACATGCTACCATCTACGTGAGCAGTTATGAGCCACTAAAACTGAGTACTAAACAAAATGTATGAGAATGTGAGCTAATTGTGGTTGTGAGGAACGTTTGCCATTAGTTTTCTTATGTTTTGGAGTATGAATAACTAGGAGTTCAACATAAACTGGTACCTATAACAACAGAAAGTGACATTTTCTAAAGCCTAAATTTAAAATTATCAAAGTGTTCAAATTCATAAACGTTTTATTAAACAGAACACAAAGAAATATTTACGAAGATCTCTACTATGAACTGGTGTTGCAAACCATAGATATAATTAAGCATACAAAACTTTTTTTAACAAACTAGCATATCTGCTCAAAATAGAATGGTAACCATGTTTTTCCAAGTTTCCTTCAATTTTATAGAGCTGGTCCACTCCACTAAATAAAAAAGCATCCCCAGGCCATTAAAGAGCTTCCATCATGTTTCACTTTTTATGCTGTAAGACCTCAATAACAATCTGTGTGAACTCTGAATGAGGTCATGAGTAAATATTGATCCCATATCAATAAGATTTATTTATTTGTGATGATGATGCCATAAGCATTTACTTAAGCATCAGCAGTTGTTTATATAAACAGGATATCATGCACAGTGATATTTCCCCATAATGAAGGTTTTTAATCATGCTGTTTGTTGACATAACCATAGGATGTCTACAAATATACTATCCTAAGGCAAGTGTCCAAAAACTTTTGACCGGCAGTGTACACATTAGACAAAGTCAATGGTTTCTAAAGCGTTGACTTAACTCTAAATTACCTCACGTGATTATAGTTCACATCTATGTTTCTAACATAGGATTTAATTATTCATGAGAGGTGTTGCAATTTCATGTTGCAGATATCATATAACCCAGTGATCAAGCAATGAGAAGGTGGGTTGCATACGTGACGTGTTCAGTCACCATGTGTCAACTTGCGTAGAATTCTGGACCAGTGAAGATATCCTGGTGACCATGAACATGGATAACCGATGGTAAGTACCGCCCTCGGAGTCCACCTAGAAGGAAAATCCGATCAAGTGATATGCATATACTCAGAACACGTAATTTGTTTATGAAGCGTAATAAGTTTGTTAAAACGTTCGATCAAGATCAGGACCTTGTAAAGTTTAGAGGTAAATACATAGTAATGTAGAAACCTAAGTAGATATTAAAATAATTGTTATGCTACTGTTTTATACATTAATGGTAATATTTACTTCATCAATGACAAAATATTACTGAGTTAAAACTTTATATCACAATATAGATAAAGTAAAATCAAATAAAATATAATAAAACTCTGCATACTATACCCCGGCACCTAATTTCTTAATCCGGGGTAGATACTCAGACTTTTATCCATTTATTAAAACATCAAAAACAAATACAAAACATACAAATTTACAGATTATAAATAAAAAATAATAAAAATAAAAAAAATTACAAACATTTTAAACTTTACTCTCATCAAACATAAAAATATACACCACATTTTTTAAAATAAACATACATAAAAATAAATTAAATTTCAAAAATTTAATTAAATTTTTTTTATTCTAATCCACCCCTTTCAAAATTTTATAAATTTAATTTAAAAATTTTACAAAAATTTCAAACCTACTTAAAATATTTCAAACAAAAATATAATATTACTTGTTTCCAGCAACACATAACTGGTATTCCAGTTATTAATTTAACTATATTTTGAAATTCCCCATATCAAAATCTTGCCGCCGGCGGCCACCTTTGGTATTGGTATCCAGCACTACTATTTAACCAAACAAAAATATTCTAACGGATTTATATTATATCTAATATATAAAATATTCTAATATTCAAGAACGGATGCCACACATAAATCTCGCTCAACTTAGTTCCTTTTCGGAGGGGAGTCGGTACTGCGACCAGTCTGGAGCTATTGTACCTTGTGCCCCCAAATGGGGCACCCCGGGAGGAAGAGTGAGGCGAGAGGAGACAGAAGGCGGCCACTCCAAAAAGTCACAACATTGCAGAGGGCAGGGTCCCTACATTTTACTTCGAAGGAAACCTCCCCCGGCAGGCCAGGACAACGGACACTCCCCCGTACTGTGGTGCGAGGACGGTTCCAGCAGTCCGTTCGGAGATCGACAACCGACCTACCGAAGTAGGAAGTGTTTACCAGGAGAATGTCATCCTGCCATGCAGCGCCAAAACTTCCGCGGACACTTCTACCCTGAAAGAGAATACCAGATGAGAGATGATATGAAATGTTAATGGAGATGAAATGAAGGGCAGGAAATTCGGGGGATGTAATTAACCTACACAGTATTCGTCTAGCGATCCGGGAAAACCTCCGAATACACGCATGGATCAGGTACGTCGGCCACGGGAATCGAACCCAGGCCTCCCGAATGCGGGCCACAGACGAAACCACCTGAGCCATCCCCCTCGGTTTGTCAACTTAGTAATTTTAAAAGTAAAAAGGGAATGTAGTAATACAAATATTTGGACACTTCTTATGTACTTTCAGATTATTTGATGGGAAACAACTGAAGTAATTCCAGCGGGCAAATTCTTCTTATTCACTTACCTTCTTCCAATCTTTCCGTTAATTCATTCTTCTGTAATGAATTTTGTATGTTTACCAGCTTCAATATTGCCTACATGGGGCACCGGAGTAACCCAGTGGTTTCACTCGTGGCTGAGGCTCCGTGGTTCGACTCCGGTCTATCTGAGACTTCGTCTCTGACTAGTTCGTGTGAAGTATCCCTAGTCAATCGTGGTCCAGGGTCCACTGTAAAATCTGTAGGTATACTCATTCCACCGCCATCTTATTAACATTTATGGTACATAGTTGGCGGATTCCACGTTCTGGGTGCCTCCTACTCAGAAATGGTTTGAGTCACTGATGGAAAGAAATTACTCCCGAGGATCAACCGTAAGGATTTTGACAAGTACAGCAACTTTAGCAGCATATTAAATATATTACTATCTGCCTCTTAAGACCGTGAAATTTGAGATGATTTGAAACAAAGTACTGTAGATATGTTACCCGAATTGAAAATACCTACTTAAGAAATTCATCTCAACTCATCCATTAGGATTTACTTCTCTTTCGGGCTATTCGAATACATAAAATATTTGCATTTGCGAAAGCACATAGATTATGGGAACTTTCAGTTCTCATAATCTGAAAAATAAAAATTATAGCAATTTCTTAAAATGTCTACTCCACCATAACACTCCGAGGAGCAAATATTTCTTAAAGCCACACAAAGAGACACAAGATAAACTTCATTTACAATTTTCTCGAAATGCGAAATGAAGATATCGATCAATTTTCTCTGAAAATATTTTAGCTATTAATATATATATACATATATATATATATATATATATATATATATATATATATAGTATTTCAAAATCTGTCACTTTATTTCTTTAATCTGGAATAGTATTTTGATTTAGTTTCAAAAACTATAAAAGCTACATCACTTAAATTACCTCAATTATAATTGGAAGAGGCTAAGTTTAATATTTCTTAATAACTTGAACACCTTGAGCCTTATTTCTTGTATGACATTATATCCTTATAAAATTCTTATAATCGCTATACCTCTTTCTTATTTAAGTCCTCCAAAGTTAAGTCATATGAATAACATGGGTAAAATGATGCTCCTATGGACCCAGGCTCCCTAGAGCTTAGAGTTATTAAACATTCATCTTTCAGGATAAGGAAAACTATAGGAAAAAACCTTATCCAGATAACTTACCCTGTCCAAGATTCGAACTTAGGGCCTCTTGAACGTGAGACGGGCACGCCACCACCTACTTCTCAGAGGCTAGCTGTAAGTACCTTATTTATATCCATTAAATTGCATAGCGAAATTGAAAGGTATCTAATTATTTATATTTTTAGATGTTTAATTAAACATAGCTGAAGACGAACATACCTTGTTTCGTGGATATGGAGGATAAAGACGAAGTTGCTCTGTGACGTTAAGAGTGATCAATGAGCACGTTGAGCTAGAGTAAGTCGTAATTTGTGTGTGTTTGCTTACATATGTCCAGGTTTTCGGTGTAGCTCTGTTTTAAATATTCATCACAACAATCAAATACTAACTTCTGGATTGTAACCTAACATTGTTCCCCCCAAGTGTTTGAGTGGGGAGAATTTATCTAATTATACACCCTAATGGAAATTAACTGTTGTTACACATAGCTGTGTCTAAGACAAAGTTTGGAAAGGCAGAGACAGACTAAAAAATGCGATGCCATAACAGGCATTTGAACCATAGATCTGCCGGCCTCAATATAGTTGTTCCATCCACTGGTTATTAGTGGTTCAAATTCTGGCTATTGCATGACATTCTTCGGTCTGATTATACCTTTCTATGCATCCTTATATTTGGTAGAGGGCAATGAAAGCGACGTCTATGAAATCATTACAATTTTACAAGCAAATAAAAAGAAATTGGGGACGAGAAGCACATGTAGATTACTGCAATAGACAAGAGAGAGAGAGAGAGAGAGAGAGAGAGAGAGAGAGAGAGAGAGAGAGAGAGAGAGAGAGAGAGAGAGAGAGAGAGAGAGAGAGAGAGAGAGAGAGAGAGAGAGAGGGCTAGCTTGGATGAGAACAGGAATAATATTTCTAAGAGGGATAAGAGGTAGGGAAAAGGGAATTTGTGAATTGTGTAGGGGGAAAAGAAAGCATAGAACACTATGAAATAGAATGCAAGGAGGTTTTAATGTGAAGGAAAAAGGTTTGGGAGGAAAAATGGGAGAAAGTGGAGAAGAGGATAGTAGCTACAAAAATGTTAACGGGCTGGGAGGAAAAGAAGGTAAGAAGTGTTGTTGAGTTCTTGCAGAAAGTAAAAGAAAAATGCGCCAGAAATGTAAAGAATATAAGAAAGGAGAATGAGGGGAAAGAATGGGACTAATTAAGTAACAAGGAGGCTTGGAGGTTAAGAGCTACCTGGCAGAGCAGAAGACCAGGGCGTCATGTAAGCCAAGGTAGCAACAACGTAAAGACAAATAAATGTAGCCAAAAGTTGTAAATTGTAACATTTTGGAATATGCACAAAAAATCTAATCTAAAATCTAATCTGTCACCATTAAAAACTAAAAACTCTTCTTAAAAATTAAACATCCAGAACGACAGTGGTAGGCAATCGGAGCCTACCACACAGTTGCTGCAACATTTATCTCCTTGGACACGGCATATTGGGCGCTGAATTTACGGGAGAGGCACGTGGTCAGAATGTAGCTTTTCGTGTGCAGTTGAGAGTTGTCTCCTAAACCAAAGATGCTACTTCCGCCCTAAGTACCTCCTCAAACGCAATACGTATGCGTGTTTTCGAAATTTGTATCCTCCAAAGTTAATTCATATCCGAGATGAATAAAATTGGTGAAATGATGCTCAAATGTGTCCAGGCTACACAGAGGTTAGAGTTACCCGACATTCATCTATCAGGATGCGGGAAAACCCCGGTAAAAGGACTTCTCCAGATAACTTTTCCTGACCACGATACGAACTAGGGACTTCTTGAAAGTGTGGCTGACACACTACCACCAGGTAGTAGTATGTTCGATCACTTTGGTCACACATTTCCCGGTCTGAAGCATTTCTTTGTCTGTTTTCTCAGAAAAGAACTGTCAACATAGTTCCGCATATCACCGGGAAATTACAACCTTTCTGTATCAATTTTCACAGTACTCTATTAGTAGCTTCACAAGGCAATTGTTTCCTGTTTCATTGGGAAGTTTTGCAACGTCTCCCTCTCTTCCTTCCAGCAATGCATACTGTGCTATTTATCTCAATAATTCTCTTCATTTGCACCGTTTTTCTTGTTTATATAAACCAAAGTGCAACGTTTGTATTATGCTACTAAGAAGGAAGAAACCTTTATATACCATACTTTACTGAACATAAAAATTGTAAGGCTATTTTATTGAAATACGATGTTTCCAACTGTTAGTCAAAAATCATCCCACTGAACCGGTGATTGGAATGAAGCAGAAGTTCCAAAATTGTAGCAATCATGTGGAAAGTTTGGGGAGAAGCCCATGGGTGATCGGTCGGTGTAAGCCTTTGATTTTCAATGATCCAAGTGGAGTGGAGAGAAGCCATCAGCATTGTTAGGTCCTGTCCATTCTCTTGTACAAACAGAGGATTGCCTATCGCTCCATCTTCGGCAGAGGTGCTATTAGAGACTCAATTAAAATAGAACCCTTAAAAAGAAGCGAGCGCTTCTCTGTCAGAACAAAGACGACCAGACTTGTACAGCTCCGCAATAAAGACTTAAGGTTCTTGTGAAGAATCCCAAAATGCAGCAATCTCTTAATGCGTGCCCTTGCCTCAGTCTTGGTGCAAATAAAGTCATTGAAGTCACATGGACATACGTATCTCACACACTGAGGCCTAAATAGAGAGATTCTCTCTGCTATCTCCGCAGGAGGAAGGGATAAAGTGAAGGCACCACACGAGGCTGTAGGCCTCAGGCAGATGGACCACAGCCTCTATTCAAGTAAACTGTAGAAACCCTGTCCTCTGTACAGTCATGGCTCCTTGGGTCGGCCGCCCTCTGTCTCCTTTAGCCTCATCCTTCCTCCAGGGGGTGCCCCACTTGGGGGCATAGGAACAATGGGCCCAGCATGGTGGCCTACCTAATCCTAAAGAAACCTGCTACTCGCCTTAACCGAGCTCGAGACCTTTATAAGGTGACGTAGGCAATTTACTGCCTATATTTTGTCGTTAATGAAATTATATATACACATAAGCTTATTTCTAGCCACTAATAAGCATCCATGGTCTCCATAGAGATGATTGCACTTTATTAAGGAAAATAAAACGTTAAGTTTTCTCAGAAAGCCAAAAATTGAATGAAAAACGATAATCTGTTTGAAATATTTGCTCATAATTAATCTAGTAAAACTAATTATTTTAGGCATCATCCTTTAAAATTAGCTTCAGCAGCAAGTTGATTAAATGAATTATATCGCGCACGAGTATTAAAATGTGTGCTTTGGTTTATACATTAAATGTGTCTATGCATTTTGAATATAATGTTTTAAATCGTTTTAGCAATTCTTATTTTTAATTTACGTCCTCCAATGTTAAATCTTATTCGACGATAAATGGGCGAAATAATGCTCAAATGAGCCCTTGGTACTTAGAGCTTAGAGTTACCCAACATTCATGTTTGAGGATACCTAAGGGAAAACCCAAATGAAATAAAAAAAGTTATCCAGAAAACTCACCTTGACCGAGATTTGAACTCGAGACCTCTTGAAAGTGAGGCAGACACGTATCACCTTGCCGGAGGTTCGGGCTCCTTTTAGAAGGATCGGAAATGTGAGCCATATTATTTTGATGTGAATATTCCCTACGGAGCTGTGATTAAGCATATCTTCTCTGAGTTATAAGTAGGCATGCTGAAGCTGAATAATTTGGTGCAAAAGGCGCTAAGGATGGAAGATGATTAATTATTCTCACCTTCTGTGTCGATCTTGCTGAAGTATGCCACCAGGCGCTGGACCAATGAGTCTTCTCTCTCTCTCTCTCTCTCTCTCTCTCTCTCTCTCTCTCTCTCTCTCTCTCTCTCTCTCTCTCTCTCTCTCTCTCTCTCTCTCTCTCTCTCTCTCTCTCTCTCTCTGGCCGTAGTATCAGAGCGAGAATAATTTATAGAAAACAATAACAAATTTCCTATTCCACAAAATATTGCAATTTATTCTACTAAAACCATTATTACATCCTATCACAATGGTAAGATCTGTAGATTATATTCTTTTATAAAATACTCAATACTTAATCCTTGCAGATTAAGATTCTGCGATCTTACAGATCGGCACTACAGATAACACATGTTTACACTTTAATGATCTGACGAAAAGTGAAGCCAAAACTACAGGCGTGTCAGTAAAATAAGGTCTCCAAGGCGCTGGAGCCATGAGGAACGGTATTACGCGAGATCCGGCAACACTGGCGTGTAGCTTGGTTTCACCCCTTCAAATCCGCACCACAACGAACTCGTCGCAACCATTAGTCTTGGCTGGGCAGCCGTTTGCGATGGATCTTCCTGTCACTTCCGCCGCCAAGTGCGAGTTGTGTGCAGTGATCCGTTTTTTGAGTGCCAAGGGCACTACCCCAACTGAAATTCATCGTCAGTTATGCGAAGTCTATGGGCCACAGTGTATGTACGTCAAAAACCTGCGAAAGTGGGTCAGAGAGTTCAAAGACGGACGTAAAAACGTCCTTGACGTTCTAGTCGGCCTTCTGTTCCAGCCGAAACAATTGCAAAAGTGGAGCAAGAAATACTTAACGACGGGCATGTGACAGTTCGCGAGATGTGCGAACTTATCTCTGAAGTCAGTAAGACTACGATTGACAAGATTTTGACCGAACATTTGCATTATCGCAAGGTGTGTGCGAGGTGGGTCCCCAAAATGCTCACCCAAGACCATAAACGGCAACGTGTTAAAGCGGCCCACCGATTCCTGGAGCGTTATGCAGAACAGGGCGAGGAATTCTTGGATTCAATTGTCACTGGCGATGAAACTGAAGAACGTTCACGTTCTCGTGAGTGGCGGCATTCGAATTCACCGAAGCCGCGAAAGTTCAAACAGATATTTTCTACCGGCAAAGTGATGGTCAATGTGTTCTGGGACAGAAAAGCTGTATTGTTATGCGAGTTTATGCCTACCGGCACAACAATAAACGCCGCTAGCTACTGTGAGACTAAAATAAATTGTGATGTGCCATTCAAAATCGAAGCAGGGGAATGCTGACGAAGGGAGTAATTTTTCATCACGACAACGCTGTTCCCCATACTGACATGCAACGGCTGATCTCCTGGCCCACTTCGGATGGGACATCCTCACTCATCCCCCCTACAGTCCAGACGTAGCACCTAGTGATTATCATCTGTTTCCTGATTTGAAGTCACACCTGGGTGGAACACATTTCCAGACCGACGATGATTTGAAAAACGAGGTTGAGCTCTACCTGCGCAACTTGGCTATGACAAAGGTATACAAAAACTGCCACAGCGCATGCAAAAGTGCATCGAAATCAATGGTGATTACGTTGAAAAATAGCTGTAAGTTCCGCCTTTCCATAAATGCAGCATTCATTGACAGTAAACATGTTTTCTATATTAAATAAATTTGGAGACCTTATTTTACGGACACACCTCGCATGTGAATGTTTTGTGTGCTTCTGTGGTAATTATCATTATCTGGATTAACAATATCCCTACAATCACTTTCTCCAGAATTTTTATTATTATTCACCTTATCAGGTAAGTCGCAATCATTTGCATTTCCTAGTCCAGATATGTCTCAAACATTTTAACAACTTCTCAAATTAGGTTGTCATGGTTACACCATTACCTACCTTACATTTTTTCCAGTTCATTGAACATTACAATTCCTTCAACTATTTCTCTCAAACAATATAAAATATCCAAACAACTGCTTCAATGTTCATTATGAAATAGGTAACTGCATGCGCTTCCAGAAGCATTGCATCAAAAGGTACTTCTTATAGCTTTTTGACTGACAGACATTTCGCCATCGGCCTTTTTGCCTACGTTTAATTTTAATGGGTTTCTGAAAACCACAAT
The DNA here is from genome assembly GCA_030765055.1 of Mantis religiosa. NCBI lineage: Eukaryota > Metazoa > Arthropoda > Insecta > Mantodea > Mantidae > Mantis > Mantis religiosa. The sequence continues at coordinate 32,267,070 of CM060948.1, forward strand.
AAGGTCGATATATAAACACTCGATTTCAGTTTACCTTGCGTTTGACTAGAGAAATGGATAGTAGATGTGCAGAAGCCCGTTTCTTTGACCCAATTAATTTTCTATACTCACGCCATCTCCTGACCAGGCATTTAATTTACTGAAAACAGTATTTTGTTCAGTAATACGAATTTTTGTATTGTTTTATCTTTGTTTATATTTGTATTATATCCAGTGATTCATTTTTGGTTATAACATTTAATGAATATCCTGATGATGGGAGAGATGCACACTCCCGAAACGTCGATTTCTAATCGTCTTTTCACCTGGCTTGCTTCCCGACAACAACTTGGGCATATTCGTCGTCAGGAAAGCTTCAGGCAAGCATCGTTTATCTAAGCTTCCTACGGTTGTTGTTGACGTAAGAGCACGACTGGAGTAGTCACCCCAAAAAGAATCATTAAGACGTTTGTCGAAGGAGGCAGGGAGTATATTTAGCAGAATTTTAGAAATTAAGGATTTAGAAACTGTTGTGCACTAATAAAAGAAAATGTTACACACCTCAGATTAAAAAGGTGAAACACTTATTAACATTTATAATGAGAGCTTTCCCTTAATAATGTACAATAATCTCTTTATGTTTATATTTTACGGTCACATTGAAAGGTTGTAGGAGATACAACAAACTCTAGGGATTTAAAGGCAGTTCGTATTAAATTAATAAGCCTTAAGAAACAGCTGCTGCTACAATTACTGAATACATACGTATCAACGTTTGGGAAGACAAAACTGTTTGAGTTGCTTTTTCATTTGACATATTTATAACAGTTAGTTGAATGTGATAAATATTTTAAAGTGTTAAAACCCCAATATTCATTTATATACACCATGTATATGTAATACATACGCCTCTGTGTGAGGGCTTCACATGTCTGCCTCACGTTCAAGAGGTCAAATCTGCTCAGGTTTACGAAAACCAAACGGAACTAACTCACTCCATATTTAAATTGTCACCTGAATGTTCTGTATTCCAGTCGGAGCTCTTAGCAATTAAAGAAGCTATAAAATGGTGTACTGTTAATGGGAACAGTACCTGTATTCTTAGTGATTCACGATCAGCTCTACTCGCTATTAATGATAAATACAATTTAAATTCATTAGTACATGAAATCAGAACCCTGCGTCAAAACCATGCTGAACATATTTGCATGGGATGGCTTAAAGGACACTGTGAGAGAGCTGATTGCTTGGCTAAGAAGGCTGCAGAATCCAATCTTCCTGTGACATACTCTTTATGTCCTATTTCCAATGTAAGGAGAATAATACATCAACATATTCTTGAAGAATGGAACCAACAATGACTAACAACCCCAAATGGAAGTTTAACAAAAACATTAGTTTTCCTTAGTGTATATGACAGAGCAAAATGTGAAACTCTTGTACCAAATTTTGTTTTGACACAATTTTAAGTGGACATGGTAAATTTGGTGAATACTTATCACGCTTTCACTTAACATCCAACCCCGAGTGCATGTGTGGTGAACAATTTCAAACAGTGGTTCATCTCCTTTTCTGTTGTCCCATTTTCTGGAGAGAAAGACAAGAATTAATATTCAAGCTAGACTCTCTATGAACTGAATTTTCTGCTCCGCTCACATCTTTGCTAATGAAGCCACAACAGTATAAGTACTTCATGATGTTTATAAACTCAGAGTTTAAACGTCTCAAATAGTTTAAATTAATATTCATTACATTAAAACATCATTTCCTCCTAGTATTTAAAATATGTTTGTTAAGATTGTATATTTTTATGTATCACTTCTAACCCTAATATACCACTGTGTAAAATAGGGTTCAATTAATCTGGATAAAAGAAATCTGCTCATGTGAGTTATCTTAAATAAAGTATTTTCTGAGTTTTTCCCTGGTCCTGAAAGATGAATGCCCTAATGATATAAGCCCCGATGGACAACAGAGTTCATTAGAAAAATGACGTTACTAGAAAAAGCAAAAAAGAAAGAAAGATTAGACATTCATGCAACTGAATTTTAATTGAATTTTGCAATCTCCCTCTAACAAGTTCATGTAGAATCCGGCATTTTCAATGGTATTCGATTATATTTTTCTAAATACGCAACCACAGAGAAAAAAAGAATGCAGTGAAGTGAAAGAATAACATATCACAGACCCGAATACCTACTTCGTTAACTGAAGTAATACAAAAAGTTATTTCTTTATCTGAAGATGCTACCTGGATGGCTGACATATGTAAACACGTTCTAGAATCTTCGAAGTAGCTAATTGTCTTGCTCAAGGTACATGAAATCTTTTGTGCCAGATTTTTCTTATATAGCAGCTATTTAGAAACAATGGAATCTTGATTGTCCGATCAGCTCAGATTTATTTGATGCTCCCGTCTTTATTCTTTACAGAAAAGGCAGAGCTTTTATTGCATTGGGCACCCAAGTTTTACTGCAGAAGCATCTCTGCGGTAACAAAGGATTCTTTCAACTCGTCCATATCCCTTTCACACTGCTACGCATTTCTATAGACGAATGCTGTTTATGAACTTTGGGTCTTTCGGCTCCTAATCGAGGATGAAAAGAGGCATAAAGTGAAACACTTTTTGTAGCTCAGGGTGGTTAACCCTTTCTCTAACTACTTTATTCGTGCAGTCTGTGACGGCGCGTTGCCTACTTGACCTCACCAATCTTCGAGACGTTCTGAAAAATGTGCGTGCGAGCGCGTGACTTGAGTTCCATACTTGAATATTTCTACAGAGGATTATACGTCACAATGGCTTTTTGTGAACCATGCTTTTCTTATAGAAGAATTAAGTGCGCTTTGCCAAATGTGTGTTTTCAAATGCGACGAAGATAAAATACGAACTTGCATTTTGGTATGAAATGTGTTGAAGAATACGATGGTATGCAAAAAATTATACATGTACAATTTCTAAAATAATAAAATTAATTTTTTGAAAGAAGATTTTTAACATTATTTTCGCTCCGAAAGCCAAACATGGTTTTATTGCAATAAAAAATCTCGATTGCTTGCTTGCTTGCTTGCTAAGTTGGCCAACAAGTGTGTTTAGTTCCATAGAGTCAACATGCAAAATTGAATGCTTCGGTCGGGATTTAAACCACGGAATTCTTGATTTTCGTCCAGTCGCTCTAACTCATTGAGCTACCATGAGTAGTAACTAAAGTAATAAGAGTTAAATGATGAAGCCTGGGACTCAAGTACTTACGATAGCGAGTCGTCCCAAACGTTATCTTGAATGCCAGAGCCCCTAGTGGTGTACCGGGGAAATATACGAGTCAAATGGAGAATTTAATGCCATGACGGCACATTGGCCATGGTAGCTCAATGGGTAAGAGCGAGTAGACGGAAACCAGGATATCCGTGGTTCAAATCCCAGCCGTGGCATTGAATTTTTCATGTTGACTCTATCTATCAAAAATCTTAGCCTATATATGTATGGCTAGTGTGAAGAAATGATTAATTTCCATCAATTAACTAAAGTTTGTTTAGATTACGCCAATATATCTAAACATAACTTTTTAAAAAACTAAAGCTTAAAACAAAGCGGATTATTCAATTATGCAATGGAAAATGCAGCCGCTTGTAAGTTCTCGTTTTACGATTCCAGGTAAAAGCTTCCAGGGACAAACTTGTCAAGGAAATAATCAAATTACTTAGAACCTCTTCAAAACAGAGGTATCCATGAATAAAATGTGTAAGGCAAAAGTTTGTAGCGCACAGGGACGGAGCGTCAACAAAACTGGCCTTGGGTCCTGGAGATGACAAAAACCAGAAGTGGTATAAAAGATCAAGGGGCGATAAGGGGTCGTACTTTAGTGGAGGTTTTCACTTTCTAGGTTTCGGGAATCTCAGGCGTGTGTGAATTTTAGAACGTCTATGGTAATCGTGTTCATTGCAGTTATTATGTGTTTTAAATGTGAAGGTATTTGTCCTTGAGCGCTACTAGGTGAGCAACCAATCGGAGTCCTGCAGTGTTGTAGTATTGCATTCCCCCTATGTGGTGTGTGACGAGGGCCAAACTAATCAATCTCTAATAAATGCTATTCGAGCTAAGACAAAAATTCAGATTTTGACAAAACTGATCCATGAGGAAAGAGAGAGTAATGTATCTAACATAACCGTAAAATCCCCATATGTTTAGCTCAAATAGTTTTCCTAACACAAATAAATAAAGTAGATACCATTATATTATAACAATGCATTGCGACGTAAGCACTGTAATGAATATCATTATTGGCTGACATGTATGCGTGAACGTATATTTGAAATTACTCAGAACTGAAACGTAAACATTTGACATGACGTGATAAAAGAAATATGTACTTTGAATAAGTCAAGGTGTTTGTTATATTCGATGAGAGGAAACGATACACTTCCTGCTAGTCTGGCAGAACGTGTCTGGTCACTTTATATCTTTGTTTATAAATGGTTCGTTATCTCTATTTACTCTAGAGAGTTCAAAGCAGCATTATTCAGTTATTCCACCATGAAAAAGTGTATCAGCTGGATTAATGAGACGCGATCCACCTCCCCCGCCCCCTTTACTACTGCTAGAACAATCCAATAGAGTTAATGTGGGCTCAAATTATGTTGCAAACAGAAATAATATTTTTAAACTTACTGACGTTGAACAACTTATTTACAAAGAAACTAACAAGGAACACAACAAGACTGGGAAAACTGCGTGAGACATCAGATAAACTACAAGAAGACGACTTTTGGAAATAAATAGCACGTAACGAGATTTTGGAACCTATCATCATAAATTTGCAGTACTCAGACGTTGAAGACAATGACAATGACGAATTATCTCTTAACGTAAGTAACATTTACAGCTATACGGATGCACCGCTAGCATTTTTGTTGGATTAGAAAAATAAGTAATTCATAAACCATAATTAATTTTAAACTAAATATTTAAAATATTTACGTAATATAGGAATATTCATGATGCAAATGTCATTTCAACTTCTGCATTATTTTAAAACTTTGGAAAGTTCAGTTTGCGTTCCCTTACGTCTGGCGCCACGAACACACGCAAGTATGAAAGAGAGAGAGAGAGAGAGAGAGAGAGAGAGAGAGAGAGAGAGAGAGAGAGAGAGAGAGAGAGGGGGGAATATAAAAAGAGTGGGGATAACGAGGTGGTAACGGTGAAGGCTCTAACCCATCTGATTCGCTACAGACGATAACTCTTCCCATTTGAAACACTTAAATGATCACAGCACATTTTTATTTTGTAATTTACGTCTTCCAACCTTAAGTCATATCGGACGATGAATGGAATAGGTGAAATGACGCTCAAATGAGCCCAGGGTCCATAGAGCTTAGAGTTACCCGACATTCGTCTTTCAGGATAAGGGAAACCCCCGGAAAAACCTTATCCAAGTGGCTCACCCAAGTGGCTCGAACTCGGGACCTCTTGAACGTGAGACAGACATGCTACCACCACGCTATCAAGACGGGCTCACAGCGCAATGGATAAAGAAAACTCGGTAATCGCGGCGGCTGAACGTACGCGGAAACGCTGAAGTGGTTAGCTTCATATCTTATTTTCAATCAATGCATTATTTCCAATATGTGCCAATGAGTTAGTCTTGAAACTTGGCAGCCGTAACAATGCAATCAACAGGTCAAGTCATATTGGAGAATCCCCCAAATGTGGTCGTAGCCACGTTCTCACGCTGGAAGGTGGCTGTTAAACGTGTTGCATCTGGAGAAATAAAAAATTCACAGCATTCTTCTGATAGCTTTGATATTTTGACAATATCCTAACAACATACAGTGCGTACCAAAATTTCAATGAGTTATGTCAAACCATTATTAATTCAGGGAGGTCAGCTGGTAGCGGAGGCACGTACACTTAATCCTTGATGAAGCCCCAAAGGTAAAAATCGCATGGCGTTAGAAGAGGAGAACGTGGAGCCATGCATAGCAAGCTCTGTCATTGGGGCCCTAGCGGCCTCTCCAGCGCTCGGATACAGTGCCGTTCAACAATCGCGTACTTCGTTATGCCAGTGAGATGGCACACCATCTTGCTGGAAAATGAATTTCTCTGGTTCATTTTCTTCCAACTGAGGGAAGAGCGATTGCTCTAGTGTATCAAGGTAAGAATTGCCAGTTACAGTAGGTTCACCAATAAAGAAAGGCCCACAAACTTTTCGCCGGGATACGGCACAAAAGCATTCACTTTAGGGGAATCTCGTTGCATTTGTACTATCTCGTAAGGATTTTCTGAGCCCCAGATGCGCACATTATGTTAAAATGTCCACTAAGATGAAAGGTCGATTCATCACTGAAGACAACACGATCCATAAAATCGTCATCGTCATAAACAACATGTCGTTTGCGAAGTTGGCACGTAATCCGTGGTCTGTCGGCTTTAGAGCCTGTGATAACTGTAAACGGTAAGGACGTAGCCGTAAGCGTTTTCTTACAACTTTCCAAATAGTCGACACAGGAACTTGTAATTCACGACTAGCCTTCCGGACTGATTTCTTTGGGCTACGAGTGAACGATCCTCACTCGCTCAACAGTCTCTTCACTTACTCTTGGTCGTCCCGAGCTCTTCCCTTTACAAAGGCAGCTGGTATCTTCAAACTGATGATACCATCTACGAATGTTATTATCACTAGAATGATCACAGCCGAACTTAAGGCGGAACGCACGTTGCACAGTAACTACAGATTCGGCCTTTGCAAATGCAAAACACAAAACGGTTTCTGTTTACTAGTCGCCATCTTTGCTACTACCGCTGTCTAGCGGATGGCGGCAGAAACATTGCACGCACATGCGCACTGGTGCCAACAAACAAAACTGTTGCTTTTTTATTTGACGTGTCATTTATAACTGTAAGGTTAATTTAATAAATATTATAAAGAGTTAAACCCCGATATTAATTTATATACACCGTATATAATACATATGAATAAGTATCGCCTCATTTTTCCTACACGTTAATGCTTATCAAATATGCCTATTATATATTTAAATAAATACACTACTATAATATTTATTTATGTAGTTATATCATCATCGTCATCGTTGTTATTTTCACGAGCATCGTCTCACATGGTAGACACATTTTACGTAGCACATTTTTCTAGCAGAGGGCTCCATAAGCAATAAAATTGGCAGATATCACCACCAGTAAAACTGTCACGTAAATCTAACGTAGCATGTGTATTGTAACGTCCATACGTGAAGCTGTCTTGGATAATAATGCAGGTTTACTTGCGTGGGGCACATGGTTTTAAATATTCTTGGGTTATGTCAGAAAAATTGTGCAGACATGAAGCAAAGTCAGTGTTTTTGGAGCATTACGTTATCTGTAAATTAACTTACGTGATTAAAACTTGCATTATTAATCCAACAATGAGATTGCCTGTATACACTTCCTGAGAATCAGGATGTTTCTTTGCAAATGCTAAGAATAGCTCTTCAATAGCTCAAAAATATGAATTTGGTACTTACATGGTTTAGAACTTCCATGCTACATATCATAAGGTACAGAGGTGACCAAATTATTAGACTAAAGCTCTGAAAAGCTTCTTTATTTACTGAACATTAATACATGAGCTCTCAGATAAACATATATGACTCAGAAACTTGAGTCAATACTTTGTATACATTCCTTTGTTGGAAGTTAACATTTTTATTCGGTTAGGCATGCCCTCAACCAATGTTTTACACTTATTTGTAATATACTCATCATGTTGCCAGATATTTATAAGTCTTGATAAGTTGAGTTTTAGTAGTAATATAGGTTTTCTTGATTTTCTTCTTCACTATGGACCATAAATTTTCATCGGGTTTGTATCAGGAATATTTCTAGGCCATGGAAGCACTCAAAGATTCAAATCCTCTAAGTAGTGTGTTATTTTCCTGGCTTTGTGACACAGTGCACCATCGTGCATAAAGATACAGAATAATTTCCGAGCCAATCCCTTATCTGGGGCAGAAGTCGAGTTTGAAGAACTCCTAGGTACTGATTTTGCCTCATAGTACCCTCAACAATGTACAATCTTCCAGTGCTTTGGACAGACATAATGCTCTAGACCATCACATTTGAAGGGTGTTTGACAGTTTGTTGCACACAATGAGGATGAAACTCTTCTTCAGTTGTCCTCTGGACATACTGACTGCTTTCGCCAGCAACTTAAAACTTGGATTCATCACTAAAGCACACCAGGAAAGAGAAATACATATTAATAGCAGCTATTGGTCAACAATATACTTAAAAAGTTATCCCAAATAGTACCTTTGTATAGTCTATGAAGGTTATTTATAATTGAATCTGGTTATTAAATAAAATTACCTTTGGTAGAAAGAGTAACATAGTGTATCACATTAATTACCTTTCTCCAGTCATCAGAAGACCAATATTTAAGTCCCTTTACCCAGTAGAGTCTCTTCCTTGCCATATCTGGTGTGAGCTTTGCTGTTTTTCTGGGTCTTCGAGCCTTGAACCGCCATCGAACAGGGGTCTCCTGATTGTTCTTGCTGATACTTCTAAGCCTCTAGCTACTAAAGTATTCCTGAAATCTCTACCAGTGGCTCTTCGGTTTCTGTGTGCTTCAGCCATAACTTTTCTTACACCTCTAGGGCTCAACTTGCTTCTTCTACCGCAGTTCCTGCTTCGCTGTGCATGATATATCTGATTGTTTTTGAACATTTGTTTAATTCTGCTTACAAACCTTTATGGTATTTTGGGTCTCTGTGCTACTTCATTCTGTGTATACCATTTACTTTTTTTTTTAATTTCTTTTTTATTTTATTTTATTATTAGTTTTTTTTTTTTTTTTTTTTTTTTTTTTTTTTTTTTTTGCAATTTACGTCCTCCAACGTTAAGTCATATGGGACGGTGAATGAAATTGGTGAAATGATCTCAAATGATTTCGGGGTCCATGGAGCTTAGAGTTACCCGACATTCGTCTTGCAGGATAAGGGAAAACCCCGGAAAAAACCTTATCCAGGTAACTCACCCTGACCGAGATTCGAACTCGGGCTTATTGAACGTGAGACAGATATGCTACCATCTACGCTACCGAGGCGGGCGTGTATACCATCGTTCTTCTATTAGTATGCCCGTAATACCATTTTTTCTAGGAAATAAGTCACTTTTCTTCTCCATAACCTCAAATTTCCTTTAACATTAAATCTCACAGGTTCTCTACTCTTTCACTGCACGCATAGGACTTTAAAAGTGTTAGTATAATACAGAAGAAGTCCATTGACAAAATAAAACCAGGAGTTTTAAAGATAAACCTTTGAAATGTCCAATATATTTGCATGGGCACATATTAAATACACACAATAAATGTACTTTTGCGGCAGCTGACAATCAACTTAGCAGTTATGCCAGCATATGCTTACAAAAACATCCCACAACTCATCATAAAATATCCCTGAATGATTCTTATGTATTACTAAATCATTTTTACATCCAATGTTGTTATTAATTCAGAATTAGGCTCAAATATACTCATTTTTATGAGTGAATCTCAGCTTTTTCTAATAATTTGGCCACCTCTGTATCTGCATCATAAAACGTAATATAGGGATAAAATATTGTGTTATTTCCAGAAGTTTTCTCTTATTTTTAGTTGAGAAATGTTTTTAAATGCATCCTTCCAGGAGCCACTCAGTTTAACTCTGAGGTCTGGCTACTGTTTACTTTATCCCAATGAGGTGCATCTTTTAGAGCCTTCTAGTTATTACAAGATCTTAATAATATTCTTATTTTATTATACAGTAAAACCATATTTTGAAAGAGAATCTGATTAATGGCGACGTCAACACAAACCACGCTTCGTCAGAAATTGAGTTCCAACAAATCACCATTGAGACTATGAACCCCACATGTAACATTTAACCTTTATAAAAGAAACCCATTGTATTACATTTTCAAACTTGATCTTTGTCTCTGAGCCGTGACCGGGACTCGAACCCCGCGTGAGTCGACATCTGAAGTGCCGACATTGCAGAGTCATCGTGATCGAGCATTGTGATGAACGACATCGGAATGGAGATTGTCTTTTGTGTGCCTCGTTCCGTCCATTTAGCCATTGGAATCTCTTTATGTGGTGGTACGCAGGTCCCTCCGTCAAAGTCTCGTATTGTTGAAATTGTTTTTACCAAAACTTCCAAATGAGATGTTAAGAAGATTAGAGACCGCGGCAGTTATTATCACCGTCACGAGACAACGGGTTTCATGTCCACTCCTCTTGACCAATGCCGTGCTACGTCACGATTCCTTCAATATGATTCTCATCTTTCAGTCTCGGGCTCTGAATGCAAGCCATATGAAAAATATTGAAATATGAAACAAAACCTATATAGTCACTTTAGAACAGACGTATTAACAGATGTTGAAATAAATCTAGTTCCTATAGCATTCCTTTTAAAAATGGATACACTTCACTGATTAGATTTCCCGGACACCCGTTAGTTAGCATTAGGTTTCTTTATGATCAAACTTTTAACAACTTTTAGCATACAGATGTGTCTGTGAGCCATTTATAAAATATCTATAGACATAATTACACAACAAGAAAGAAACAAAAAGAAAGAACTTATAAGAAGAATCCACTATTTCACGTATATAATATAAAAACTGAGCGGCTTCACTGTAGGAAATGCGAAGGAGCTAGTAAGAGTTTAACCTAATTTTGGTGTAGGAGGGTGCTCTGAAAAGTTTCCGACCTAATAAAGATAGAATACATTTTTTTCCAGATTTTTTATTTTTTTATTTTTCAGCATAGTCTCCTTGTAACTCTACACATTTCTCCCAGCGAAACTCCCATCTCTGTAACCTGTCCAAATAGTACTCGGCGTTTTTCTCTGTAAAACAATTGATCACGAACGTGATTGCCTCTTAATTTGACGAAAATGTCTGTCCTCCGAGCGCAATTTTCAGATGAGGCGGAAAAAAAGTCGCTTGGGGTTAGATCTGTTCATTAATGCTGATAGTCAAGCAGTTCAAATAGTAATTCGTGGATTTTCGCCATTGCAGCCGCTGAGATGTGAGACGGTGCGTTGTCTTGGTGAAACAGGATTTTCTTTTTCTGCAAATGTGGCCGTTTTTCCACCATTTTTGCCTTCAGCTTGTCAAACAATGATGCGTAGTATGCTCCTGTATTGGTTTTTCCTTTTTAAATAAAACCGATTATAATAACTCCATGACTATCACAAAAAAACAGTCGCCATCACTTTCCCGGCCGAAAAAAAACAGTTTTTGCTTTTTTAATAGCCGGTTCCCCCTTTGCAGTCCCCTGTTTGGACTGTGTGCTTGTTTTTGGGGTATAATGGTCTATCCAAGTTTCATCTACAGTAAGTAATCGGCGCCAAAACTCTGATTTATTGCACCTAAACTGCGCCAACAGAGCGTTGCAAATTTTCATTTCAATGCGTTTTGGATCTAACGGCCCCCAACGCACGGACAACTTTCTCATGTCTAAATGTTGATTTAATATGTGACACACACGTTATTTTGGCATGTTCATAGCCTGTGCTATCTCTCTCACTTTAATTCGGCGGTCGTCTACCACCATTTGGTGAACTTTGGCAATGTTTCCTTCTGCAGTTGTAGTTTTGGGACGTCCCGAACGTTCATCGTCTCCCAAGCTCTTACGGCCCCGTTTACATTCAGCTGCCCATAGTTTCACTGCGGTAAGTGATGGTGCAGAGCCCCATACAAAGAATCCAACTCATCTTTGATTTGCGTAGGCGTAGTGCCTTTCAAAAATAAATATTTAATGACAGCTCGATACTCGATTTTGTGGATTTTCATAAAAATACTCACATCAACTCACTCAAACGACTGTTACATAACGACTGAGCGTCCAAAATGGCTGAAATTTTGGTAAGTAACTGTCAACAGATGAACAACGAAATTTGCTAGCTTTTATTTACGAGTGCTGCCATCGTCATGTTGAGGTCGTAAACTTTTCCGACCACACTTGTATTTAACAACATATGACTCCCACTGTTTAACTTAATTCAAAAGCTATTTTCTTATTTGTCAGCATAGAAGTATTTACGCAAGTCTAATGGATAAATCTGCACAATAAGGGAAGTGAACCAATTCCTGTTTATACTGTATTTGATGTATACTCAAGAGCCACGCGCTGTAGCAAGACGAACATCAGTGGGGTAAACAAGTACACTGTAGAAACGTAGAGTCAGACTGAAAAATTCAATGCCATAGCCGGGATTTGAACCACGGATCTTCTGGTTTCAGTCTGACTCTACGTTTCCACAATGTAGCCTACACACGGCCAGTGTGAAAGATTAATTAATTTCCGTTAAGTACACTGTAAACAAAAGGTCGCCACAGATGGAACCCCTTGTACAAGGAACTTAGAAATGTAAGGACATTCGAATTGTGGAAATAGATCGAAAATACAAATACACATTCCTGCTTTATTTTCCATCCCCTAGGATGGTCACCCGAAAACGGCCAGGCGAACGGTAGATGTATGAAATAAAGCCAGATAATGTTATTACATTTATAAAATGTAGGAGATAACAGAAATAACTTAAAATATGTAGGAGAAAAGCTGCTGTTTCTGAAGGTATTCACACCGTCCGTGGTTCAAATTGATGCACAAGAAACTTGCAGATATTCTCCACTTGCTCAGTGGGGAATTAGCTAATTTAGACTTGGGAGTCAGTCAGAGCAATTGGAAGTTACAATGCAAAAGAATTATGGGGACACTCTTGTACAAAACTAGCCAAAAGGGTGAATTCTTTTAGAAAACCATTGTTTGCAGAAATGTTGTCTTCATTATGTCTAGGATATGACCATTAAATATTATGTGTCAAATTCACCTCGAAGTTGGTGTATTTCAAATTTATTTAGACCCTTGCAGTGAAAAGTGGGTGTGGCAGATGTGTCAGATTTCAGTAATAACACCTAGAGTAAGTCTGTTTGGGGTTTTTAGAATTTAATGAGTTATTTATCTTTAAAATATAATGTTGGCTGCTTTTGTTGCACAAGTACTGCTATTTGTTGACAGAAAAACTAAAAATATAACAAATAAATTATATTGTTTAAAAGTAGCTAAGCATCTATGTATGTAGAGAGTGTTCGCTGACACTTAGATATAGAAATCAAAAGGAGAAACGCAACAAGAGTGACAAATATCATCAAAGAAGATTTCGGGCTGAAAGGAGAGGGAGTGTTGTATGCTACAGGAGAATTCTTATGAGTGAATGAAGAGCAATATTTCCATTAAATGTGTTCCAAAACTTTCAATAGTTTTTTCTCCGTATAACAATTTTCATGCTTTGGGGTAAACATTTTTGCCGTAAATATTGATGAACAAAGTTGAAATTTTCAGAACATGTAGAATATAACTTGCTAAAGAAAACTATACATTGGTTTGTAGATTACACTCATACATAACTCATAATTCCTTTTATTCTCTTCTAAAAAGAAAAAAATCACATTTCTAATAAATATTAATATTTTGGAAATTTAATGCGCAGTTTTATTGCATAGGCATTGAAAAACTGGCATACCAAATTTTAGACCTCTAATTTAATTATAAACTCCAAAAAGTATACCCCTTATTACTATTAAATTCTTTCAAAAAACACGATAAGTAATTTTTAGTTGCAAAACTATTTAATATAGAGCAGTGAAAATTATACCAATTATATCATGGCAGGTGTAACTTAATCTAAAAGTTTCATTAAAATTGGTTAATTAGGGAAGAAAAATCCATTTGGTACCTGAGAGTCCCAGCTTCAGTGTTTAAGTAGCGTGTTAAAGATTAATATGGCCTTAGGCGTGTGCGGAAGTGTTGTTTTATGTTCGGGAGTTGGAAGAGTGTTATTCTAAGTGTAAAAATACATAAAAGGATAGTTACGGATTAATTAGCAGCATTTATTTAGCATCGTTTGCAACACCCGCTGAGACGCAAGTCTCTCAGTTCCAAGAAATTCTGCCGAGGAATTAACTGCCTCCACGGAGCTGGCTGATGCTAAAACACCTTTCCCTTATTCCCTCAAAGCATATAGCTATACTGTCTTACAACTTTTAAACTCTATTCTCACTAACAATTGGTTATTGTAGGCTTCCCAATTTCGGTCACACAAATATGCTTTACAAAGTATTCTAATAATGATTCTTTGGACGGAGATTAGGCGAATGGTTCTAGAGAAAGAATTTCAGACTGCGCATACTCCTAGTTTGTCACCGTTGTACATATTGTCGCGACTGGTGGCAACGCGCACAATAAGGGTTCGGCACGGAGAAATAAGCGACGGGTAGTGTAGCACGGAGATAACGAGCTTGTTAAAACAGATAAAGATAGCCCGGAGATAAAAGGCTTGCGGAGACAAATTAAGTTAGATAAATGGAAAATTCTAGTGACATCTTAATTGATAGAGAACAGTCTACAATAGTCTGGAATCATGAATTGTTGTGTATAAAAAGAAGCCGTGGCTAGATTTTCGGACAGTCATAAACGGAGTCGTAATGAGAGTTGTAATTGGAACTGGTGTGATGTTTTGAAAGTGAGCTCTTTGTTGTGGTCAACGACCTTGGAAGATTGTAATTGTGTATGTGACGTAATTATGCTACGTAAGGATAGACCAAAGTGTATTTTTACGGAAATAAAAAACATTTTCAATTTCTGCAACTTGGACTTTTAATTCTACGCTCCCACAAAGTCACAATATCATAACGAGCTGTATGCCTAACTTTTACACGTGAACACCCCACTAAAAGCTTCGTTAATGAGCAAATACAACATGATTAGGCAAGAAATATGCAAAAGTGCTAAAGTAAAACGTGATAATTTGTGGTAGGAGCGGACCTGAAAGTTGCAGGTAGAATGGTTGATATACTAGGAACAGTAAACACGTGATTTGCTTGTTAGTTATATCATTTGCTTTTTATGTTTTTAAACTGCATGGAAATATAATACGCAGGAATTTTTAGACAGGATGCAGAAACCAATGGACCAATTTACAGAAAAAATAAGGAACACTTCCGTTTAAAAACTATGAAAAATTGTATCACCTAGCAATTGAAATTGGACACTAGGTAATCTGCCTTCCCCCTTACCAGTACCAATACAATCCAATTAAGTTAATGTGAGCTCAAGAAAAAAAACTGGGGTTTGCAAACACAAAAAAATACTTTTAAATTGAGTGACATTAACCGATTTATTCAGGAAGAAATTGACAAGATAACGCAACAAGACTGGGAAAGCTGCATGAGACATGCAGAAAAACTACAGAAAAAGAACTGTTGGAGACAAATAGCACCTGACAATATTTTGGAGTCTATCATCATAAATTTGCAAGATTCATACAATGAAGTCAGTGGCAATATCGAATTGGCAGTTTCATTTCAGAAAAACAGGTGATTCAGGCTCGTCTTTCTAATATGCGACGCGGCGATTTTTTTTATAATTCTTTCACAATTTTTGATGTTTTTATATACAACCATAACGTTTAATATAACTTATTTACTGTTTAGTGCAATTTCGTGTTGGAGGGCATTCTTTAACGTTATTAATTGTTTGATTATTTACCAACTGCGTAATGTAGTCATATTGAAGAATTCAGTGCAGCTAAACTATGCTTGTTTCTCCACTAAACACAATGCTGCCAACAATTTTACTTTTCCCGAAATTGCACTATATCACCCGGTCCAATTTTGTTACTCGTGCACTGCTTTGCACATAAACAATCCTACGACACGACCATAATGGAGAGCTCCGTAGGAAATACATGTATGAGCTCATGGACTGTATCGGACTGGTTTGTGCTACTGCTGCGAAGTGTGCATCATGTCAAATGACACTAAGTATACTGCAAGGGGGAAATTGGCAGTCCCGGCCACGTCGTTCAAATCGACGAATGCAAAATAGGATGACGCAAGTTTCATCGTGGGCGCTTCAATTAGACTATAGAGGGTATTTGCATCCCTCCTGTTGTTGGGGCTTATCGTCATCCGCACCTCATTCGTTTCCACGTCGATCATTCCCAAGATCCAGTTGCCCTCTACGACGCGCCCAAGATGAAACTTGCGTCGTCCTATTTTGCATTCGTCGATTTGAACGACGTGGCCGGGACCGCCAATTTTCCCCCTTGCAGAATACTTGGTGTTATTTGACATCGTGTACACTTCGCGGCAGTAGCCGAACCAGTCTGGGAGCTCATACATGTATTTCCTACGGAGCACTCCATTATCGTCATGTCGTATGATTGTTTATGTGCAAAGAAGTGCATGAGTAACAAAATATGACCGGGCGATAACTTAGCCTGCTCAAACCATGTTCCTTTGCACACGGAGTGCGTCACCTATGTCTGGGACATTTTTGCAGAGGTGGGCTACAAGTTTTACATATCTCTCTCATGTTGGCTGCAACGGCCGGCTGGTCGTCTGCTTGCGCATGCGTATACATACATGCACCTCTGGACTTAGAAAATATTCTCGTGTCGCATAATTATAGCATTTAAAACTCAGTACGCCTACTAAGTACTGGTGGTGTTCCTTATTTACTGAGGAGGATCACAACTAGTTAGTACTGATTTTGGCCAGGTGTACGTGAGAGAAAGGCAGCATGATTAAAATAAAGCATTTCTTAACCCAAAAGCAGACGCGGTGCAGTGTGAAGTATCGCCACCTACTGTTCCACTTTGAGTAGTTTCCAAACAAATATTTACATTTTTATTGCTATTGCTATAGGTTCAAAATTTGTCTCTTCATCATTAAGAGTGAAATTTTCTCCTGCGCTGAGCAAAGTTGTTCTTTGTTATATAACTTACCTGAACATACAAATAGGTAAGTTTATTATTTAGTAAAAACAGTTACTGGTTGTTTTTCTTTTCTTTTCAGTTTGCCTGAAATTTTTCAGCTGCCTAAGTAGAAGTTTACCTAGAATTGTGCCTCAAGTGATGAATTATATAGGTTACCTGAACCATATTAAAATATTTTAAAATCAAATGTACAATGGCAGTTCTTAAGGCACTCAGCAAAACATCATAAGGTAGACAAAGATAGTTTTGAAATTTTTACTTATAATATAAATACCATATTGAAGACTTCAACAGCATTAAAGTAAGCAGTTATCCTTAAATCATTTAGATGTCTCCAAAATTTGTAAAAACAAATTCCTGTTTTGACAAATATGAATATAATAATACAGAGAAATGTAGTAAATTTCGTTAATGAATCCGGATGAAAATGTTAACTTGTGATATAATTTATATTAATTTACATAGTGTCAGTGTTAGAAAATCTCTATGAAAGCTATTGTCATTATTGTTGTTGTTATTTTGCTAATGCATCTCGTTATAACTAGGGGGCGGATTTTGCCCTGCTTGTCCATTTTATTTACGCAGGCTTTTAAGCTATGACCACGTTTCCTACAATTATTAGCCTAATTTCTTAGTTTTATAATGCCTATAAATGCCTATTTCATACGTTTGTGCCTATTCTGCTTATTAGTGCCTAAAACTGTCTCTTTAGTCAATTTCTTCTGTTTGTAATTTGTGACGACAGCTTTTGTATTTGTTTCAATGCAGTAGCATGATATTTTTGTGCTGGTGTAAAGGCTTATGTCATGAGCTAATAGTAATACTTGAGGGAGGGATTATTGACTAAATTATTGATGGTGTCCATTGTTAACAATCATATCAGATAACAAACAGTACCGCTGGTGAGCAGGAATTTACTTTCGTAAGATTTCTTTTACAAGTGTGTAAATCTACTGCCACGAAGCTGTTGTCTTACTCAATCTTAAAATCACCAATCTGGGGCTCTGTTCAGGTTACAACTTAAACTTGTAAGGCCAGTGCTTAATTAATTGGCTAGGCTACACAGAATAAGATGATATGAAAAATTGCGATTTTCCCATTCTTATGTATTTTCCTATTCTACATGTATCTCAAGGAATCATGAAATAGATTGCTTGGAGACTTCCGGTGCTCTTTCCAACATTGAAAATGAAATTTCAGACCAACAAATCTTAATGATTTGTGTAAAATTTTACAGAAATATCTTTATAAAAGTAGGTACCAGAATTCTTTTCACGATGCCGTAATTGCTGTAAGTCTGTTTGAATGAACGGGAAACGCTTACTAAAAAGCTGTGCTGGTTGTTCTTAGTCGACAATGGGGCATTGAGGGTTTTTATTACAAAAAGTAGGATTCAGTAGCTTTAGCTTTTAAATAATTTTTGTTCTGTGCTTGTATCTTTCTGACACATCGTGACATTATTTTGGTGATATTAAGATTGCTTTGATGAACTTTTGAATTTCTTATCTTTCTAACAATCGCTTCTATTAAGGAGACACATCGGTGCAAATTGGTCCAAAACTTACAAAAATGCCAAATTTAGTTCTTTTTGTCTTAAAATTAATATAGACGTACTTCAATAATAAAGTATTTTTCTTTTTCTAGCGGCACTACACAAAACGTCACATGACTGTTTAAATAACCCTACACCTGTATCGTAGCTGTTATACGTAATTTTTACCTCAGATTTCTCAGAGTCCATATTTTCTATATTTTCCTAAATTCAAAATGTGCCACAGGATGCAGTTTTCTATTAATCTGTATGAAATTCTAAACATGCATCTAAGGGCAACTGCATATTAAGTATACCCATTTAGATTTTTTTGTGTTTTTGTTATTTGTATTTAAAAGGATTATACTGTTTACTTTTTACTGAAAACGCTTAGGAAAATAAAAATTGTTAAATAGGTATGATTATTTTTCCCTTCGTTGATATAGTGTGGACAAATATTTCACATAGGTACAGGAAGTTAATAGGTTAAAATGGGTGCATAATCTTATACCCCAAGCATTAATTGTTATAATTACAATATGTGGGACATTTTGAAAATCGCTTGTAATTTAGACATAAACTGTTAATTCCTCATAAACTAATATAACTAGAAAGCTGAAACTTGGTATTATTCCATTCTTGATGGATCACAAATTAAATGGTGTAAATTTGAAACAAATCTAACAAATGCTTCAGATATTTCAATTTTAACCCTTAACCCCCCCAACCCATGTTTTTGTTTTTTTTGACATAGTTAATTACTTCACACCTTTCTGTACATTATGGTTCTTACTTAGTGAAGTGGATTTATATGTATTTTAATTATACGACAATATCTGTTATTTTAACTTGTGGAGCCATTTATTACATTTGGAATAAATGTAGAACTATTTCGCCTAGGGAACCGCAAAATAGTATGTGTTTAGCGAATTTGTTGTGGCATATGTTGCGATGATTGTCATTTTGTTGTGCTGCAGTTTAAGAGCCATTTTACTAAAATTGTGTATTTCTAAGTGTTTAGTTAACAAATTATTAGTGCCTATTTAAGTGCCTATTTCACACATTTTTAGTGCCTATAAGTCCGCTCCCTGGTTATTAGATAACAAAAATTGTTTTCTTCCAAGCTACCTGCGCCCCTTTGGTAAGTCACTTAGGCTCCAACTTTATAAATCACTGGAAATGTAGATGATTAATGCATACACATTCTTTTAAATTATATAAGATTTGCTAAAGTGAAGATTCAAGAGCGTTCCTCTGTAATTTCAATGTAAAATTCAACGTAGATAATGAATTTGGTGGAATTTAAGTAATACTTACGAAGGAAATTACCTGTACACATCCTCATAAGAAATAGTACAAGAGATTTGCAAGTATCTAGATTATATAGTAAATATTAGCATACTTTTATATTTATTTAATTATTCACATTGCTAACAGGTGAAAACTATTTCATTTCATTTAAACATTGAAATGGTTTTAGTAACTGGCATTATATAAAACCAAGTAATTGCGTAATTTTTCAACAGTTAAATTTTTTAAAAATCAAAGAAATAGAAAGCATTAACCAATTTGTGGTCATCAAATATAAAATGGTGATCTATGCACTAAACTTTCTACGTGATAAAGTGATCCACGTTAAAGAAAGTAAAATATCCAGTTGTATTCTGATAGTTATGACCAGGGCCCGGAAGTTGTTGACCTGAAAATTATCTAAAAATGAGCTATAAAATGCCCTAAACATATAAAAAATGCGCATAAAATGTGAAAAATGGCCTAACAAAAATTAACTATTTCTTTCATAATAAATTAATAACTGTCACAGACAAATAATGAATATATGGTTCGAATAGCCACATTTTAAAATTAATTTTATTAATAAATAATGCAATTATTGCTACTAAATAATAAATAAATTTAAAATTCATCAGGTAATTTTCAATTTTATAAAATATGAAAAAATAGGTTACTCTAACCATTAGCCAAAGCACACCTTACACCACTATGGTCATCTTCAAGTTATCAAAAGTAAAGAAACGGCGGTTGTCAGCTAAAACTGTTTTATACTTTGAGAAACTTCTCTCTACTTCCACAGATGTTATAGATGTATATTTGAAAAACACTGTCACTGCATGTTAAATCCTGTTCAAAAATATCAGTTCTAAAGTTCTCTCCTGACAAGATATCGGCAATCTGATAAACTGTTATCCTTTTGTTTTGTCCAACACAAATTTTAGTTTCTGTCTAATTTTTTCCCCCAATCTTACGTTCTACATTTTGTATCCTCTCTTCCGCAATCCTCACTAACTCAATCGACTTATCCAATCATGCCACTTTCTTCAAGGCGGGTTATGGTATCCGACAAAAATGCAAAATTTTATTTAATGAAAGATAATTTACCTTGGATTTGAGTATTCGAAAACAGATCCTGTTAGCTCTCCATTGCCTTAGAATGTAGCCTATCAAAGCTATTCATCAGTTCTCTCACTATTTGAAAATTGTCACAGTGGTACATACATGCAGTTATAAATGTAGGTATAAAGCCCATGAGTCAGGGTCAGGTCGGCCACGGCAATCGAACAATGGCCTCCCGAATGTGGGCTACAGATGAAAATGCCCAATAAATTCGTGAAAAAGAAAGAAAATGACCGGAAAATGCATCTAAAAATGACTGTTATAAAATGTGGAAAAAAATTCATTTTGATGAGCTATAAAAACATATATATCTAACGTATTTGTTCCAGAATGCACTTAATTTCCAATAAGCATCGTCTGTGACTACTTAGGAGAAAGATAACTTTTCATCAAAATCCGAGCCCTAGTTATGACCGAAAAACTTGGTCTACACAGAATGTTAACGAACTGTAGCCAAATGTTGTTGTCCTTTATTGCAAAATCTGAAGAACTACGTTTATATAAAAGTTATATTGTAGTTTTTGGTCAAGAGAGGAGTTGTTTATATTAAGAAGCACTACAGATCAGTTGGCAACATAAAGCACACGCTACCTGTGTTAATTGAAACGTGAAGGTCTTGGAACAGCAGAAAAAGGAGGGCGTATGTTTTATTGAAAGGTGACAGGAGCAGGCCCACAGGAAGTTGTGGGTGGTGAACACGAGTTTCAGAGAGTGCTAGCGAAAACCCGTTTGGTGTATCACCTTACAATCAGGAAAGGTGTCTTATCTGCAAAGTTATAGCTAACACCTAAACCCACCCCGTTTTACAGAGAACTTCACTAATTTAGGAACAAGGCTCCTCTCGCGCGTGGGTGGTCATTTGTAAGGCTCCAAGTGTTGATGATAATGATCAGGAGGTTCCTGGCTCATCAGTCACCAGGTCCACAGACCTCACAGCTTGCTCTAACTGCCCTTCTTGTCAACATTTCATTCATTCTATAGCTATACAAACTTCGTTATTTGTGTCTTTGGTATATTTCCGTCCATAAATGTAACAGCGGTTTTATAGGGAACCACGCTATTCTTTTTATTTACTTTTGTACGCCAAGTTAGTGCACGTATTCAAGATATTTTACAAGCCTGATTTTATTCTGTGGCTGCTTTAGTTATAGATAACATATCTTCTATAAACCAAATTATCGAAAAGAGATGAGAATATAATTTAGAAACACATAGGGGAGATGCGCCCAGTACCGCACACCTAAGGTTTTTTTCAAAATTCAAAGAAAATGCAATGTAGAACATGTAGCGTGTTACTATTATCATGAAGCTAATAAGATACAGAAACAGCATTAGTAATGACATTCATGAACGCGAGTCATGTTGACTTTTAATAACTAAAGTAAATATTAGTGATAAATGCGCATCTCAAAAAGTATTTCCCAGTACCGGACAGACGTAAATAAATACATATTTCTAAATAAAGGAAAAGGAACCGCATAATAAATCACAAGATAACTATTCTTATCATAATTATCGTATTTTTGAGATAAAAACAGAACAGGTAACATGATAATATATTTTTCAAAACATTCTCTAGATATTATCACAACAAAATAAAAATGTCTTAGAACTAATGAAACATTTTTAAACACAGTGATCACATCTATAAAAATCAATGTTCTGTACATTCAATATGTGTCAAACGCTTGGACGGTACACACTAAACCCAAGCTCCGTCTGTGATTTCTAAGCAAATGATACACTCTGTTAGAACACTTCAATCGACACTGGTTTTGGTTCCAAAATTTAATTTTCTTCTATTCTTCTAAGACTCTTCATTATTTCAATTTCTGTTGGCATAGAGTTAGAGCTAGGTTCTCTATTTATAGTTTTATTAATGTTAGTTTTCCGTCCTATTTGTTTGTTCTTCTGTTTTGTGCCTTTTCCTGCAACATCAACTTATACTGTGTCGATGTTAATGTTTCAGTAATATAATATATTGCTACTCCCAGGCTCATTGATCCTTCTATCACATTCTTTATTGATTGTTTCATATTTTCTTCTAACAATTTTCCTTTCGTTTTGGCCTCCATGTTGACAGAATGCATATAAATAAAAATTAATCTAATATCGGTGCAAGTTCACGGGATAAAAATATACCTTCGCGTACGGTAATGCGAAAATTGCTATCGTACGGTACTGAGCAACTCACACGTACGTATATATAACGTCATAGCACGGCCCGATTCTTTTAAACCGACACTGTATTTTGTGTTTGTGTAGTCTACTTAATACCAAATAATATGAGCACAAATACTTGATTAGTTCTTCACCGGACAAGGCAGCAGCGATGTCAGCAGGTTATTAGCAGCACAGCTCCAGTTCACTACACGAATTCAACAGTCAACTTCTGATTCAACGGTCAAAGAGGAGGGAAAACTTTCTGTTGGTAACAAAGGTAGTTGTTTGTATAAATACACACCATGAGCTTCTACTATCTATCGGCAACTACGAGATACACTGTGCGGTACTGGGCGCATCTCCCCTATAGCCTATGTAGATTTAGGAAGAGCTTTTGATAAGCTAAGCGGGACTAGAGTTTAGCAAGTATTAGACAAAAAGCATATTCACAGCAGTTGTTAGATGTATTCAGGAATATATCAGAACACAAAATTAAACATAGTTTTAAGAAGTGGATGACTACCATAAGATATGATAATTAATAATGGTTTAAGACAAGGCTATGCTTTATCTCTTCTGCTATTTAACACACACACACACACACACACACACACACACACACACACACACACACACACATACATATATGTGATACTCTTAGAAAGCTAAAAGACAAAAAACCATAATAAATAAAAATAAATAAAAATAATGAGTTAAAATGCCACTCTTTGCGGATGATATAATGCTAATGTAAGACAGAGAGGATAAGCTGCAAATAAGTATGTAAAAGATGCAAAAATTGATTTAAATATACCCGTAGAAAAGATCAGGGCGTTTATAGGAAAACAACTAAAAGCATTGAATATAGTGATAAATAATAAAATATTTGTACAGGTGGGACAATTTAATTACTTGTGATGTAATATAACTTACAAATCAAATAAAGAAGTAAAGTAATAACTTGAATAAATTCCAAGATATTTGTGGAATAAATAGACAATGGCTGTTCCAGGTTTACTGTATTATGTACTTCTTATATACCTAATTTATTTCCGTAGAAACACACTTTGGTCAACCCTTACACTAGCAGAATTACGTAACATACACAAATACAGTATTTAAGGTCGTCGACCACAAACAAAAGAGTTCACCTTCAAAACATAGCTGCATGCGCACGATTCTCAAGTTCCGATTACGGCTGACTGAATTACCGATCCACTCATTATAGCTTCACTCATTCTCCTAGAAATTTGTGGAATGTTTCCTGACAATCAGGACGGCACTAAAAAGACGAACCTTCCAGTTGCCTATCTTTATCTGTTTCGGCAAGCTTTTTATCTCCGCGCTGCACTATCTGTCCCTTTGTGTGCGCCGGCCGCGTCAGTCACAACAATGGGTTTGCGACATCAAGTAGTGTCAGGAGTGCAACATACGACAGTGGACGTTGCATTGGCAAACATTCTAGAAGAGCTGAAAGGAATGAGAACAGCGAATGACAACCTCGCTGCGAAAACAGTTTGCCAAGGACCGAGAGACGAGGTGCGCTGTGGACCTGCGGCAGACGGACTTGAAGATTGCGTACGCGTATGTTACGTCATTCTGCGGTTATCAGAGGTGTACAAAGTGTATTTCTACGGAAGCAAAGTACATTTTGAATTTCTGCAAATTGAACTTTTAATTTTACAAACCCACAAAGTCACAATTGGGAATAGATTACACAGGTTATGATTTTATATACGAGGGCTGTTCAATAAAGAATGATCACAATTTGTTTTTGACAACGTACCTCTACTCATCCTCATAATTTTGATGGCACTTCTCAAAATAGTCTCCTCTGAATGCGATGCACTTGTCCCAGCGTTTTTACCAGTCTTCAAAGACATGCTGGAAAACATTTTCTGATACATCCTTCAAAATCGCCTCCGCAGCCTTCACCACTGCTTCTGATGATAGATAATGCCTCCTACGAAGGCGTTTCTTCAAGTTAGCAGATAGAAAAAGTCACATGGGGCTAAATCCGGACTATAGGGGGGTGAGGCATGCATTTCACGTTTATTTTTGCAAGTTATTCAGCAAAAACATTGGCAATATGTGGCCGCGCTTTATCGTGTTACAACATCCAACGTGGGTGGCACACAATGAAATGTTCAGTATTCCAGAAAGTGATCTTAAGGTAATTCGTCGATCCTCTCTCACAATGGCGGCAGCAGTGTTGATGTTTTCTTCCCTAAGAGCAGTAACTGGAGCACCGGGTCTACCTTCCTTTGAAATTGATTGTCTCCCCTCTTTAAACATTTTAAACCACCTTCTAGCTGTGCTGTAGGGAAGAACAGACCCTCCATAGGCCTCCTGTAACATTGTATAGGCCTCAACTGAAGATTCGTTGAGACGAAAGCAGAACTTCTAAGCCGCGTGTTACCTCCATTGCAGCGGTAGGCGATACTGAACATGTCTGAACTTGCCTGATTCTCACAGGCGGGAACCAGGACTACCAACAATGAAACTACTACGAGGTGTTTCTTTCACATTAGGCTAACAGAATATAATAAGATTGAATTTTATTGCGAAAAATGATGACCGTAAAAATATTATGACCATTCTTTACTGAACAGACCTCGTAATATATATGAACTCGCTGATATGTTAGCTTAGAAACCAGTAGAAAATCTTACTGAAAATGACTGTAAATAATAAGATTGTGTTTATTTAGGAGAGCCAAGACTACGGTTACAATTGTCCAAATAGGTCCAAAAGGGAATCGAACCTTCGTGGGGAAGAAAGAAAAAAAAAACTACCAAGCTGTTTGTTAAGGTGTGGCCCTATTGGCTGATTTATGTAGTCAGCTAGAAATATATAGCCTAACCTATGGACACCAACACCTGCTTGTGCTAGCGTTATCTACTGGCGTATCTTAAGATGCCACCTTCTATTGCTAAGACTGTATATTTCCATTAACGAAACTATAGATGTTAAAATAGTGCTTCCCTAACCTTGCACAAAATATGCTATTTTTTTGTTGTTTGGGACATTCCCAAGGAAGGGCACATTGAAAAGGGAGAAACGTTTTAGCTTAAGGTAGTGCACAGCAAGCTAGGTAGATATATCGCTAGCAAGCATCTTTTACAACGGAACGGCGTGAAACTACCCTAATAAATGAGTGTTCTGCACGAGTTTTCCCTCCAAACCAAGTTTTGTTTTAGTTCCTGGACTGTTTTACATTGGAAGTTTCTCACTTTCTAACCACCGTTCGGGGTTGTATGCATAATCTATTTACATTTCTTGTGGCTGAAGATATGTAGAGTTATCATTATCGCAGGGCTCGCCTTTTAGCACAAACCTAGTCTCACATAGTACGAGGACTGTTCAATAAAGAAAAATCATAATTTTTTACGGTCGCAATTTCTCGCACTGAAATTCAATCTTATTATATTCTGTTAGCTTAATGTAAAATAAACACGCCGTAGTAGTTTCATTGTTGGTACTCCTGGTTCTCGTCTGTGACAGCCTGGCAACTTCAGATATGTTCAGTATCACCTACCGCTGCAATAAAGGTAACACGCGGCTTAGAAGTTCCGCTTTCATCTCAACAAATTTTCAGTTGAGGCCTATACGATGTTACAGGAGGCCTATGGAGAGTCTGTTCTTTCCTACAGCACAGCTCGAAGGTGGTTTAAAATGTTTAAAGAGGGGAGACAATCAATTTCAAAGGAAGGTAGACCCGGTGCTCCAGTTACTGCTCTTAGGGAAGAAAACATCAACACTGCTGCCGCCATTGTGAGAGAGGATCGACGAATTACCTTAAGATCACTTTCTGGAATACTGAACATTTCATTGGGTGCCACCCACACGTTGGTGACAGAAACATTACACATGAGACGTGTTTGTGCGCGATGGGTTCCAAGACTGTTGATTCCCGAACAAAAGGACATTCGCATGCAGGTCTGCATGCAGTTAAAGTTGATATTAGAGGAAGATCCAGAGTTTCTTTCAAACATAATTATTGTTGATGAAACTTGGCTACATCATTTTGATCCTGAGAGCAAGCAGCAAAGCTCAGTGTGGAAATCTTCTTCATCACCAACCCCCAAAAAGCAAAAGTGGTTGCTTCTGCTGGGAAAGTTATGGTCATATCATTCTTTGATATTCATGGAATGGTTTATCAGCATGTTGTACCTGCACACACATCAGTAACTGGACAATACCACAGGGATGTCCTGAAAAGATTGCAAGTACATATCAGGCGCCATAGACCACATTTCCGGGATGCTGGCTGGATGCTGCACCACGATAATGCGCGGCCGCATATTGCCAAAGTTTTTGCTGAATATCTTGCAAAAATTAACGTGAAGTGCATCCCTCACCCTCCCCCCCTATAGTCGGAATCACCCCATGTGATTTGTTTTCTATTCCCTAAGTGAATAAACGCCTTCGAGGGAGGCATCATCCATCATCAGAAGCAGTGGTGATGGCTGCGGAGGCGATTTTGAAGGATCTCTCAAAAAATGGTTTCCAGCATGCCTTTGAAGACTGTCAGAAACGCTGGGATGAGTACATCGCATTCAGGGGAGATTATTTTGAGAAGGACTATTAAAATTATGAGGATCAGTGATCAGTGAATGTGATCATTCTTTATTGAACAGCCCTCGCACGTTTGGTTGTGAATCTGCTGCAGGCAGAATCGCAATCCAGGCAACCTATCGTTTTACTTCAAACAATTATCAGGAAGTCTACTAATGTCCACAACCTTGAGCGCATAACAAATTTCTTTACCTGTAAACAAACAGCTAAACCATTTCCTTTATTCCATCATATAACCACTGTCTTAACTGCATTTCAAATGTATTTTCATTTAAATACCACCAATTTTAATTTATTAGATTAGAAAATCAATTGTGCATATTCCAAAATTTTACAATTTACAACTTTTGACTACATTTATTTGTCTTTACCTTGTTGCTACCTTGGCTTACATGAGACCCTGGTCTTCTGCTCTGCCAGGTAGCTCTTAACTTCTATACCTCCTTGTTATTAAATTAGTCCCATTCTTCCCCCTCATCTTTCTTTCTAATATTGGTTACATTTCTGGCCCATTTTTCTTTTACTTTCTGCAAGAACTCACCAATACTTCTTACATTCTTTTGCTCCCTGCCCGTTATCATTTTTATAACTACTATCCTCTTCTCCACTTTCTCCCATTTTTCCTCCCAAACCTTTTTCTCCACATTACAACCTCCTCGCATTCTGTTACACAGTGTTCTATGCTTTATTTTCCCTCACACAATTCAAAAATTCCCTTTTCCCTATCTCTTATCCCTCTTAGAAATATTGTTCCTGTTCTCAACCATGCTAACCCTCCTCTCTCTTGCCTATTGCAGTAATCTACATATGCTTCTCGTCCCCAATTTCTTTTTATTTGCTTGTAAAATTGTAATGATTTCTATTTTATAGACTTCCCCATATTTCCTATCTTTCTATATCTTCTATTCTGCATTTTACCAAATTACCCACATTGCTTGTATTCCTATCCTCTAATCTCCATATATCTCCCATTCCTTTTTCCCCCCCATAATTCCTCTTGTCTCTGCCCACCAATTATTCTGAGTTCACTAATCTTTTTTGCTGTCTCATGCATAATTTCATAATTTCCCCTTCTTCTTTGGCCAAACACCTATACCAAAATGTTATTATTCTTTCCATTATTATTCTATTTCTTCTTGTCTTTCCTTATTCTACTAAAGCTACTTCCCTAGGTGCTGATCTTGGTAAGCCTAGTAGCTCTTTACAAAACCTTCTGTAGTTTTGGTCCACCGTTTTGTTTACCTCTGTGCCCCCCCCCCAAGATCTCCACTACATACAACATTTTGGACTCAACTGGTGCTTCATACATTCTTTCTAACCACTTGGTTGTCATTTCTAGCTTATATTTGCACATTCTTATTCCATTCATTGCCGCCCTTCCTCTTGCTTCAATTTTTTTCCTGTGTGCTCCCCACTTTCCATTGTTATTCAACCTCACTCCGAAGTATTCAGATACATTGACCACTTCTACCCTTTGCCATTTAGTACCCACTTTTCATCTTTTTTTAGTTTAACTCCCTTCTTGAAGACCATAACTTTCGAATTATTTCTAAAAGTAACTAAGTCAACCGATGTACACTGCGATGCATATAAACCTGAACTATTTCAATAGGTCATAAGTTTTGTACCAATAATAGGACACACGTGCAACTTTGGGAGAATATGCTGCAGAATTGGGAGATCACTCTACACTATTTGCATCTCAGAAAAAATGTTGTAAGTGTCCTCCACCAGCATCTATACATGCTTGCACTCATCTCACCATATTTTCTGAAGTTTTACGGAGATTATCCTCGCCAATGTTACTTATTTCGGTTCGAATGCACTCCTTGAAAACGTCAGTTGTGTTTGGCCTATCCTTGTACACGTTTTAGATACCCCACAAGAAATAATACGATGAGAGTAGGTCAGGGGATCTGGGGATTACAGACTTTTTGAGATTATTCGATTATAAAAGAAACTGGTTACAAGTTCCATGGTGTCATTAGATGTATGGCACGTTGCTCCATCTTGTTGGAAATAACCTTCTCTCAATTCGATATCATCCAGCTGCTCCACAAATGTTTTGAAGACACCCATATAAACTTCAGTGTCTACAGTCGTATCAAAGAAAATTTAGACGTTTAAGACTCACTTGTCAACGGTGTTCAGTGTTGTCAGTTCTCCCAGAGACGCTGAGATCTTCGAAACAAATGTCTACATTCTACGAGCTTTCGAAGGGAAATTATGGCCTACTAAATGGTTCAGGTTTATATGGATCGCACTATATAAGCACTGTCTTAACTGCAAATAAAATGCGTATTCGTTTAAGTACCACCAATTTTAATTTATACTTTCTAAAAGTAACTAAGTCATAGGATGTACTTATTTATTCAAACATAATAAATACACAATCTGATATAGCTAATTAAAGATTAAACCCTTGGCGCTACAGTCCATATTGGACCAAGGCCTACCAACCCAACTGCCGGCCTCACGCCCACATAGGTAGAGGGGAGCGATCATCCAACCGATACGGTGAGGAGATGTGGTCAGCATCTCGACATCCCCAGCCGGAATGTGGGCTTTCATGATCAGGGTCGCTTACCTATCGTAAGCTCCTTAATTTCCTCACGATGCTGAGTGGGCACCGGTCATTTACGCAAGACTTAAAATCTGCACCTCCCAGGGGTGGGATCGAACGCGGGTAGAATTCCGTGGCAGGAAACCAAAGCACGAAGCCTTAGACCATTACGGCACGGTGCAGAACATAGATCTAGTTAGTTGATATTAAATACAAGTATTATGACATTAAACTGTTAATTTAAAGAAACTGTTAAAGTGTTAATTATAACTGAATGTACTTATTCTCAGAATTTTAAACTTTTATGAAACGCGTTCTCCTATTTCTTATTAGTAAATAATTATGTGATTCAGACTGAAAACTGCAATGCCATAGCCGGGATTTGAGCCACGGATCTTCTGGTTGCCGTCCAGCCGCTCTAAACCATTGAGCTACCATGGTCAACGTGCCGACATGACATTAAATTCTACAACTGAACAGTGTATTTCTACGGAAATAAAGAACATTAAGAACTTCGGCAAACTAGACTTTTAATTCCACGAACCCACAAAGTCACAATATTTTAGCAATCTAAAAGAGTTTTTGTTCATCAGATGGCACCAGGGCGCAGAAAGAGGTGGTCAGAAGAAGCAAAGAGAGAAGCAGTAAAGGCCATCAAGGAGCACAAAATGGGATTTTTCAAAGTTTACAAATGGTATGGTGTACCTCGCTCTACACTAAAGAATTATGTAAATCACAAACAGAAAGATATTGACAATTTGTTACCTACAAAATTGGAAAAGAATGCGCACTTGGTGAGAAGCCGGAAACCGAACTGGCTACACACTGTACGGTTATGGATGATCGCTATTTTGGACTTAGAAAGAAAGACATTACACGAATAGCATTCCGGCTAGCTCTTTGATCAACAATGTAAAGCATCCATTTGATTTGAGTAGTGGTATGGCTGGAAAAAAATGTCCCAGGGATTTTATGAAAAGACATTCTCAACTGGCTTATCGCTCTCCAGAAAGTATCCGAAATTAGGTACCATTTTTTTCTCGTTTGGTGTTAACTCTCGAAGGTGTTAACTCGTATTCGTTAGGCTTTTTAATCATTACATCACACACACACACACATTCACACTCTCATTTATACTTCCAAACTCTGGGGAAGATGGGGAATTATCTTGGTGGGAGAAAATCCCCATCCCCACTGCCGGGAATCGAACCCGGGACCCCTAGAACGGCAGGCAGGTGCTCTACCGACTGAGCTACGGGGCCAGCCAGGTACCATTTTTGTATCCTAATCCAAATGATCTTTAAAGGTTTTCATAATGTCTTAAGTGAACTTGCTTTACAGGACATTTTTTGACTAAGGGACTGTAAGCTAATATGAATAAAGAACGTGGTCAGAGAATTTCGTGTCTATTGATGTACTATAACACGTAGAATACCCAAAAATAAAAATGGTATCCGAAATATGGTGCCCTTAACCTTCTTTTGAGTAGTCCTAAACGGTCTAATTAAAAAAAAACGTAGCAGTAATAATCATGTTTTACGTGACGCGCTACCGAAATCATAGTCACGTGCCACATACACGTATGTTACAGCTTTCATAGGACTGACCCAGAAAAAAGGGGTTTACCACCGGTGTTTAAAACATGACATTACGTTTATGTTGCACAGAGAAAAGAGCGAGTGAGGAAATTAGAGAGGGAATGAGAATGAAAGTGTGAACTGGAAGAGAATGAGAGATAAATCGAGGAAACAAAGGAAGGAAGAATAGGTTAAAAGAGAGGGAAAAGGAACAGAGAGAATAAAACAAAGGCATTTAGAAATAAATAGAGAAGTCACTTTATGTAACGTAAACTCGAGCAGAGCTGAGGATTCTGCTCGTACACGTAGTTATCCTGAAACAAGATGGACGACAGTTAAATTTGCTGCAGATGATGACGGCCGCAGATAATTTAGTCAATATTGTTCACCACAACAAATAATTCGTATTGATTGGTTTATGCTAAGCTTCCTCCAATAAAACGTCTAAGGCAATGGTAGCTGAACCCAGGTCTCTAGAGTTAATGGCTGCTTGTCACATAAACGTTTTCTGAATTCCAAATGAAGCTTTACCTCTTCTCATAGCAGCGAAATAAGATATTCCGACGTGGCTCATAATGACACACTTATGCAAGGTATGGACATCAAGAAAACAAAAGAACGACTGGAGACGCACACCGACCATTTATAGCTTCGTGGTTTACTCCGAATCTAATTCGAGGTGTCTGCCTTGCTGTTTAAATCTTGTCTTTCGGCACACGGGTCATTAAAGTCTTGTCTCTGTCCAACTTTTCTCTTTATCTTTGACAGATTTTTCCACCAAGGCGACGTGCACAAGTTTATGCACATTTGTTAACCACCATCTTTTATGGACATAAAGCTCACGACAAAAATAGCATTTTCAAAATGTTTGTACGTGTGTTCATTACATCTTTTTCACGCAAGAGCGGCTAGCGATTTTTGTATAGGATACTTTCTCATCCAAGAATACAGTATCATCACTTAACCGTAAGGGTGGAGTCAAGACGAGAAAAAATCTCTCTCTTTACTGCAATTTTTAAACATCTGAGCTATAAACATCTCTTATGAAGATTTCTTGTAGAGTATTATCACTGTGAAGAATAGGGAGTTGGCACAATTTCGGGGAGCCGAGAATATTAAAATACGAGGGCTGTTCAATAAAGAATGATCATAAGTTTTTTTGATAATGTACATTTACTCATCCTCTTAATTTTAATACTATACTCAAAATAGTCTCCCCTGAATGTGATGCACTTGTCCCAGCGTTTCTGGCAGTCTTCAAAGACATGCTGGAAACCATTTTTGAGATATCCTTCAAAATCGCCTCCGTAGCCTTCACCACTGCTTCTGATGATGGATAATGCCTCCATAATAATGCTGTGGACTTAGCTCTTATGCTATGTAATGCTTCCTGGCACTTTACGTCATTCTAGAACAAAATCACCTTTCATTAGAATCTGGTACTTGCAACTTTATAGTGTTAAATTTATTGATTCTTTTCATTTGTAACAGTTGTATGTTATTATTATTATTATTATTATTATTATTATTATTATTATTATTATTATTATTATTATTATTATTATTATTATTATTATTATTATTATTATTATTATTATTATTATTATTATTATTATTATTATTATTATTATTATTATTATTATTATTATTATTATTATTATTATTATTATTATTATTATTATTATTATTATTATTATTATTATTATTATTATTATTATTATTATTATTATTATTATTATTTATATTATTATTATTATTATTATTATTATTATTATTATTATTATTATTATTATTATTATTATTATTATTATTATTATTATTATTATTATTATTATTATTATTATTATTATTATTATTATTATTATTATTATTATTATTATTATTATTATTATTATTATTATTATTATTATTATTATTATTATTTATATTATTATTATTATTTATATTATTATTATTATTATTATTATTATTATTATTATTATTATTATTATTATTATTATTATTATTATTATTATTATTATTATTATTATTATTATTATTATTATTATTATTATTATTATTATTATTATTATTATTATTATTATTATTATTATTATTATTATTATTATTATTATTATTATTATTATTATTATTATTATTATTATTATTATTATTATTATTATTATTATTATTATTATTATTATTATTATTATTATTATTATTATTATTATTATTATTATTATTATTATTACTATTATTATTATTATTACTATTATTATTATTATTACTATTATTATTATTATTACTATTATTATTATTATTATTACTATTATTATTATTATTATTATTATTATTATTATTATTATTATTATTATTATTATTATTATTATTATTATTATTATTATTATTATTATTATTATTATTATTATTATTATTATTATTATTATTATTATTATTATTATTATTATTATTATTATTATTATTATTATTATTATTATTATTATTATTATTATTATTATTATTATTATTATTATTATTATTATTATTATTATTATTATTATTATTATTATTATTATTATTATTATTATTATTATTATTATTATTATTATTATTATTATTATTATTTGACTTCAATTTAAACCAATAAGAGACTAGCCCATCCAGGAACTCAAGTGATAGTCAACATAAACAAGGAAAGCACTATAAACTTGGCATGTTTCGGTGCACTCGACTGTACACTAGTTCGGGTATAATATATGCCACTCAGATGTACTGTGGTATACGGCTAATGCCTAAGTTTTAAATTAATCTTTTAGTTGCAGCCATGTCATGCTTATGATTTACGGCGAACTATCTCACAGTAATCATGCGTTTTAGACGTTCTGTGGGTAGATGAATTTAATCGCTGTCCAAAAGTTGTAAATAAGCTGAAGAGTGAAAGCTATTTGGGAAATTATGTACCATTATTTCATGCATCGAAGCGAGACTTGACTGACTCCTTAAACTGCTTGATGTGTCAGCACTTATAAGGAGAGAGCAATGATAACTTGTATTCTTAGAACTTTCATGTTTAGGACATGGAATATTTTATTGTGCCTTCCCATTTCAAATTTGTAAATTTCCTCCTTTGGTTAGTTGAACATGGTAAGTAGATAATCTAATATTTCACCTTACTTTAAAATAAAAACGAACTGCTAAATTTACTTGCATAGTTTTTACAGCCATCTAACTTCTCTTAACGCAGTCATAATCTCAATAGTAGTTTCTAATATAAATAGGTGGATAGCACTATTTATTTTCATTTTGGTTATCCTACCATAAAATTTGAAATAAAACACGAATTTATTTGCTTTCTCAGGCTTTAGTATTGTGTTAGGATTAATCTGGAATTTATTTACACTAACGTGGGTCACAATTTCTTTCACGCTAATTCATATACAAGAATTAAGAGCAAGAATTCACCGTTATTCATTAGAACCTGTTTCAAACTAGAAGTCGAGGAAATAGGGAACTGCATCTGTAAATTTCCATGGATTTTCCTGCACCAATCAGCAGCCTGAGAGTATTCCTGACTCTCTCTTTCTCACCTTCTATATGTTTACAACACGATTGTTCTGGTATGAGACAGATAATCGATCTATTTCAAATCTACACTCCATAATTTGCAAACAGCACCTTTATAGACATTTAAACATTTTTTGTCTCCCTTCGTCATCAATGCTGGTGCTTGGAGTCATTCGGGTTCCCTCAGAGCGGGGGAGTCGAAGCATTTGACCTGGATACCTTTGATTGGGGGTCAGTCCAAAGCCTAGGATGAAGAGATGAATGATGGAGGAATTGGTGGAATGATGGTGGGGGAAACCGGAGGACCCGGAGGAAACCCACCCTGCAGCCATGTTGTCCACCGAAAGTCTCACCTTGCGGTCGTCTGGGATCGAACCCGGGTCTAGCTACTCAGACATGACGCGGCCTACATTTAAACGTAAACATTAAAAATTAATTTCTTTGATCTATTGGTGTCTGCTAAACGTTTGTCCTTATTGCTGCCAACTGTTTATTAGAAATGAATTATGAGATTGTTGTTGTAATTTTACTAAGTGTAATGAGTAAGAACCCTTTTACAGATTCTGATATTTACACTGTTACATGTACTTATTACATGTACAACACGTTTATTTGATCATACTCGATTACTATCATATGAACAACGCCATAAGAGGACTAACCTTCTGTTTAACCCTTTCCCCCCTTCTTTTTGCTTTGATTTATAAGGAATTAGTTTAGCTTTTCTCAGAGACATTTGCGTTTCTGCATATAAACTGAAATAACGGATGGTGCATTCAGCCGGTACTAAGTTACAGATTATATGTAAATACAACGAAGTGGAACACATCCTTTAGGTTTAAGATGGCATGTAGGAAAACACGTCACAGTCTCTAACGATTTCAGGTTCGAAGGCGCGTCCCACTGCTAGAGTTGCCCAAGATAGGGCACGAACAATCCGTCGACCAAGAAGGCCTCTAATATTCATGGGCAAGTACTCTTTCCCCTGAGCGAGCATTCATGAAAAGTAGAGACGCACCCGAAGAATGAGAAAGAAAAGGAGTTAAAAGAAACAATGGAGAAGAAATCGTGACCATCCTAGGATTCGCCTACCGACCTGGAAAACCTACGCAAAAACCAAGGATAGAGTGCGTGGGCTATATCAATCCAACCCAGGACCATCCATATGCGAACCTCATACTTTACTGTGAAGTAATTATTTGGTTTAACACTGAATGGACTCTCTTCTCGGAGCTTTCCTCATTTGTTATTTGTTACAGTGCATATATTATCAAGCAACTTCTTTCATCTGAAGCCCCAAATAATTTATTTTCTGGTTCATGTCCTATTTCATCACTGTTCTTATATTTCTACTCTTTCTAAAATTGTCTCAGCATATCATGTAACAGTCTACACATTTCACTAAACAAAACAAAACAAGTAGTTACAATTATAAATAATGCAACGCTCTAGTTAGGCATCATGTGGAGGTTATACGAGTATTTTGCTGGCAAGGCATGAAAGTTTTGAGCAAACAAATCCGGATTCAAGAAATTCATTGTATTGGTTTTCGCAATGTTAACTTTCAGTTTGAAATCAAGTCTGACTTCACTCCTATAGCATCGCCGGCACATGCGCAAAATGAACGCATTTCAAATATAAATCTGAAGTTTCAGGTCATGAAATTTAGTGTCTTTAGTCTTGTGCATAAGAGCTGAGCATTAAAACATAATAAGTAAACGAGGTCGGAAAAAAAGAAGAGCCGAGGTGGTACGTAAGGGAACAAAGGTAATACTGTGATGTGGAAGATTTATGGGTTGAGCCCTGAGACAAGACCTAGGAGCGCCACAAAGGGAAGCCGAAGATACGCACAACGGCACAAAAATATGTTCCATTTCAAAAGTACAAGAACCATTCCAGGTTTCTTATTATACATGACAAGCAACAAGGAGAGTATTAAACACAAAGTTTTGAGAATGTCGCATTGCTTTGCAACTCTTAGCCACGTACAATGCTTTTGATAACAGCATTACAATCACTGGAGCTCTATATGATATGATATATTTATTGTGGATATTCCAAAATTTTACAATTTACAACATTTGACTACACTTATTTGTATTTACTTTGTTCCTACCTTGGCTTAAATGACACTCTGGTGTTCTGTTCTGCCAGATAACTCTTAACCTCCGTGTCTCCTTCTTAATTAGTCCCATTCTTCCCCCTCATCTTCCTTTCTTATATTCTTTACATTTCTTGCCCATTTTTTCTTTTACTATCTGCAAGAACTTACCAATACTTCTTACCTTCTTTTCCTCCCTTCCCGTTAACATTTTTATAGTTACTATCCTCTTCTCTACTTTCTCCCGTTTTTCCTCCCAAAACCTTTTTCTCCATATTGCAACCTCCTCGCATTCTGTTACATAGTGTTCTATGCTTTCTTTTCCCCCCACACAATTCACAAATTCCCTTTCCCCTATCTCCTATCCCTCTTAGAAATATTATTCCTCTTCTCATCCAAGCTAACCCTTCTCTCTCTTGTCTATTGCAGTAATCTAGATATGCTTCTCGTCCCCAATTTCTCTTTATTTACTTGTAAAATTGTAATAATTTCATATTTTCTAGACTTCCCCATATTTCCTGTTTTTCTATATCTTCTATTCTGCATTTTACTAATTTACCCACATCGCTTGTATTCCTTTCCTCTAATCTCCATATATCTCCCATTCCTATTTTTTCCATAATTCCTCCTGTCTCTGCCCACCAACTATTTGAGTTCTTTAATCTTTTTTGCTGTTTCATGCATAATTTCATAATTTCCCCTTCTTCTTTGGCCAAACACCTATACCAAAATGTTATTATTCTTTCCATTATAATTCCATTTCTTCTTGTCTTTCCTAATTCTACTAAAGCTACTTCCCTAGGTGCTGATCTTGGTAAGTCTAGTAGCTCTTTATAAAACCTTCTGTAGTTTTGGTCCACCGATTTGTTTACATTCTTTCTAACTGCTTGGTTGTCATTTCTAGCTTATATTTGCATTATTCTATCCCATTCATTGCCGCCCTTCCTTTTGCTTCCAATTCTCTCCTGCGTGTGTAGCTATATAACTATAGGAATTGAAATAATTGTTACTGATTACTTCGGCGATCAGTAATATCATTTTGGGCTGCCCTGGGGTCGAATCTCACCTGCGAATTTCTAGCCGAGATCATTCCCTAACTTCCTCGGAGTCTGGAAGTATTATTGAGAGAGAGAGAGAGAGAGAGAGAGAGAGAGAGCGAGTGTGTGAGTGGGGAGGGGGGGTTGGAGTGGGTGAGAGATCTAATATACAAAATTTAAAGATAAAGCACTGTACCGGCCGTGAGGATGACCACGTCTCACATTCCAGTACTGCACACCACTCATAACGCCTGTGGTGAGCAGAGGTGGGAGACGCAGCGGACGGGTGGAAGACATTGGCCCTGCAAGGCCTGTTGAGCCGTGACGTTAATCTTTATAAATATAATATTACAAGAGTTTCAACTAAAATTACAGTAAATAGAACGAAATCGATGGCATTTTCAGTATAACAGGCAGTGAAGGTTCATATAATCATGCGCGTGCAAAATTGTAATTATCGTGGATGTGATATAAGTTATCTATATGACAACTATTTAAGCAATGAGATTCACAAGTGCCAACGTGTACGTGGAACTATTAGAAGGACTTTTAAAAATACAAGGAAAGAAACACTACTTAAGTTTTATAAAATTATTACGTTTTAAGGCAGAAACATAAAGCAAATTTTAAGCAAGTGAGAGGAGAATTTTGAGAGCAGTTAAGGGAGTAACAGGATGGGATAGATTAAGAAATGAAGAAGTAAGAGAAGATTTAAAGATCAGTACTAAAGCAGACATCATAGAGAATAATAAACAGAAATGGAAGGACCATCTCAGTAGAATGGGTTCAAGCAGGCTACCAAAAAGGGTGCTATAATACAAACCTAAAGGAAGCAGATGGATAGGGAGACCAATGTAAAGGTAGAAGTGAGACCGGAACAGGGCAAGGCCTAGTCTATGAAAGGAGGAGGAAGAAGAAGAAATTTCTTTTGTATTACCTACTTGATTTGAAACACTTCGTTAAGACACCTGTATCCGTTCATAAGTATATTATATAATTGTTTTTCTTGACTAATCTCATGATTTTCAATCCTCCAAATGGTTAACAGTTATATAAATGGCATTTACAGTATAATTTTCAAATATAATTCAATTTATTTTTACTTGAAGTCCAGGTTCAAAAACTTGCATACGCTTCAAGAGTTTAGAGCGAACACACACACACACACACACACACACACACACACACACACACACACACACACACACACACACACACACATATATGCCCGCCTCGGTAGCGTAGATGGTAGCGCATCTACCACGCGTTCAAGAGGTCCGGAGTTCTAATCTCGGTCAGGGTGAGTTACCTGAATAAGGTTTTTCCGGGGTTTTCCCAATCCTGAAAGACGAATGTTGGGTAAATATAAAGCTCTATGGACCCCGGTCTCATTTGAGCCCCACTTCAACCATTCCATTCATCGTCAGATATGACTTAACCTTGCAGGACGTAAATTACAAACAAACAAGTAAACAAGTAAATAAGTAAATAAATAAATAAGTAAATACGTAAATAAATATGTAATTAAATAAATAATTAAGTAAATAAATGAATAAATAATTAAATAAATAAATAAATAAATAAATAAATAAATAAATAAATAAATAAATAAATAAATAAATAAATAAATAAATAAATAAATAAATAAATAAATACATACATAAATAGATAAATAGATAAATAGATAAATAGAAAAATAGATAAATAGATAAATAGATACATAGATAGATAAATAAATAAATAAATAAATAAATAAATAAATAAATAAATAAATAAATAAATAAATAAATAAATAAATAAATAAATAAATAAATAAATAAATAAATAAATAAATAAATAAATAAATAAATAAATAAATAAATAAATAAATAAATAAATAAATAAATAAATAAATAAATAAATAAATAAATAAATAAATAAATAAATAAATAAATAAATAAATAAATAAATAAATAAATAAATAAATAAATAAATAAATAAACAAATAAATAAACAGATAAATAAATAAATAAATAAACAAATAAATAAATAAATAAACAGATAAATAAACAGATAAATAAATAAATAAATAAGTAAATAGATAAATAAACAGATAAATAAACAGATAAATAAATAAATAAATAAATAAATAAACAGATAAATAAATAAATAAATAAATAAATAAATAAATAAATAAATAAATAAATAAATAAATAAATAAATAAATAAATAAATAAATAAATAAATAAATAAATAAATAAATAAATAAATAAATAAATAAATAAATAAATAAATAAATAAATAAATAAATAAATAAATAAATAAATAAATAAATAAATAAATAAATAAATAAATAAATAAATAAATAAATAAATAAATAAATAAATAAATAAATAAATAAATAAATAAATAAATAAATAAATAAATAAATAAATAAATAAATAAATAAATAAATAAATAAATAAATAAATAAATAAATAAATAAATAAATAAATAAATAAATAAATAAATAAATAAATAAATAAATAAATAAATAAATAAATAAATAAATAAATAAATAAATAAATAAATAAATAAATAAATAAATAAATAAATAAATAAATAAATAAATAAATAAATATAACCATACACACATAGACACACCACCACCTCGCCACTGCTAAACTTACTAATCCTACGTCATATTTTAAACAATTATACATGTTGTAAGTTTTAGTCATAAGCATATTTTTCTCTTCTCCTAGCAGTTACATAACGTCAAGAAGTCCTAAAAGTCTTCTATAAATAAGAATTTTTATAAACGTAATGTATGACCAGTAGAAAGAATAATGTTTATACCTCTTATAATGGTGATTTTGGTTATTTCTATGAAATAATGGCTTATAGGGATCCTGCGCCCTGACTCAGCAAGCGTGAAGCTCTGATTCCCGGCTACGGAATACGTCCGAGATGGATCCAACACATGGCTTTGTGGATTTCAGGTCCCGGATGCCCTCATAGCTTCGTGGGGAAACTGGAGAGCTGCGATAGGCACCTGTCCTGCCCAGGACACCTTCGTTACGGCTGGGGAATACGTGACGTTGGCCCCAGCTTTTCCTATTATCGATTGGATGATCGCCCACCTCTTCCGCATTACGTCGGTGTGAGGTCGGCAGTCGTGTTCGCAGCCCTAAATCCTTTACTGCGCTTGCATCGCTTGATTTTAATTTAATTGTTTGTAGCTGTAAATAATCTCCTTTGCATTTCTGTAACGGGAATTTTAAAGTAGAGAATTAAAATAAAGCCGTAGTTCTTTCTGACAAATGCAAGGGGAATTAGAGCGACATCACTGTGTGGCACTTTACGTAAACTTAATTGAGTTGAAGAAAGTGATGTGACTTTTCACTTGTTTGACTTCTATGCTAGTTTAAGTTTCGTAACAGAATAAATGATTTCCACCTGAAAACATCAAAGCTGTGCCTTATAAAACAACAAGGTAAAAAATAACTATAGTATTATGTACTAATGAACTTGTCACTTTTGCCTAAATGAAAATTTTTTGGACAGACTATAGAAATGAAACGTACAATCATTAATACATTTTTCCCGACCACGGGACACACTGTAACATTTAATTTCGTGGAAGGTGGGTGCATTGTGTAAGAATGGCTTTCTGAGAATGAATTCAGGAACACGAAGCCGCCATTTTCATCCTTAGCTGGACAAACACGCCCTGCTATGAAACACTTTATTCATTTATGCATGTCGTGCAACCATTATTTCTGGATATCACGCCTGCATCTTCATTCAAATTCATGAGGTCACATTCTAATCAAGGACCTCACTTTTTTCTACGACAGAGTTCGGTTCGTGTCTTTCAGAGGTTCTTTGTGACACAAATGGAAAGGCATCATGGAGTATTATTATTGGGTGGTACTATCATATCATTTTTTTCGGTAATTTAATGACTAAAGGAGAATGCTGTCAACTTTAACTGCTCTTGCTTGGCGTCTACCCCTCCTTAAGGATAACTTGCCCTAACTTGTACCTTATTCTTCAGCAATCCAAATAATTAACCAACAATGAAAGCGGATGAGTAGGTTCTAATCCGACATTGATGAGGTTTGTGGGAGAGATTGAATCTTTTGGCTGATTTGGTTTTAAGTTGCAATAGATTGAGAACGTTTGATTCAGAGCAAGGGCTGGAGAAGTTTTAAAGCATTTAAGATAGCTAAGGACTTCATGGTCCAAATATTGAAGTGTTTACTCTTCTGAAATATAGTTGGGTAGCAGATCCTTATAATGCGATCGAAAATTAGTTACCCTTATATTATTTTTGGTTAAGTTCAGCGTAACTAACTGTTGTTTCGAACTGAAGACTATATATACAGATCTTTTTGTGTGCAATTTACGTCCTCCAACGTTAAGTCATATCGGACGATGAATGGAATGGGTGAAATGATGCTTAAATGAGCCTGGGGTCCATAGAGCTTAGAATTACCCGACATTCGTCTTGCTGGATAAAGGAAAACCCCGGAAAAATCCTTATCTAGGTAAATCTTCTTGACCGAGACACGAACTGGGGACCTCTTGAACGTAAGTGAGACATGCTACCAACAGGCTACCGAGGCGGGCTATATATGCAGATATCTTCATAAACTTTTTAGTATTCTGTTATATTCTCTACCTATTTTCATACTTATATAACTTCTCTTAAATGAAGTTTATCAAAATTTGGACCCTATAAAGACGTTCAAATGGAAATACAGAAAGCAAAGGAACTTTTTAGAGTTCTCTTCTTAAGTAGAACGGTTGATGCTATGGAGATGGGTAATATAAAGCAGTGTTTCTCAAAGTGTGGTCCGCGGACCCCCTGGGATCCGCGAGGTGATGTCACGGGGACCCCGAGGGGGTCCATTAAGGCATTTTATAATGTTGAATTAAAGCAATAGAAATTGTAGAAGTGTGTTTACTGAGTCACTTGTCTGCTCTGTGCTACATACGTTTTACTTAACATATCAAAAACTTAACAACAAAAATATCTTAAGTAATTATTTACATTCCAATTAAAAATTCAACCAAAAGTTGACTGCTTTATATAAATTGAGTTGCCAAACTATGGGGGTCCGCGAACAAGTTGTTAGATGATAAGGGGTCCTTGGGGCAAAAGAGTTTGAGAAACACTGTTATAAAGCATTCAAAGCAATATCAGGTGCAAAGCCTTTCGGAGATAACACACATATCCAGAAATTAGAGTGCATTGGACGTGTACAAAAAATACCTAAGAACGATATGAAAATAAAAGATATCAGGGAAGTATATGGACATGGTTTCAGCTAGATTAAGATGATGAAGATCCTCAAAATGGTCTGCTTCCCTCAGTAAATGACATCTGGCGCAAATATAATGCAAGGAAACAGTTTAAAATTTGAAGATAGGAGAATTATCTGGGCTCAGGAGCCGTGGTCTTTTCTCGTTTGTTTGTTTTTGGTTTGTTAATTTTACGTCCTCCAACGTTAAGTCATATCGGACGGTAGAACCGTGGTCTGATGGAGTTGGAAGATCCATACATTTCGTTCACGTCTGCGGTAAACATCATCAGTGTTGGCGTGGTCTGAGTCCTCTGATTGAAACTTCACCCAGAAGACTCAGACCACGCCAACACCGCAGTCGTGAACGAAACGTATGGATCTTCCAGCTCCATCAGACCACGGCTCCTGAGCCCGGAAAATTCAAATTAGACTCCGGCCGTGAAATCTTACGATTATTCAAAACAGTATAAAAAGTCACCGTAGACATAGAGTGATAGACCCAATATTAGCGATTATGCTTAGTCGGTGTTCATTGGTCTAGTAGACAAATGTTTCTTATACACATATCTACAGTCAAGCCCAGGTCCGCAGTGAATGTATCAGTGTAATAATATGGTCTAAATGTCCCAAAACCTACTATTTCATGCTTTGGCAGCATTTAATAATTAGGTGCATTGCGCTACAATTACAGCCATTTCGATAAGCTATGGTACATTAAATCTTCAGCGTTGAGTATGTCTTAGGAAACACCTCAATACATCTGCTGGTCCTTGTGGACATAGCCATTAGAGGATCGTAGAGGATCGCTTGTGTCTGTGTAAATACGTGGTACGTTCAGAAAGTAAGTTCTGTTTGGCAATAAAATTAAATTTTGTATAGATGTAGAAAAATTATTTATTGCACAAAATTCTACAACTCTTAAACTACTTTTCCATATAACTGCCGGAATTTTGCAGGCATTTT
Organism: Mantis religiosa; assembly: GCA_030765055.1. Taxonomy (NCBI): domain Eukaryota; kingdom Metazoa; phylum Arthropoda; class Insecta; order Mantodea; family Mantidae; genus Mantis; species Mantis religiosa. The sequence continues at coordinate 32,311,608 of CM060948.1, forward strand.
CCGTAGCGAGGCACAAGTTTTTTTTATACCTTCTTCATAGAAGTTTGCCGCCTGTCTTCAACCAGTTAGAAACATTTTCTTTCAGCTCTTCGTCATTGTTGAAGTGTTGACCACCAGGGAAAGATTTGACATGCAAAAACAGATGAAAGTCTCTAGGAGTGAGGTCAGGGCTGTACGGGGGGTTGTCAAACACGACCCAGCTAAATTCCTGTAGGATGCTGTTCGTCGCATTTGCAGTGTGTGGTCTTGCGTTGTCGTGAAGAAACACAACACCTTTTGACATCGCAAATTCGCTAATAAATTTCAATTGGTTTCACTTTCCTAGCATTCCGAAAACGAATCACAGATCTGATTTCACAAGCGGCGGTATTTTCAATCAACACCGATATTGTAAACAAGCACAAGAAAGCGTATGTGGCTGATAGCGATCTACGTTTCTTCTCCTTGATACAGAGCGTCTACTGCGCATGTGCGGAACTGCGATCGCAGCACTGCAGCGGAGATAAATTGAAACAGAACTTACTTTCTGGACGCCCCTTGTACATGTTTGTGTAGAAATAAATAACATAACATAACCCAGGGTGCTAAAGCCCATGTAGGGCCAGGACCAACCAACCCGACTGAAGGCCTCATGCCCACACGCGCAAGGTAGAGGTGGGCGATCATCTAACCGATACAGGGAGAAGCTGTGGTCAGCATTTCGGCATCCCCCAGTCGGAATGTTGGCTTCTATGACCAGGGCCGCTAAACTCCTCAATTTCCTCACGATGCTGAGTGGGCACCAGTCCTATACCTGGGACTTAAAGTCCGCACCCCATGGGTGGGATCGAATTGTGGCCAGGGACCAAACCATGCCGCCTTAGCCCGCTGAGCCACCGCGCAGGACTGTACAGATAAATGTGGAACAACAAATAGGAAGAACTGTGTCAGTCATTTCTTTCTTCACAGTCTGAACAAAACATCTTTCGTCTTCAATGAGGTCTTCCTTTGCCACTGCTATTCTCTGACTAGTTAACATGATATCCTATATACTATAGACATTCAAATATGTCCTCTTATCTCGACAAAACAGTTCCTTTCACTATATAACTCTCGATGAAACACTGTGAGTTCACTGGCAATGTTCCTTATGTGCTAATCAGTATACCAACATCAGTCCTTATCAAGTTGGATAAGACAGTGGATGTGTGGGTAATGTCCAGTTGAAGTTTGTATGAGGTATAAAATGAACAGCTGTTGGTTCACCAAACCACAGTGTAACATGATTTCTATTCTGCTACACATGCGATGATTGAAGACGACGAACTATAAACACTGCATTGAGAAAATCATGTTAAAACAGAAGTTTTTGGTGCTGGGGGGATGGTGCGATGTTGAAGATGCTATGATCCCCACGTTGTGGCGACATATGTAGCAGGATTCCTCCGTTGTGGGTTTCGATGCCTCAAAGTTGCGGCAACATATATAGCAAGATTCGTACTGGTATCTCGTTTCCCGTCGTTGGTCTTACTTCGTCGATCTTACCTTCGTCCAAAAAAATTATGACTTGATGAAGAAGATGTTCCCCGAAGTTATCAGGAAAATGCTTAATTATGCCTCGGCTAGCTTTTAATATGCTTCTGTTACATTCTTACTTACGAGCAATGAAAACTCTAAGTTACAAAAGTGGTAGAGAGTGAAGAAATCATTAAGACTTTTAATTTGAATTTCTATAAGAAATCAATCTTTTGTTTATTTCTTTTAACACCAAATCCATTACAATTCTTATCACAAAACTTTATACTGGGATCGGAATCAATCTAATACTTCAAATTTAACTAACACTTAAATATTTTCGAACAATTTAAAAAAGCGTATTTTCTTTCGGTTTCTACACCAAGATTATTCAATCCTTTGTTACTATAGCTACCCATATATTACTTTTATATGATTGGCCGATTTACTACTACGTCACTGCATTACGTAATACAAATTATTACTACGGCCAATCACAAAATTACATATATTTTTACACAATTTTGTTTGTTTTTCTTTTATAAACTTATAAATTTTTGAAACCCTTTTTAAATATAAATCAAAACACCTGTTATAACAGGATACGTTTAATCAGCCAGTAGGAGTAGGAAAAAATTATTTAACAATTTGAATTTATATAATATTTCTAGTTCTATGTTTTAATGTTTCCTCGCTTGTCTTATTGTGATTAAATAGTTCTGTAAGAAAATACTTCGTTTTGCAGCTATCCTGATGAATTACATCACATATGTAACAGGGCGTAGAACTCGGGACTTCTAGCGACGTGTACATGGGTTCACGTCTATCAACAAGAGTAGCAGAAAAGTAAAATACTACCGATAGCTCCAAATATGGCAGAGAATTTTCAGTAGACGTTTAGAGCTTTTAAACTGTGGTAGACAAGGATCAGATATAAACATGACACTTGTCTACTTACTTTGTTGGTGTTAAGATTAAGTTGACGGTTTAGAAAACACCGATGGACCCGATAGCAGAGAAGAGGGGCGCACGAGATGAATGAAAGTATGCACGGAATTCTAACGAGTAGGCAAAAGAGGTATTCAACGGCACATACCTCTTCCTTGGACCGGCAAATAAGCTGCTTAGCTGAAACTCGACCAGAAAAAGATTAAAACGTGTAATCTGCCGAGTTACACGTGTAGACATGAAACACAGGTCAACATGCATTCTCAGTTCCTGTCATCTCGTAAGGATGGGATTATCAACTAAATTAATGGATATATCTCCGTCCAGTGTTTTGTTGATCCAGCATGTAAAACTGCGCTCTTGTTGTTGAAATGTTTACCTAATATTAGCAAACATGCATTCTTTCTTGTCTCAGTGCTATCATGGTTTTATGGCTAACTGTTGGTTCAGTACTGCGAAGATTAACATAAGATCAACGCACCACATTTACAAATATACAGCTTCAACATTTCACCGTGGTTTTGTATTTGTATCGCCCAACCCTATCGAAAGCAACTTCTTAAAGGGACCGTTACACTGACATTGATAAAATTTGGCCCACTCGCGTATTTCTGCAATAGGGATTTTCCCATCGTAAGTTTTACACCTTAAGATAACCAACCACCTTTGACTCCACCCAGGAAATATCACTTCTCTAAAGCCCGGTTGCTTAAAAATCACTAAATGCAGTTCACTTAATCGAAGATCAGCTGAATGCCGTTTAGTACTGATCCGAGATCACAAAAACAAATGCGGCAACATCGCCAAACATGCTGCAACTTTCGTGTTGTATCGAAAGGATTCGAGAATTATCGGAATTACTCGACACTGTTTAATTCAAGTGCACAGAGTAGCCAATCTAGACATAACAAAAACTAAATGAATCTTTCGCTTTATGGTTATTTGTCTTAGAAATAATGTTATTTTAAATAAACAGTATAAGAATTTACTCCGTATTCAAACAATATTTATCAAAAGTTAATTATTTCGCTTACTTTATCTCCATTATATGCCTAATGTATAGCTTTTTTCATTTTCGTCTCTTTACAATACTGTGAGTTGGAAAACAAACAAAAAATGGAAGTTTAAGCAAAAGAGAAGATGTGTTCAGCTAACTTTAAATCTCGCATAACCCTTCTTATTTTACCCTTTCCTATAGGCATCCTGATGAAATGAGTTCTTAAAGCTGCAATCTCCCTTTAACTTTGCGTATTGTTCTAAACGCAGTCCCTTTATTTATATTGAATATATTCATAATCAGCATCTGGAAGACTTCAGTTGCATAGAACCATAATGTGAGAAGGATCATAAATATTGGATTAAGTGCGTAATTCCTCAGGATTTGTGTTCTTAATTGTACATGTAGCCTATGCTCTAGTTCTTCCTTTACATGCTTTGATAGTCGAAATCTCATTTTGAATTTTCTGTCTTTAGTTCTGAGATGGGATTTCCTCTATGTTGGAAAACACGAGGAGACCTTTCAAATTGAAAATTCTCATCATCAGAAATATCAGAGTAATCTGAATTCTGAAAATAATAAAAATGTATAGATTATGAACACAAATAATGCATCTTTAGTATAAATTTGTAAATAAAGAGGCTAATTATTTATACAAGTAACCACAAAAATGATTTATTTACTATATTTAAAGCTGCACTACTTATTTCTTCTCAGAAATTCTTGTGTAAATTCTGCAGTTCTGCTGATCCAAGTTCAATTAAGTTAACTGGAGAAAATTCACCAGTTAGATTTGATCTTAGATCAAGAGGCCATAAACTTAGATCAAAGTTTATACAACCAAAATTCTAAGTGCAGCTTGACTCAAGATCATTTTCATGTGCTTGAACTTAGATTATCATTTATGTAACCGGGCCTAAGTGAATGGAGGGATAATTTGTATACCACCTTTATGAAATACTTTCGCTGCAATTGGCACTCAAAAACAGCAGCATATTTGGTCTTCTTGAGGAAGAAATAAAGATTAACTTACATGTATCATTAAATTGGACAACAGTTATAACATGTATTCAGAGCTTTCGCTTAAAAAAAAGTGTTGAAAAGGAAGGTTAAATCTACCACCACAGTTTAACGTCAATAAGAAAATGGACATTAAGAAAACGATAATTGAACATGAAAATATAGGATAAGGGCACCATATTTGGGTTAGGTGCCTAATTTCGGATGGTAGATTTTCTACTCCGTGAGCTACTGCACTCCCTCGGAAGTAATGTGAACAAGTAGGAGGAAGTACCAGATGAACACAGTGAACCTCTAGCCATTATGCAGTTAGTTGCGGTGAAGTAGCATTCGTAAGTTGTTTTGTTCACGATCAGTGTTTGAAGATCACTTTTCAGAGCGATTTCTTGACCTTAAGGTAAGGTCCTAAATCACGTAATTACTGCCTATAATATGTTAGCATATAATAGTTTTCTTATATGCATTAACATTTGAAATTACTTATATCTTGTTTAATCCAAGCTGTTATTTATCCAATATGGCGGTGTTCTTAATTTCGTATACCACGGGCATCGTAATTTCGGTTATCCGAAATTAGGAATGAACAATATTTTAACGATCTAAAAGAGTTTTTGTTCATCAGATGGCACCAGGGCGCAGAAGGAGGTGGTCAGAAGAAGCAATGAGAGAAGCAGTAAAGGCCGTCAAGGAGAAGAAAATACGATTTTTAAAAGCTTCCAAATAGTATGGCGCACCTCACTCCAAGCTAGAAAATTATGTAAACCATAATCAGAAAGGTATTGACTATAAACATCGGAAAAGAGTGCGCACTTGGTGAGAAGCTGGATACCGAACTGGCTACACACTGTACGGTTATGGATGATCGCTATTTTGGACTTAGAAAGAAAGACATTAGACGAATGGCATTCCAGCTAGCTTTGATCAACAATGTAAAGCATCCATTTGGTTCGAGTAGCAATATGGCTGGAAAAAAAAATGTCTTAGAGATTTTATGAAAGGACATTCTCAACTGGCTTATTGCCCTCCACAGAAGTATCCGAAATTAGGCACCATTCTTGTAACCTAATCCAAATGCTGTTTACTGGTTTTCACTATGTCTTACGTGAACTTATTTTATAAGACTTTTTGACTAAGGGACTGTAAGCTAATATGAATAAAGAACGTTGTCACGGAATTTCGTGTCTATTGATGTACAATAACATGTAGAATACCCAAAAATAAAAATGGTATCCGATATATGGCGCCCTTGCCCTAAAGTTTAGGTTATCGAAAGAACGAAAGAAAAAGGTTTTAAATTCTTTCTTTATTTTTACACCTATATTATACAGTAATTTTTGTGCCCCGAATTCGACAACGTACAGCGTGCCTCTGTAGAGTGGTGGTAGCGTGTTCGACTCACATTCAAGAGGTCCCGATTTCAAATCTCGGTCAGGTACCTGTACCTGAACTTATGGAGCCTGGGCTCACTTTAGCATCATTTCACCCATTTGTTTCACTGTTAGATATGACTTACATTGGAGGACGTTAATTTTCAAAAATGTGGGGGCACGGACAATCTTATCCATCGGAAATATTTTTTAGGGTGACAAGCAAAGCGCCCTGCCAATCCAATGCCTACAATCATGCTGGGGGAATAGGGCAAGTTACACTGACAGAAGGTGGGGCTAGGTATGTATATCAGTACTAATAAAAACAGGCGCTTCACGTTATGATTCATGTTTATCCACGTCATTATACTGAATCAATGCAGGTATTAGGACAATTTACACTTTAAATTGCTGGTGTACAAGACGCTGCGCAAAAGAAGCATCGTAAAATTCTGGTAGAAAAGTTATTTTCTTCAAATATATTTTGTAATGTGTTTGTTAGATCAAAATAAGCGTACAATTAATGACCAACATTTATAATTGTTTAAATTGTAAGTATTCGTTTCGCTACTTCTATTTGCTCACCTGAAACTCCTCTTAAAGAGGACAGAAGTGATTTTCAAAAACGTTAAGTCTATGCACAAATTTTCATACTGTGGGTAGTCCTTTATACAAAATATTTTGAAATGCAGAGAAAATTTTACAATTTGCACATAATAATGCAATTTGTTAACGTCACAAAATTCTAATTCCTTCCAATCATTGACTTATTAAAAATATTGTAAATGTGTTTTGGGGGAAAGTGCTTCTGTGTCCTTATTTTTGTTACAAAAAAAGCAGTTAATAAAGAGGACTCTTTAATTTAATTTACCCCTACAAAGTTAAGTCGTATCGGATGATGAATGAAATGGATGAAATAGTGCTCAGTGAGCCCAGGCTTCATAGAGCTTACAGTTACCCAACATTCGTCTTTCAGAATAAGGAAAATATCCGGAAAAATCTTTATCCAAGTAACTCATCCTGACCGAGATTCGAACTCGGAATCTGGTAGAAACGCTACCATCTTCGCTATCTAGGCGGACTAAAAAGAACTTGAACCTTAGAAAATCAGCTCTTCATGCAGAGCAAAATACCTTAAGATAGTTTCATAGTATAATGCATTTTGTTTTGCTTGAAAGATGCCCGCCTCGGTAGCGTAGATGGTAGCTTGTCTGCCTTACGTTCAAGAGGTCCTGAGTAAGAATCTCCATCATTGCGAGTTACCTGGATAAGGTTTCTTCCAGGGTTTCCCTTATCCTGATGGACATATGTCGGGTAGCTCTAAGCTCCATGGACCCCGGACTTATTTGAGTATCATTTCACCCATTCCATTCATTGTCCGATATGACTTAACGTTGGAGGGCGTAAAAAAACCTGAAAGATAATTAGGATTTTATTGCAATTTTTATGGGTTTCTAAGCACACAATTAGTAATAAGACTGGCCCCATTGCTCAGTCAGTAGAGCACTGTTAGTGTTAGTGTTAGCCCTGGGTTCGATTCCCGGCGGTGGGTATTTTTCTCGGACCAAGATAATTCGTCATCTTCCCCAGAGTCTGGAAGTATGAATGAGAGTGCGAATGTGTGCGTGATCTAATGACTAAAACCCAACAAATACGAGTTAACAACTTCGATATGTTCCAAAGGAGAACGGCCACCGATATGACCATTGGAGTTAAAGGCGGGGTATAAATGGAACAAGAAAAATTACTAAGAATATACAAAACACGATGATCAATAAATATGAGCATATCCCTCATATGGACGAAGAAAATAGAATTCATAGATCCAAAGCTACTTACTTCTTTGCTACAGTTCCTTTGACTCAACCCTACTTACATCGTAGCTTGTGTTGTAATTGGAATATGCTACAGTACGGTATACCTTGAAATGAAATGCTCAAAATGGTTCACGTTAGCGAGGTGCGTGCATCAAACCAATTGGCACTGAATTCCGGATGCGTTGATGAATCCCTGGAGAACGAGCCTCGCAGGCTTCTAGTGTTGCTGCATGCACAAGGTCTCTCACCACGGTACATTGCGGCTTGGCACATAAGACGTTTTCGAACTTCCCATTAAGGTAATAGGCACATCTGTAAAATTTGGAAAATCCATGGTATTCTAAGTTGCCTTTTTGAAACTTCTGCCATTTTTACTGCATTGTTTCAAAATTTTATATCACATGGTTATTTAATGATTGATTATATTGGTATATTCACATGATGCTTTTTTAAAAAGCATCTACATGTACAATTTGATTTTACACTAAATGAGTTTACAAATATATATTTTAGGTCAGCTACTAAATAGTATCCGCTAATTACTGCAAGAAAGTAATACTTTTGATACTCTCCAAAATTCCTAAGATTTTCTGAGATAATAGTTAGTTACCAAAAATTATAATTCTCCAAAATTGCGTGTCTCATGGCATTTGAGAAACCCTAGTGGTCTACCGGGAGACATATGAGTCAATTGGAGAATTTAAAACCATGTCGGCATGTTGGCCTTAGTAGCTCAGTTGTTTAGAACAAGCGCACGGAGAGCGGGAGATCCGTGGTTCAAATCCCGTCTATAAGATTGAATTTTTCAGTCTGGCTCTACTCATCCAAACCTTAGCATACACACGGCTAGTGTGGAAGAAATGATTATTTCCATTTTATTTATAGTCTGTGATGTGAGTGCTCGCATTTGCTTACGTATGAGGACATACTACTGTTAATTATATGGTCGTTTTAATTACTTTAATACAATGTATCATATACGTACATAAGTGGAAGCATAACTTCATTTGATAAAAGGAATAATTGTCTTTATTGTTCCGAAATTCTATTCAGAGCAATCTAGGAGCCTCTGTTTTTATTATTTTTGTGAAACTAAAAACATGATTATGAATATTGAGAGTTGAGCAATAAAACTGATATATCTATCGTATCTATCTCTGAGTGAGTGAGTGTGTGGTGTTTTAGGGCCCATCGACAACGAGGTCATTTGGGCCCAGTATCTATCTCTGAAAAACTAGAAAGAGCTGCTATGTAAATTAGGATTTTTATAGCTCACTAGTTCACATTTTATCTATTATGTGATACAATGATATATGAGGGCTGTTCAATAAAGAATGATCACAATTTTTTTTTTTTTTTTTTTTTTTTGACAAAGTACCTTTACCCATCCTCATAATTTTGATGGTCCTTCTCAAAATAGTCTCCCCTGAATGCGATGCACTTGTCCCAGCGTTTCTGCCAGTCTTCAAAGACCTGCTGGAAACCATTTTTGAGAGATCCTTCAAAATTGCCTCCGCAGCCTTCACCACTGCTTCTGATGATAGATAATGCCTCCCACGAAGGCGTTTCTTCAAGTTAGGGAATAGAAAAAAGTCTCATGGGACTAAATCCGGACTACAGGGAGGGTGAGGGATGCACTTCACGTCGATTTATGCAAGATATTCAGCAACAACATTGGCAATATGCGGCCGCGCATTATCGTGGTGCAGCATCCAGCCTGCTTCACGGAAATGTGGTCATTTGCGCCTGATATGGACTTGCAATGTTTTCAGGACATCCCTGTAGTATTTTCCAGTTACTGATGTGTGTGCAGGTACAACATGCTGATAAACCATTCCATGAATATCAAAGAATGAGATTACCATAACTTTCCCAGCAGAAGTAACCACTTTTTCTTTGGAGAGGAGGGGGGGGTTGGTGATGAAGGAGATTTCCACACTGAGCTTTGCTGTTTGCTCTCAGGATCAAAATGATGTAGCCAAGTTTAATCAGCAGTGATTGCGTTTGAAAGAAACTCTGGATTTTCCTCTAACATCAACTTTAACTACATGCGATTGTCCTTTTGTTCGGGATTCAACAGTCTTGGAAAACATCGCGCACAAACACGTCTCATGTGTAATGTTTCTGTCACCAACGTGTGGGTGGCACCCAATGAAATGTTCAGTATTTCAGAAATTGATCTTAAGGTAAATAGTCGATCCTCTCTCACAATGGCAGCATCATGGTGTTGATGTTTCCTTCCGTAAGAGCAGTAACTAGAGCACCGGGTTCACCTTCCTTCGAAGTTGATTTTTTTCTCTCTTTAAACATTTTAAACCATCTTCGAGCTGTGCTGTAGGGAAGAACAGACTCTCCATAGATCTCCTGTTACATTGTATAGGCCTCAACTGAAGATTTGTTGAGACGAAAGCAGAATTTCAAAGCCGTATATTGTTCCTCGCGTGTTACCGCCATTGCAGCGGTAGGCGATACTGAATATGTCCGAACTTGCCTTGTTCTCACAGGCGGAAACCAGGAGTACCAACAATGAAACTACTACGGCGTGTTTGTTTCACATTAGGCTAACAGAATATAATAAGTTTGAATTTTAGTGCGAAAGATTATGACCGTAAAAAAATTATGATCATCCTTTATTGAAGAGACCTCGTATTTCTTTTAATGGTTTATAGTGAACAGTTGCATGATGCTTAGAAGATTTTTAAAAAATACAGTCTATTGATAAACCAGTACATTACGACATTGTGTTTGGTATACCTCCTCACTTTGTTCAGAATTTGCTCACCACCAAAACGTCCTATTGCAGACCCAAAGGTATTCACAATATTTAATCGTTCCGAGAACGAGCACGTAGGTGGAGAAGGAACACGAAGATTTATCGTTTACTTTAGATTTATTTGTGTACATCTTGCTAACTTCTACCTGTTCCATTCCTCCCACTGTTGCATTGTTGCGAAAATCGTTTAATTAGTGCGGACAGATGTGCTGCTCAGAATATTAATCCTCCTTCATGTGTGATAAATGGTCTGTCTTTTGAATTGTATTATATTGTTCCTTTTTAGGCTTTTGTTAGTCCACATTTGTAGATAATGCTTCAATGTCAATGTTACTAATCACAAAACTCAGCATTCCACAGAAAAGCAAGTGCAAGTGAAGACAATATGTTATCCTTGGAAAAGTATATACCATTAAACGTTACATAGGAGTTAGAGAAAATCACTTTTACTTTTTCTGAGACCTACCTATAGTACGAAAGAGAAAACACAATTTCTTGTTCCGGAGGTCGTGGGTTTAAGGGGAGTCATAAAAGCCTTATATTACAGATTTTGACCTTTTCAGTTTTTTTGCATATTATGAAAATATAATCCGTCCTGTTTAAATTGACATGTTTTATTACAATAGACCAATATTTTCTATTTTAAATCAATTTTTATAAATATAACTGCAATATTTTAATTTTTTAAAATCCTGGCAAGGTTTTATAGAACAAAGTATAACACCAGAACTATTTGGTCTAGAAGACTGTGGTTTGTCTTATATTTTAGGGGAAATTCTAATTCATATGTTGGCTAATCTACAATTCCATATAGCATCAGAGTTTTGTGTTTAGAGTTTGTTTAATTATATAAGCAAGTGGTAATATCTTGGATATATGTATATTTTTATATTGTGCTCAGCCTTTTTGTGTTGTTTTCACAATAACAAAGCATAAAGGCTTATTTAAAAATGAAAAAAAACAAAGGTAATAAACATTATAGAACATATCTTGTGGTGTATTAATATATTGACACATTTCTTATGGCATCGAGCTGTGGGTACACACTTCCAAACTAAACTTTAACAGAATTTTTCTCCTACAGAAAAGAGCTATCAGATACCTGGCAAAAATAACACGTACGAGTTCATGCAGACCGTATTTTAAAAAATTAAACATACTTACTCTTCCCTGCATATTTATTCTGCGAACAATCTTTTTGTTTCTAACAGGAATATAACCTCCACAAATTCCGATGTCCACACATATGAAACAAGGGGAAAGAATAACTATATAGTTAAAGGTCACTGGCTAAAACTTCTTGAACATAATCCCCAATACTTTGGTCCAAAACTACTTAATAAGCTTCCGGAAAGTCTAAACAATAATTTGTCAGCTGCTAAGTTTAAGTCTAAACTGACTAAACGCTTGTTAAGCAGAGCCTATTACAGTATAGATGAATATTTTGATGACAACAGTAGTGATAACCCTAGATTAAGCAAGTGGATTAACGATAATCCTGCCACCAGAGTGGATTAGAGCGCTAGTGTCGCTTTTAATCCGGTGGTGGATTAGCGAACTATGGCGCGAAAGTTTGAAATGGTGGCAGGATTATCGTTAATCCACTTGCTTAATCTAGGGTTATCCTAAAAGTCACGTGACAATATGGATTAAAATTCAATTGTCTTTTTGGGATAGGTTTGTGATTAAATGTCACGTGACTTTAGCAGAAGGAATAGAGCGGTGACCAGCTTGACGTCCAAGGAGCAAAAGGATGAAAATGAGCCGTGAACGTAATTAAAAAAGGAAGGGGAAGTGACGTGTAAGGTTTTGATTGGTTAAAATAAGAATGTTTTTGATTGGTTGAAAAGGTTAAAGGTAGAGATTTGATTGGTAGGAATAAAAGCATTTCTGATTGGTTAGAAAAAGCTGGAGGAAAGAAGAATGGGGAAGTAAAATATATAAAAGGAGAGGTGGAAACGATTATGTTCAAAGATGATTTTGATAGCGATTGCGTTGATAATAAGCGTCACAGCTGGCGCAGAGGATAGCTGCGTTAGTTTTGGGAGATGTGGGTTTATGTTAAATGACCAAACGGGACATTTGGAAAATTTGACAAGATGCGATAAGGACTACGAATTGTTGTCTAACTGTACCTGCGCTTACCGTAAGGGTACTGGATGTAGGTTTGGATCTGATTTTATTAATATGGGGACACTGAAGAACGTGTATAATTGTTTAAAACCGATAACTAGATGTCAAAGCAGGCGGAATTGTGGAGGGATGATGTATGGGGGTGTAAAGTTTGGACAACTTCAATGTCCGGAGGGGTACGTAGTAAATTCGCAATGCGGTTGTGAAAAGGGTAAGATAAGGAAGGAAGAAGGTTGCAAATTTTATAAAAAGCCAGTGCGCATGTATACAAGCGACAACAGTTCGATTTTGGTGGAGATGGTGGATTGTAGTTTATTGGCGGACACAGTTGATTTACCAGAGGGTTTGGAATTAGACTGGAAACTAACGCCGGAGGAAAGCGAGCTTGTAATGGCATATAGTGTAGTAAATGAGATGAATTCCTACTTTTCTGATAATTTTGTTTACATATTTGGAGAATGCGGGAATGGAGAGTGGCAGTTAAACTTAGGTGGGGGTAGAAAATTAAGCGGGAGGGTAAAACGTGCCTCAAGGTGGTCTGCGGAGGGTAATTTGAGAATAAATTCAGAATGTGAAGGAAATGGTGGGACTGCGGGTAGGGTGTCGGTGAACAGTATAAGGAAAGCGGCTTCCTAGAGGTGTAAGAAAGAAATAAATGGAGTTAAACAAAAGATGAGAAAAGAATGCGATAATAAGACGAGAGAAAAAAGAAGGGAGGTGGATGCAGCGAAAAAGGAAAAGGAAGAGTGTGAAGGAAGGGCAGCACGAATAAAGGAAACGATGGAAAGAATTAAACAAGAATTGGAAGATAAGAAGAAAAACGTGACGAAGCAGCAGGAATTGGTAAATAGAATAAAAGGAAATGTGGTTAAACTGAACAATGACTTTGAGGCATTAAAGCAGATGATTGCAAACTTGGAGAGCGCATGTACGCGTGGAGTGGATGAATTTCCTAATTATGAAGGAAATTATGATGAAGAAGCGATTCCCGAGGAGGAGGAGGAGGAGGAGGTAGCGGAAGCTGAGGGAGGGGAGGAAGAGCTGTTGGGATACGAGACGAAGTAGAACACAGGAGAAGGTAGCTGAAAAAAATGCATAATACATTATAAACGAACCTAAAAACAGCTTATTACGACAGTTGTGGTAGTTTTAAATACATCTTTTTGTTTTTTATGACTGATATAAAAATATGAGGAAAAGGAGAGGATTCCTACTTTGGTAAAAAATGAATAAAGGTAAATGAAGGACACACAAAATAAGTTTTTCAATATATATTAAAATAAAAGTATTATTTTTTCATTTAAATAATACATTGGATGACTATACTGAATAAACAATAATAAAAAGTGTTTAATATATATATTGAGAAAACATACTATTTTAAATATTTAAAAGCAGATAACTTAAGCATGTATACTTAGAAAAAAGAAAAGAGAATAAAATGCAAAATACACTAAAACAAAACTTTAGATAAATAAAACGCTTTATGATTACATTTTAAAACAAATTAGGGTATGTAACCTGAACAGCGAGTGCAAGAATAGATGTTTTTTCTGTCTAAATATTTGTATTCAATGCATATATTTTTGAGCACACAAAAGCGCCGTGCCTGGCATTCCAAACACGTAGGAGAGTATGCATTAAAGCCTTTAGGTCCATGCCAGACAGTGTACGGTTTGTATAATTTTTTAACCAATTCTTTGTTTTTTACGCTTTTTGCTGCCACTGAGCATGAAGTGCAGTTATCACAACTCATGTCTTTAAGGTTTGAAGCACTTATATTACATTAAAAGAAAATTTAAGTAAGAGAAAATATTGTACATACCTTTTGGAAATAGCAAAAAAAAAATCACTAAAACTAATAAACTACGCACTACACTAGGAGTTTTTTTTTTGGTGAATGAAACACATTTAAGACAGAAGGCGCTGTTTCTTCACGTGGGCGTACTTCCGTTTTGGTTGTGGCGACAGGGGCACCAGCTCAGCTATACGTTTTTGTGTAGCAGGTCTTTTATTCCCAAAGCGCATAGATGGTGACACAGGAATCAGAAGAGGTATTGCCAGATCACTGACTAGGTCTTCGTCTAGATTTATGCCCAGAAACTGCTCGTCGAAGTCGTCTTGGAAGCAGTCTGCGTGAACACACCATCCGTTGCTGAATTGCAATTCCAAATTTTGTGGGGATGTAGTGTTGAATGACGCCAACAGATTTCTTTTGGTGCCGCGCCTGTTAAAACTGTAAGGGCGACAGGAGAGGAGAGGAATGAGAGACTGAAAAGAAGGTGAACGCGAAGAAATGTGCTCTGATTTTGAAGGGGAGGGAGCGGTCTGTTGTGGGGTTATAGGCGTGAACAGCTGACGAGGAGATGGAACCTCTAGATGGGATGCAGTAGGCGAAACTGAGTTGGGAAAATGACTTTTGAGATGTGTGGGAAAAGAAGAGGTGGAAGGGTGAATTTCGTGCAGGGAAATGGGTGTGGAAGTCTTGATGGGACGGAATGGTGGTAAAGGGGAGTAAGAAATGAAACAGGAAGCTGCAGAGTAGCACGCAGGACTGACCTTACTTGTTGACGTCAAACTCGGCACTACCGAAGATGGTGACTCATTCCACGACAGTGATGAGGACGCAAGAGACCCAGAAGAAGAAGACACGTCACTACTCGACGACAGCACGATGGTCGCAGATGGAGCCGGTGAAGCACTTCCAGCTGCCGGGTGACTGTCGCTGTAAGGAGATGTTGATCTTGGTGGAGTAGGCGGTGTTGGGTCTAAGTGAAGCACTACTCCACTGTCACTAGGTAGTGAACGCGAAATGAGCAGTGTGCTCAGTTCGCTTGAATTCAACACTGCTCCACTGTCGGTTGCGGCTGAATTAGGCTCCACCTCCAGAGACGACGACGAGACTTGAGGGTTGGAAACTGAAGTTTCGTTTGCATGAACGTTCACCTCGAATGATGACGACGCCAAGACTTCAGGATTGGAGTTTTGGCTAGTGTCTATCTCAAAAGCTGACGAAGCCGAGGTGTCAAAAGAAGGCTGGTTTGAATTAGGGTGCACCTCCAAAGATGACGGCGGCGAAGGTTCACTAAAATGCTGTGGAAACTGGCTTGGTGCCGTGGAACGGAACGCTTGCAGAAAAGGCGGAAGAGAATATATGTATGTACTAGAAGAATGGACCTCGGAACGTTCCACGATACGGTCAATCACTATACGCCCAGAAGGCGAAAAAAAAAAAGTTTCCCTAACAACCTCGTTGACCGATGTAGTTTGGTGATGTTCCATGTTAGCTGGTGAAACTAAGACTGGGAGTGGAATTTGCAAGTTAGAAATTTAAAAGGACTGAATACCGAGGAGTGGGGACTTCCGTTACAGTATGGCCGCCGCGATTAAAGTTCTGGAAAAGTCACGCGGAAGTGTTAAATCGCCTGAGAAAGGAACTTTAATTAGCACGAAAATCTTTAAATGTGGTTTTGTGGTAGACGGTCGGGAATTTAACTGCATATCGAAACCGGATGAACTGGCGCCCGAGTGGCGAGACCGGAAGCTGCGGCGAAAGGCACTCGATTGCAACTTGGGAAGTTGTGGTGAGATAACCCGCTGGGATTTTTAATTGGACTTTTAACAGAGTTCACAAACGGAAGTTGTGGCAACGATAAGCACACTATAAAAGTTTAGAAATTTAAAAGGACTGAATACCGAGGAGTGGGGACTTCCGTTACAGTATGGCCGCCGCGATTAAAGTTCTGGAAAAGTCACGCGGAAGTGTTAAATCGCCTGAGAAAGGAACTTTAATTAGCACGAAAATCTTTAAATGTGGTTTTGTGGTAGACGGTCGGGAATTTAACTGCATATCGAAACCGGATGAACTGGCGCCCGAGTGGCGAGACCGAAAGCTGCGGCGAAAGGCACCCGATTGCAACTTGGGAAGTTTGGTGAGATAACCCGCTGGGATTTTTAATTGGACTTTTAACAGAGTTCACAAACGGAAGTTGTGGCAACGATAAGCACACTATAAAAGTTCAGGAGCGATAAGCTGTTGCCGAAGTTAACTTTTTGCTGTGAAATACTTGAGAAGCGAAATAATAGCTTTGCGTTTTGAAACAAATTCGTATATTTCTGTAAAAGTGATTATTGCTGACATACTAATTGATCGGTATATGTAACCATAGCACTGAATTTGCGGGCGCGTGATTGACTTTGGTAGTTGCATTATCTTTAGAAGAAAAACAAGGTGTTAAACAAGTAGCCGTGCAGAACATTAGCATTTTAGAAAAGGGAACGTTGCCGTTGCGCGAACATGGACATCAAACTAGAGAACGTGGAAGAGCAGGATGAGGTAAGTGGCGATTCTACCTTGCAGCCTACGTTTGCAGTTTTGGTGCAAAGGGGCAGGGAATCGAAAAAATTATATTCAGGGTATAACGAAACAGACATATCCGTGACGCCTATGCCTTTGGGAGCAGATCCTGGGAGGTGGGTGCTTACAATGTTTGATGAGCTTGTAAAGTTTGTTAAGACGGAGCTTTTGAAGAACGAACCCGGGTACTTAGGAATATCCATATCGGATTCGAAACAATCTTCCAAAGCATTTAATATGAGCGTTCGAAGGGCAGATCAAGTGAATGCCGAGGCTGTTCTTAAATCTATAGAGAGAGTCATGCAAAGTAACGCGGAATTTTTGATGGGAGGGCCTCTGAAAATTACTTGCGTTTGGACTCGAGAGGTTGCGGGTTCGTGCTTTAAACCGTGCGAGGAATGCAGGAGGAACAAGGGAATTGTAGAAATTGCAAACAACAAGGACACCTTGTGCGTTCCAAGGGCGGTTGCCGTGTGCAAGGCAAAAGTGGATGGCGACATCAATTATAACACCATTCGGAGGAGTGAGTTCTTGCAGAAACAGAGAGCTGTAGAGCTATGCGAGGCGGTAGGAAAGAGCGATGGCAGGTTTTCTGTAGAAGACGTGAAACGTTTAGACGAAATGCTGAAGGAATATGCCTTTACGGTCTTTGCAGACCATTCGGGAAAGAACGTGCTATATAAATCGAGAAAACAGAGTGAAAAACACATCGATCTTATGCTGCACGATGGACATTGTAACGCTATAGTAAACTTGAACGCAGCTTTAAAATGTAAATGGTACTGCCGAGAATGCTGCTTTGTTTCTAAGAATAAGAAGGAATTCCATCGCTGCGACGAAAAATGTGCGAAATGTCACCAGGTATGCCGTGTTGGCTCTTACGATTACTTACGCTGTAATGAGTGTCATCGCGATTTTAAGGGGCAGGTTTGCTTTGACAATCACAAGAAAAAAGCCGCGTTCTACCCGAGTGGCATGTCTGTGTGCGATGTGGAAAAGGTCTGTCTTTCTTGCAATAAATTATTGAACTTAAGACACCGCAAGACAGCCCACCAGTGCGGCGAAATATTTTGCAGTCATTGCAAGATACACGCAGACCCAAACCATCAATGCTACATACAGCCGTATTGTCCTAAGAGCACTCGAAGCGATTTTGTGTTTATGTTCATTGATTTCGAATGCACGCAAGAGACTCCATATTTGGAAAAGCGGGACACGTTTCAACACGTTCCAAATCTTTGCGTGCTGTACCAGGCTTGCCCCTTGTGCATAGACGACCAGCACAAGATGACGTACTGCACGCGGTGTGGCGTGAAAGAATGGGTGTTTGACGATAAACCAGTGTCGCAGCTGTTTGCTCACGTCACTCAACCTACGTTTGCAAGTTGTGACGTGATCATCTTGGCTCACAACATGCGCTCGTATGACGGGCAATTTCTATTACGTCATATGGTGAGCGAACTTAAATGGACGCCCGAGCTTATTATGAACGGGAATAAGATATACAAGATGAAGTTTGGCAACGTTACTTTTCTTGACTCATTAAACTTCATTCCCATGCCACTGTCTCGCTTTTCAAAGACGTTCCAGTTAAAGGAATGTAAAGGGTATTTTCCTTATCTGTTTAACACTAAAGCCAACGAAGACTACGTGGGGCCTTTGCCAGAGCAGAAGTACTTCTGCCCGGATGGCATGTCCGTTGAGGGTCGAATGGCTTTCGAGAAGTGGCATCAAGAGATGACGTCATCGCAGTACGTGTTTATAATGAAGGAGGAGATGATCAAGTACTGCAAGATGGACGTGTTTCTCTTGAGTCAAGGAGTAGCAAAATTTCGAAGAGAATTCATCGAAGAGAATGGCATCGATCCTTTTAGAGAATGCGTGACCATCGCGCAAGCGTGCATGTGCGTATACAGAAAACGATTTATGCCCAAGAACGCCATCGCTCTGCTACCTCCGGGCGGTTACCGTCTGGCCGATAAGCATTCGCGCATTGCTTGCGTCTGGTTATCGTGGGTGGAAAACCAAGAGAACGTTATCATTCAGAGTGCTGTTCGAGGAAGAGAGGTGAAGCTTTTGGGGCACAAGGTGGACGGATATCGACAGGAAGCCAATATTGTCTACCTCTTCCACGGGTGTTTCTTTCACGGGTGTAAGCGTTGTTTTCCGAACCGACACGCCGTCATTTACTCCACGGGAAACGAGACCATGGCCTCTAGACTTGAAAGCACAGAGAGGGTCACGCAGCTGTTGAAGGAGGGGGGCTATGACGTCATAGAGATGTGGGAATGCGACTTCCACGCCATGGCGCGGAGGGACGCCGAACTGGCAGAATTTGTCAAGACCTTTCCCATTCCCGAGCCTCTCAACCCGAGAGACGCCTTCTTTGGAGGCCGGACCAATTGTACAAAGACCTACTGCGAGGCCAAGGGCGACCTGACAATGTTCTATATCGACATCTGCTCTCTGTATCCGATGGTGAATAAGACGAAGGCATACCCTGTGGGACACCCGAAGATCCACTTGGATCGCTTTCCCGATCTGAAGGACGTACAGGGCGGCCTCATCAAGTGCACGGTGCTCCCCGCGGAAGGACTGTATCACCCCGTACTCCCTGTGCGCGTCAACGGCAAACTCATGTTTCCACTATGCCGCGCGTGCGCGGAGGAGGAGAACCAAGAAGACTGCCTCCACGACGAGCAGCAAAGGTGTCTGACGGGCACTTGGGTGATCGATGAAGTTAAGGTCGCACTCGAAGAAGGTTATCGCCTCGTGAAAGTGTTCGAGATGTGGGAGTATCAGATGGTGCGATACGACCCCGTCTCCGGACAGAAGGGTCTCTTTGAGGACTACGTGAACCAATTTCTCAAAATCAAGACGGAAGCTAGCGGTTTTCCCTCCCACTGCGACACCCCCGCCAAGAAAGAGCAGTACGTGAGGCAATTCCTCGAAAGAGAGGGCGTGCAACTGGATCCGAACGCCATCGAACCCAATCCCGGAAGGCGAGAGCTCGCCAAACTGATGCTTAATTCCTTCTGGGGAAAGTACGGACAGCGGGACAATCTGTCCACTTGCGAGCTGGTCAAGGAGTATTCGAGAATGCTGGAACTATTAAACGACCCGGGAATCGAAGTGCAGACTTACCTACCCGTTACCGACGACCTCATGTATGTGGTGTGGAGGTACGGCGGGGAGAGCCCCAGAGCGAACCCCACCTCGAACGTCGTCATTGCCGCCTACACGACCGCGCACGCTCGGCTCGTGTTGTACTCCTATCTCAGGAAACTGGGCGACCGGGTGTGCTACTTCGACACGGACTCCGTCATCGCGACCCGCGTACCCGGGGATTGGACGCCGTCCGTGGGGGCGTTCCTTGGGGACATGACCGACGAGCTCGAAAAGTTCGGCAAGGGTGCCTACGTTTCCAGGTTTGCCTCCACGGGGCCGAAGAGCTACTGCCTGGAAATAAAGGGGCCGAAAGGCACGCACCAAGTGTGCAAGGTTAAAGGCATCACGCTCAATTCGGGCAACCTTAGGCATGTGAATGCGGAGGTCATGCGCGACGTAGTGCTAAGGGACAACGATAAGGCCGTGGTGCTGTCGGGCACGCAGATAGCAAGGAAACCCGGGTGGACCGTGGTGACGGAGCCTTCCAGCAAGACTTTCAGAATGGTTGTCAATAAGAGAGTGCTCACGGACAACTTCGATTCCGTGCCCTACGGGTACAAGAGGCGGCGCGCCATTTAAACAACGATAAATGTGACGACATTTCCTCCCGCGTGCTCATTATCGGAACATATGGCACCCATGACGCAACCTCCGGACGATATTAGGAAATTTAATTTTCCGAGCACTATGCTCGTTGCGGGACCGTCGCGCTGCGGTAAATCCACTTTTGTAAAGGCGCTCATTTGCAACGCGGAGGAGATGTTCGACAAAGTTCCTAAAAGGGTCCTGTGGTGTCACCCTCCCGAATACTCGCCCAAATTAAGGCGCATGCCCATACGCTGCGAGATGCATGCGGGTGTGCCGGAGCTATCGGACGTGGGGGAGGATCACCTCGTCATTCTGGACGATATGATGTTTGACTGCGACCGCCTCTCCGTGTCCAATTTCTTCACCAGAGACTCGCATCACAAGCGTTTCGGAGTCATATACATTCTGCAGAACGTCTTTCCTCAGGGTAACAAGTTCAGAACGATATCGTTAAATTCAAACTACATCGTGGCGTTCAAGAACAACAGGGACAAAATGCAAATAGAAAGGCTGTGCCAGCAAATCGAACCCAGGAACTCTAGGTTCCTATTAGAGGCTTTCCAAAAGGCTACCGAGCATCCTCACGGTTATCTGGTGTTAGATTGCACGCAGTACACGCCGGATCGTTACAGGTATCGAACGGGCGTGCTGCCGGGTGAAACTCTTTCATATTTCGTGCCCAACGATTGTGAATGTTTTTAATGGGATTAAAAAATTGACAAGCGTTCATTCGCGCTCAAACATGCCTAGAGGAAGGTCGAGCGTTGCCACGCTCAGCAGTCCGCTGATAGCGAGACAACACGGAAATTTAGTGGCCTTGGCCAAGGCCAAGCCAGCTGTGCGGAAAAAGTTGCTCAAGGACGCAAGCCCCGAGCTGATCAAGGCCGTTTCCGAGTGCATGTACAACGTCTGTAAGGGTAACGTGCAGCTGCCCACAAAGTGTCTTAATCGTTTAAAAAGGCACAAAACTTGCTGGAGGAAGTTAGTCGACAAGAGGCTTCCACTGAAGAAAAAGAAGCAAATCTTGATACAGAAAGGCGGCTTCCTACCAGCTTTCCTCTTACCGGTCCTGGCTTCGTTGGGCAGCGCACTCGTGTCGAAGTTTGCTGGATGAAGTACGCCAGGCAAATAGTGGTTGCTCCGCAACCAAAAACAGTAGACAAACTTCACCTCATAGATAAAACCATTTCCAGACTAGCCAAGGACATCGACCGTCTCCAGCGCGAAAAGATGTCTGCCGACGAAAAGTGGCGCTTAATGAAATATAAATTGAGCAACTATCTCGATCTCGTAACACAAGTGAAACAGCCTTATCTTCGCGATAACAACGACGACGACGACGATGACGTTGAACTGTTGCACGAGGAGTCGGTAAAACAGGAGCCTAAAACCGTAAAAGTTAACCCCTTCTCGCCACTCAAGAAGAAAAGACCGACTTCTCCTTCCTCGCCCAGAAAGAAATCTAGTAGACCCAGCTATAACCTTCGCTTAAAACAGTGGAAACCTCTGTACAAGTAAGCGATGAAGGAATGGAAGATGCTGAGACGCTTTTACGAAAATCCGGAACACCCAGCTGGCTTCGGATCGGTAAACGCACTTCGAAAAGCTACCGGCAAGTCGAAGGGACACATTGAAGCTTTTCTTCGAACCCAGGACAGTTACACGCTGCACAAACCCGTCAGAAAGCGCTTTTCTACGCGATATTATCACGTGACCAATATGGACGATCTCTGGGAGGCGGACCTCAACGTCATGAACAGTGTCAAAGAGCATAACAAACCCTACGCGTACATTCTCACCGTCATCGACGTTTTCTCCAAGTACGCTTGGGCCGTACCTCTAAAATCCAAACTTGGGTCCGAGGTAGCACAAGCATTTCGCTCCATATTTTCGGAGCGCGTTCCTAGAGTTCTGCAGACGGACAAAGGAACCGAGTTCACCAACAAAACCTTTAGGGCTTTTCTGAAGAAACACGGCGTCCGTCATTACACCACAAAGAACAATGTAAAAGCCAGCGTCGTTGAGCGCTTCAATCGCACTCTCAAGACCAAGATGTGGAAGTATTTCACGCACGCAAACACTTACAAATACGTGGAGGTACTTCCGGCCTTGCTCGAGTCGTACAACAGTTCGTATCACAGATCCATTAAGATGGCGCCCAAGGAGGTCAACGAGACCAATATCGCGCAAGTGTACCGCAACTTGTACGCAGATAGGCATGTACCCCGCACAAGGGCACCAAAGTATGACGTCGGGGACCACGTGCGCATTTCCAAAGAAAAAATGAAGTTTGACAAGGGGTACGAGCAGAACTGGACGGACGAAATATTCGTTATCGACAAGGTCGTACGCGGTCAGCCGGTGGTATATAAACTGAAGGATCTCGCCGGAGAGGACATTGACGGCAGCTTTTACACCGAAGAGCTGCAAAAGGTGGAACTCCCTCAAACGTACAAAATAGACAAGATTTTGGAAACCAGGGGCCGCGGGCGCAACAAGCAACTTTTGGTAAAGTGGAAGGGCTACCCTTCCAAGTTTAACTCTTGGGTCCAGGCTTCGACGATCGCTTCGATATGATCAAAACCGAACCATTCTCTCTCACGCTCGTGAGCAATGCTTCCATGGATCACTTTAGCGACAACACGACTTCCAAATTTTCCAACATACTGCCCGAGCGAATAGTGCTTCAAGGGGAGTGGGAGGTGGCTCTGCAAAAGGTGAGGTATCCGGTTAAATTTTACAACGTAACCGCAGGCGACGCGCAACTCATCGGTACCAGGTACACGATGACTCAACTACCCACGCATTCCAAATTTAGCTTGCAGATGCCGCCGGGTATCGTGCACGATCCCAAAGATCTGGTGACCCGGGTAAACGCCGTCATTCAGGAACATTTGCACGTGGATAACTTCTTTGTGTACCTCGAGCGCAATAAACCGGTCAGCATCAACGAAGCCGCCACGCATGCGCAGCAACTTCCCGACACTACCTTTGATGGGTACGTGGAGACCGTGGTGCGCGTTTCGAAGACCGTAGTTCCCAGCGAGGTGAGCGATGCGCCGGCCAGACCGAAACCCCCAACCCGAAAACCAAACATCCAAAGACCCAAACCTACCGCCCAACCGGCTAAACCTAACCCCGCGGTCAGTTCTAAACCCACTTCGCCACCGGAGCAGCCCGACCAACCACCCACCGAACCTCTCCATCGAGTTCATAGCATGATGTTGTCCCCAGCCATGGCCAAGATGCTGGGCTTTGAACCCTACACCAACATCGTTTTACAGAAGGAGGCAAAACACCCTGTAGATCCCTACATGGGGTTTCCTTACGAAATGTTCATCTACTGCAATCTGGTTGCACCGCAAGTGGTGGGCGATACATTTGCACAAGTGATTGAGAGCGTTGCAGTTGAATACGAGAAAAGCAACAACACTTACATGTCCGATGAAAAGACCTTCTTTCCTCAGAATTGGGTGCCACTCGTTCAACAAGACTTTAAGACCGTCAGCATAGATTTAAGGAACGGTTATGGCGATCTGCTACCATTTGCCGACGGCTTTTCCTCCACTATAGTTCTCACATTCCGGCCAAAGAAACGGTAATGGACGTGCACACGGTCACTCAATACTATCTCAATCAAGCCGGCGGTGCTTTAGACCACGGGGATTTCGTTCTCTACCGCGGTAGGCGCTATCAGCGCGGAAGCGGACTCTTTTCTGCCCTAGGAAGTCTCTTCAGAACCGTTCTACCCTTCTTGAAAAGCGGCGCAAAGGCTGTAGGAAAGGAGGCGCTCAAAGTGGGCGCTCACGTGCTGTCCGACGTGGCCGCCGGAGGAACAACCCCAAAGGAAGCTTTTAGAAGCAGACTTAAGGAGGCTGGGTCCAATCTGAAGCGTAAGGCAGACGAAAAAATCGATTCTATGCTAGGATCGGGCGTCAGGCGACTAAAGACAATAAAACGCGGCAAACCTACCAAGTCAAAACAGTCTAAGCTGAAACGCAGGAGGCGAAAGGTGCAGGACGTGTTCTCGTAATGGCCGAAACCGTGATCCACATGAGCTCCGAACTGGACCTCTTCAAGGACCTTCCGGTTCAAATGAACGTCGAAGAGTCTCGGTTCATATCCCTAAACCCTCAAAACACCATCATGAAAAATGCACCGATTACCTTTCATTATTCCGGAAATGCAGACGAATACCTCGACCTTTCTTACGTCATTCTAGAGGTATTTGTACGTATCGTTAGCGAAAAAGGAGAGGAGCTCAAGGACGACGTGCAAGTCACTTTCGTCAATAACGCCCTAAATTCACTATTTCAACAGCTTGAGGTGTCGCTCAATAGCGTCATGGTTTCCATGCCGCAAGCCGGATATCCCTATAGAACGTATCTCGAAACCCTCCTCAATTATTCTGAAGATGCCATGAACACCAAGCTCCAATCCACCCTCTGGAAGAAGGATACCCCCGGCATCATGAACACTTTTGCGGCAAATGCCGGCTTCTTGTTTCGGCATGGATTTACCAAAGGCAGTAAGGTCGTGCAATTAATGGGACCGCTATCGAATGCTCTATTTAGACAAAACAATCTTTTGCTCAATAACGTTAGCGTCACCATCAAGCTCACCCCTTCGTCACCCCAGTTCTATTTGTTCTCCGAAGTACCCAATTTCAAGGGGTACGCCGATATTCAGTCGGCCACTCTACATCTAAAAGTGGTCAGACCGTCACCAACCATCAAACTGGCCCACCAGGCGGCGCTGGCAAAGAGCAACGCCAAGTACCATCTCAAGGACGTTAGCTTCCACGCCCTCAGTATTCCCAAAGAGGCCAGTGCAATGACTTTCAGCGACGTCTTCACGGGTCAAATTCCAAGGAGAGTGGTCGTCGCCATGGTTCTAGACAAATCCTATACTGGCAATTTCGGCAAAAACCCTTACAATTTGCAACATTTTAACATGAACATGTTTCAGCTATACGTCAACGGCCAACCCATTCCCTCTCAACCCATTCAGCCAAACTTTGAAGACGGACACTTCATGCGTTGCTTTCAAACCCTTCAGGACGGTCTCGGCATTCACTTCAGAGACGAGGGACATTCCATTTCCAGACAGGCCTACCCCGTCGGTTATACCGTCCTTGCTTTCGATCTCACTGCCGACATGAGCGCCAACGAATCTTACATCTCCGGTCAGCGCCACGGCTCGGTGTCTATAAGGGTGGGTTTTGCCAAACAGCTGACAGAACCGGTCGTTCTTCTGGTGTTGGCGGAAATACATCGTACCCTGGAAATCGACGCTAACCGATCCATCCTCATATCATGAACTCGCTTCAAATAGAGCACTTTCTCTCTAACTGTCCCTCCACGCGCCCTCACTTTTTGGGCGTCTACGCCTGCGACACCCTACCCTCAGAAAGCACCAATAGGAAACTTCCATTCGCCTTGGTCGCTAACACCGATCCAATCTCCCTACCAGGCAAGCACTGGGTCTGCATCTTTGTCTCGCAAAGTGGTCACGGAGAATATTTCGACAGTTATGGGCTAGCACCGCTCACACCTCATTTTCTAAAGTTTCTAAACGCTAGCTGCGGACCCCATTGGTCGCACAACGTCAGAAGGCTGCAAGGTCATGACAGCACCACGTGCGGTCATTACGTCATCGACTACTTATCGCATCGCTGCTCGGGTTTATCCAAGGAAAAGTTTCTTTCAAAATTTAGTATTACCGATTACGCGCGCAACGACAACGTTATTCTCAACACCTACAAACATGTGTGCCTAGCACGGAGCTCAACTCAACATCAGTCGTGCCAACCTCTTGGGGTAAGTAAACGTGTACCATAAAAATTAGTTCTCAATGTGACGTCACACTTCCTGCGGTTTACAACACTTCTTTTGCTTCTTTCAGAGCGCACTCCGTCTCCTATAAAACGAGCGGTACAGCAACCTAACATCAGTACCTAACAATGTCTGAGCACGACGTCAGGTAAGTTTTGTTGAGCAAGTAGATCCCCTTCCCCAGGTTTCCTATCGTTCCATGATTTAACAGCTCTTATTTTTGTATGTTACAGCAATATGGAAACGCCTGCCAAGAAACCCAAGTTTGA
Organism: Mantis religiosa; assembly: GCA_030765055.1. Taxonomy (NCBI): domain Eukaryota; kingdom Metazoa; phylum Arthropoda; class Insecta; order Mantodea; family Mantidae; genus Mantis; species Mantis religiosa. The sequence continues at coordinate 32,338,373 of CM060948.1, forward strand.
TCTCATGCCCGAAACCACCGAAGCCGACAAGAATCTTCAGGCCGACCCTGCTCCAGGCATCGCCGAAGAACCCCAACCCGGCGTGGGACCCTTGTCCCACATCTACTTCCTTAACCGCGCACAAAGCAAATTTCTGTGCGTGGGTTTCCTACCCCAACCGCCTCACCAACTGGCTGTCACCATCGCTAAGTGCGGAAAGCAACACGCCGTGGTTATCAGTTCGTCAGAGTGGCAAAAACTCTTCGAGAATAGAAGCATCATTCATAGCGCCATAAATCAGTGCCATCTAAAGGAGTACCAGCTCAGCGACAACCTCACCCTCATCTTTAGAAACCTATTTGGCAACGCCAGCGTCGTCCTAAAGAACATGCACGGCCGCTCCGTGTCGCTCAACAAACATGAATGGAAAGTACTGGAGGGACTGCAGCGCCTGGTTACCGACATCCTGTTTCACCAGAGCAAAGAAGAAAATGACGTAAAGAATCAGATTGTGGCTTACTACAAGTACCTGAAGCACACGCATGCGTCCAATTCCCCCTTCGAAAGCATGAACTTTACACAGTTTACGAAGTACATACGAAGCGCCACCTTCAGAACGTACCTAGAGATGGAGCATTTCCTGCTGCCACAGTTCGTCCAGCAACTCCCCTGAAGTTACTTACAAGAGCTCCATCATGGGATACAGAAATTTCATCTCTGTGTACTGCCAAGGAACCAAAGTATTTAAAAATTACGAGGTTGAAGGTCATCCAAAGAAAAACGCACCTTATGGACTCCGCTTCGTCGACGATTGCTTCGAAGGAAAAACAATCACAGTAAGGTGCCACAGCTGTGAAAATGAAATTCATTACGTCTTTTCCAACATCGACTTTAAAGACATTCAGTTCCAAACATCTCCTTTTCCAAGTTCAGACTACAATACAGACCATCAGTTTCAATTTATTCCAAAGAAAGGACTCTACATCATCTTCTACGAGAATCAGTACATTCCGGTGGAAAAAATGACAAAAATGCTTATAGCCAAACGCACCTGCTATGGAAAGTGTTGCGCAGTGTATTTGGGACATTCTCCGTTTTACATCCTCACCGATCACGTACAGGGAGACTGGATATTTAGCGTTAAAATAAACAGACCTCTCCAACAAGATGAAGAAGATCCCCCTGGAACTATTCGCTACCAAAAGCACGAAGTTTTCCATTAATCAAGGAAACCTTCTCACGGTTCAAATCGCCGGATGTAACGGTGCCTGCAAGGAAACTTTCCCACGGATGCTGTTCTTCCTGTAACAGTCCACCGGATTTTCCTGTTCAACCGTCCTTTCTCCTAATCTATAAAGGCTGAACTTCCTTCTTGCTGCTCAGTTTGTGTGCTGCCGTCGTCGTGGAATGCCGGGCGAGTCTTGCAAGCCGTACCACTGCTCTTTCTGTTTTCATCGGTGCTGCAGCTGTGAAGTTCTCAGTCGTCTGGTACCCTTGTGCACCGAGTGTCAGCTTGGATTCTACGAAGACCTCTCCAAGCTCAATCAACAAATCCAGGAGTTTCTGCGCAAGTACAACACCAGACGCCTTTCATGACCTGCGGGTGCTACTCGGTGCTGCTGAAATACATTGAAAACGCACAACGCATCCAAGTTCTCCTGCCTCGTGAACGCCAAGTGCTGCTGGAAAACGGGAGCGCCATCTTCTCTCGGTACCCTCCATCCGACGTCGACGTTGTGTGGAACGAGCTGCCCATTCACACACAGCAAGTTTGTGCTCCATACCGCAGGTGCGTACGCCACCATAACCTTCCCACCTCAACAACTCACGTCGACGGTCCAGCTCCGTTCGTTAAGAACTGCTTTCGCTGTCAAAGCTAAGCATGTCCGAGAACGCCATTCGACAACTGGATGAACTCTCCAACAGCACCGACATTCTCAGCGTTTCTGCCCTACAAGAAAACGTAGCCTACATAGTACAAGGCGTCAGAACACTTTCCACAAAGCACGGACCCAGAACAGTCGTCAAAATCGACAACGACACAGAAGTCTTTCTGCCAGCAAGGTTCGGCAACGCCTCTCCAGAACTACTCAAAGAACTCAACTCCGCCAAGTTCACCTTAACCTACAAAGGCGAAGAACAACTCAAAAGCGGTTTCAAACGATACGCCGTATCCTTCGCTCCTATACCAAAATGAGCTGCCAAACCGATCCCGTCCACATTGGAAACAACCTGCTCCTAAAATTCCTGTTTCTTCCACAACTTTCTGCTCACGGAAAGTATTCCGAAGTTTCACTGCTCTCCTCCAAAACTACCTTCTTTGGTGGACAGAAGGAAGTCACCGTCAAACTTGCTTCCAACGACGCCCACGCCATTCATGTAAAGTGCCTTGCTTCTAAAGACGAGCAACATGGATCCGATGCTCAGCTCGAAGTGTATCTTTGCCAGAACAAACTTCCTAACCTCGACGTCAACATAACAGCGAACGGGTGTTTCGGCACAAGTTTCAATAATGAGTTCGTCGTCGCCGTCCCCACCATGGATGCCAGTGCCAATTTTGGTCATCTTATTCTCTCTTGCGTCACCAAACCCATCCAGGATCACATCGTGTTCCACATCGACAGCGACAACAGCGACAGCGATGACGACAACAATCATCTCGCCGTCACCACAATTTTTAAAATAATATTTTGTGCTCAAAGTGAGTGAACAATACAACCTAACATTAAGTGCTCAAAGAACAACTTCCCAGCAATATTCTTGTGTTAAGTGTAATGTCATCTTTGTATTTTCCTGTAAAAACTAATATTTTTGTGCTCAAAGTGAGTGAAACACAACCTAACATGAAGTGCTCAAACAACAAACAATAAAAAACATTTTCCAGCAATATTCTTGTGTTAAGTGTAATGTCATCTTTGTATTTTCCTGTAAAAACTAATATTTTGTGCTCAAAGTGAGTGAAACACAACCTAACATGAAGTGCTCAAACAACAAACAATTAAAAACATTTTCCAGCAATATTCTTGTGTTAAGTGTACTTTCCTGTAAGTAGAAGATTACGTTTTATCAGTAAAAACCTGTGTATTCTTAGCTTATATGTTATCGTCAAACAACAATATTCTTGTGTTAAGTGTAATGTCCTTTCCTGGAAGTAGTAGATTTAATTCTTATCATTAAAAATATAAGTGCATCCTGTATATGTGAATTCTTAATAAAAATAAAAAAAAAAAAAAAGATAATCCTAGATTAAGCAAGTGGGTTCGTAATCCTGCCGCCATTTCAAACTTTCGCGCCATAGTTCGCTAATCCACCACCGGATTAAAAGCGACACTAGCGCTCTAATCCACTCTGGTGGCAGGATTATCGTTAATCCACTTGCTTAATCTAGGGTTATCACTACTGACAACATCAATGATTTTGAATAATTATATATTTGTGTGTGTGGTGAGAGAGAGAGAGAGAGAGAGAGAGAGAGAGAGAGAGAGAGAGAGAGAGAGAGAGAGAGAGAGAGAGAGAGAGAGAGAGAGAGAGAGAAGGTGAATGACAATTTTTTGACATTTCTAATCGTTTGTTTTTAAGATATGGCTTAATTGTGTTCAAACACTGTATTAAGTTGCAATTAATATGAATATGAGTAGAAGATGTAATTCCAAAACTATTTGAAAATTTAGCGTTGAACAATGCTGTTGAGAATGTTGAAACTCCACCCCGTGCTACTAAAAGGAAGCTACACAACACAGAAAACAACTATGGTAATATTAATGAAGATAAAACAAATATAAATATATTAATTGATTTTAATATAAGTTCAGTTTTAGTGATTTTGTCAGCTCTAATATTTGTGAGGGAAAAGTGAATCTGCATGAAAATATTTCTAAAAGAAATGGCAGTGTAAATAACCTAACAGTAAAGTGCAAAATTTGTGGGAACATGAAGAATTTTTACAGATAAGAAAAAACAGAAAGATAAAAAGCCCAGCTTTTTAAAAATAGTTGGAGGTTATTTTATGGACTTAGATGTATTGGAAGGGGATTTTCAACTGGCAAGGTACATTGTGGTATGCTAAATCTCCCAAACCCACCAACTAACATTAGTCGCTACACGTCAATATTCGGAACAAGTGTGAAAGAGGTAGCTGAAGGCTCAATGAAGGCTGCTGTAAGTAAATATATAGTAGAAATGATGATAATACTGACTTAGCTATATCGTTTGATGGATCTTGGCAAAAAAGAGGCTTTTAGACAAAAAATTCGTGTGTATCTATTTTAGTTTTACTTCAACATCAATTTTCTCAAAACTACATTTTGAAATATAAAAGCCCCGTTTTCTCATAAACCATTAGTAATATATCCATACAAATTTTATGACATAATCTAAATTTTACCGTGATGTTGTGGATCCTTACAGAGTCAATTTTCTCAAATGGATTATTTTCTTAAAAAATAAAAATTTCAGTTTTTAACGAACAAATTAGAACTGCAATAAAAAAATTATAAAATATGTACTACTTTAGATTCTTATACGAATGAGGATCAGTATATTTCGGAAGGACCTATACATACACAGTAAAAAATTTGGATTTCTATACCCAATAGATCCTGAAAAAACGGGGCATTAATATTTCCCTTTTAACATTAGTAATATAGGAGAGCTCGGTGGCGGAACCTGCCTTCTGGGATGGTGATGAAACTGCGGGTTGCTACGTTTACTCGATCTGAGTCTTTTGCTCAGATCTGACGCTCAGATGTAGCGATGCCTCTAGACGATATCCGGCGTTGCTCCAGTCGTTGCATGAGATTCTTACCTTATCCAAAAGATATCTCGGACGAGAATCTATTTTTTAACTCATAAAAATTATACATATATCTATGGATATAGATATATATTTTTCTTTTCCTTATTTAACCGTTTTTTTATTGTTTCCGTTTAATTACCTATCTGTTTTCTGCAGTTTCACATACATACACTATACACATAAACACCCATGCCCAGGGCGGGACTCGAAACCACCACCCTCTGCGTGGTGGAACGCTAGCGACATACGTTCTAACGACCATGGCTACGATTGGAACTAAATTTGTTTGTGTAGAAGAAATAAATTAATTCCTTCAAAATTCTTCAAAATGTTATTTCGTTGTGATGAACCAACATATATGCCGAAACATATATGTACAATTATTAGATTAATGTAATATAATGCTCAAAATCAATCGATAAGAATTTTACAATCTCTCCTACTCAATATTCCTCACGAAGTAAACTTTACATCGACGTTCCTACAAAGAGAGTATATTTTATGTCTTACACTTGCGACGTTCCGACACAGAATGACGCCAACTTCTTGTTAGTGCAAGTTTATTGATTTCGTCATTGCTATGACGATTAAATAATTAATTACTGATTCACGTCATATTCAGTGACGAATGCACACACACCACATTAGGTAACTTATATAATGTTTTCTTTAAAACTTAAATTAAACAACGTAAAACTCAATTAACAGAAATGACAACCAAGTGGTTAGAAAAAATGTTGAGTCCAAAATGCTGTATGCAGTGAAGATCTGAGGGAGGGGGGGGGAGGCGTAGAGGTAAACAAAACGGTGGACCAAAACTACAGAAGGTTTTGTAAAGAACTCCCAGGCTTACCAAGATCAGCACCTAGGGAAGTAGCTTTAGTAGAATTAGGAAAGACAAGAAGAAATGGGATAATAATGGAAAAAAAAAATGTTGGTGTAGGTGTTTGGCTAAAGAAGAAGAGGAAATTATGAAATTATGCATGAGACAGCAAAAAAGATTAGCGAACTCAAATAGTGTGTGGGCAGAGATAGAAGGAATAATGAAAAAAATAGGAATGGGAGCTATATGGAGATTAGAGGAAAGGAATACAAGCGATGTGGGCAAATTGTTAAAATGCAGGATAGAAGATATAGAAAGACAGGAAATATGGGGAAGTCTAGAAAATATGAAATCATTACAATTTTACAAACAAATAAAAGGAAACTGAGGACGAGAAGCATACTTAGATTACTGCAATGGACAAGGGAGAGAAGGGCTAGCTTGGATGAGAACAGGAACAATATTTCTAAGAGGGATAAGAGGTAGGGAAAAGGGAATTTGCGAATTGTGTGGGGGAAAAGAAAGCTTAGGTCACTAAGTAACAGAGTGCGAGAAGGTTGCAATATGGAGATAAACGGTTGTGGAGGAAAAATGGGAGAAAGTAGATAAGAGGATAGTAGCTATAAAAATGTTAACAGGAAAAGGAGGAAAAGAAGGTAAGAAGTATTGGTGAGAACTTACATAAAGTAAAAGAGAAATGTATACACTTGAAAAGCAATGTTTCACTAGTTCGTAGAGTACTGCGTTACGTTGTTTCGGACGTATGCACATTTGATGGTCGTGCTGTACACTTGACGTCATTCATACTCTGTGTCCAGTTAACTTGTATTGCCTGCGAGGGCATATCCTTGCGGGCTTTATTTATTACACACGTGTCATTTCTCCTTAATCGCAGATGAGGAGGGAGAAAGAAATCATATAAATGAAAAAGAATTAAACTGTGCACTGTACCGTGTAAAGAAGGAGAACGGTTTGCTTGACTTAGAGAACTACTTGATATTGTTAATGATCGAACTAATCTGAAGTAACTGTCACTAAAATTAAGGACTGATAAGGGTGTAATGAACAGGTCAGTGTAATGAACAATATGCAAATTGGAATTTCACTTATTAAGAGTAATATGTTTCCAGGTTAGTTAGTACCTTCAAATAGACGTAGCATATACAAGCCATATGTATTTAGTATCCTCGGAAAGGCGAACGCCGGATAGGCAGGCCTCGCGACAGCGAATGACGTATCAGAGTTGAATTCGAATGCTTTCAGCAAAGTCAAAGACGTCACATCACTTTACCAACAAGTGCAATGCCCGCCTCGGTAGCGTGGTGGTAGAGTGTCGACCTCACGTTCAAGAGGTCCCGAGTTCCAACCTGGGTCAAGGTGAGTTTCCTGGATAATGTTTTTTCCGGGGTTTTCCCTTATTCTGAAAGACGAATTTCGGGTAACTTTAAGCACCATGGACCCAGGGCTCATTTTAGCATCATTTCAATCATTGCATTCAGCGTCCGATATGAGTTAACGTTGGAGGACGTAAATTACCAATACATAAATAAATAAATAAATAAATAAATAAATAAATAGATAGATAAATAAATAAATAGATAAATAGTTAAATAAATAGATAAATAAATAAATAAGTAAATAAGTAAATAAATAAATAGATAAATAAATAAATAAATAAATAAATAAATAAATAAATAAATAAATAAATAAATAAATAAATAAATAAATAAATAAATAAATAAATAAAACAGGTGGAAAAGAATGTATAGTCTATACTAAGAGGTGTAATGCATTTCATGGCGCAGCACCAATATGCAGAAAGCATTAGATAGTGAAATAAATGATTTTGTTGTGGAAAAACAGTTAGACAAAAGCAGCTGGCACAATGCAATAGATACAATGTTCAAATTATGTGCACTTACAGTGCCAAAATCCTGTATTTTAATAGGCTTAGCTTACACTTTATTTTTCATGTTACTTGACTATGTTGACATTAAAGACAGACTTGTCATTTGAGTGTGTCGCTTTTATTTTCTGCATAAGGAGCATTGGCGTTAGTAATGGCAGAGAAATACAGGAAAAATATGGGTAGAAAGATAATGCATTCCTAAAGTAGAGCAAAAACTAAACATAATGCTCTATAGGCAAATCCTCAATGGTGTAACTGCATTAAATAATATTTATTTAAAATAATAAGGTGTAAATTTATTAAAGGACAGATAGAGATGTGTGCCATATATTCACTCATTAAATAACATATGCTTTATTTAATTTGAATTTAAAAAACGAATCACAATGGATATTGTGACTTTGTGGGTTCGTAGAATTAAAAGTCCAATTTGCCGAAATTTTAAATCTCCTTTATTTTCGTAGAAATACTTTTATAGATTACAGCAGCATTACGTTGCATACACCATCAGTCTACCAAGGTCGATCACAATAACAAACAGTGACAGCAGATTACATCCTTAACTCTCGTTACACCAACACAGCTGGCTGTCTCTCATTTCACAACACTGTTTCACAACTAACTCTACTCCTCACTATTTACAACTGTCAACTCCCTCTTGGCCAATCGTCGCCTCTTTAAATACTTCACAGACAATTTCTAGATGATTCGCAAATAAACTAGAACGCGAACAATCTCTATCAGTCCAGAAGTAACTAGAAATTTCCATTTATCTCAGTTTGTTTGTTTCGGCAGACCCTTATCTGACTGTTATCTTTGTCCGCGGGCTCTTGGTTTTCACACTGCCCTCCTATCATTTTCTTTTGTGTAAGCAAGCCACGTGATCGTAGATACGGGTTCGCGACAAAATTAACTCAGAATTTCTTTATTCTGAAATAAAATTAATAAATATTGTTTGTTTTTTAGTTTTATACTAGATATTGCCAAAATTATATATATATATATATGTGTGTGTGTGTGTGTGTGTGTGTGTGTGTGTGTGTGTGTGTGTGTGTGTGTGTGTGTGTGTGTGTAATTTCTGTCCTCCAACGTTGTCATGTCGGACGATGAAAGGAATTGGGTGAAATGATGCTCAAATGAGTCCAGGGTCCATAGAACTTAGAGTTATCTGACATTCGTATTTCAAGATAAGGGAAAACCCTGGAAAAACCTTATCCAGGTAACTCGCCGTGACTCGAGCTCCGGACCTCTTGAACGTGAGACAGACACGCTACCATCTACGCTACCGAGGTGGGCACAGATTAATTTGTTTTATTATTTACACACACATACACAATGGCACACCATTTTAATGAGAATGCACATATAATCTGAAGTCAAAGTGTAAAGTGAGTAAGGCGAACTATGGTACTGTATTATTAAAACACTACCACATGAATAACCTATATTTTGTTCAAGAATGTTTCTTCACAAAATATAGAGAAATATTATCTCAGCGTGTGAAAGAACTTAGCCGAATTTCATTGGCACAACGCAAACCAACCTGAAAAAACGAAGTTTTCTTAGACAGTAGAATAATGTAATTAACTATTGGAAATATCGTGACAGCTGATCTACTATTAGCGATATATCTCTTAAAGTAAACAAAAAGGCTTATGTTTATTTGATAAATAAAACATGTCAATACTTATGTAAATCTCTGCTGGATATCTTATTACTCAAATTCTGAAGGAAACATTTTTGTTGATTTGTGTTTTGTAGGAGTAGACAAATCATAAATATACGAAAGCGACAGGACAACTAAACGTATGAAAATGACAATGAACTTTATGCCAGAGTTATTCCTCTGGCACAAAGCCAGTTAAATAACGGCGTCAAAAACGTGCTTTGTGGCTGCTCGCGGTGAATCAATTTTCATACAAATGTACCTTAAATTTAATGCAAATCTTGTATTAAACATTACGACTAACCCTTTGACCAAAATTTATAATTTGCATTAAACTTCTGTCTTAATTTCTATACTTAGGATAAGAATTTAAACGTCTGGTAAAAGCTAGAACTGCTATTCCAGTTATTCTAAAAGAATACACATAAAAGGTGTTTAAGAAATATCTCAATGTTTTACCAAATTGTAAAAGTATGATTTAAAACTAAAGCTAAAATTCTATAAATTAACTTTTTATGTGTTAAAAAGGTTATTTGCATTGCCCACGAAAATAATTCATAGCTAATGTTTGAATAGATCGCCCAACAACGTTAAGTCTTTATACAGTTCATACTTTCACCGTTTGTCATTGTTGTGCTGCTGCCACAGACCGGAGCATGGCGCTTTGGCAGGAGAGAAAAAGACAGAGAGAGGCTCCAGAGCGTTCTGCCCATTATTGCTGCCGCTAAAGTTCTTAAAAGGTCTGCGACCTTCTAGAAACAATGGCTAGGGAGGTATAATGCCCGCAAGGTGTTAGAGCGGCAGTTATTTGTTGGTTATTACGACAGCTGACGATTGAAGTGTTCCGAAGTGATTTTTTCATTTGTTTTCGTGCAGCAGAACACCGACTCAGCCTCGAAGACAGCTGATTTTCTATTTCACGTCTTTTTACTGCAGCAAATTATAAATTTCTGCAAACCAGATTTCCAAATTTACGTAACCAACGCAGTCACAATACGTTATACCCAAGAAACGGCGCATATTGATGTAGAATTGTACAAGTTGCTGCTAGCATGTGATGGTCATGCTGAAATACTGCACCAGCCAACATTTTCGTAATGAACTGTGGTATCAGAAAATGCACTGATGATTGGCCATTGGTGCATCTTATTTTAAATTGTAACTTAGTTACAAGTTAAAGTGACTGAGATTTTAATCCTGGCATATCCTCCTATTTTGAAATCGGAAAGAGCAACCCAAGCTAATTGATAGAAATTAATCACTTCTTATCACTAGCCATATATAGGCTAAGGTTTTAGATAGAGTCAACCTGAAAAATTCAATGCCATGGCCGGGATTTGAACCACGAATCTCCTGGTTTGCAACCAGTCGCTCTTAGACATTGAGCCAAAGTAGCCAAGATGCCGTCCTGACATTAAATTTTCCACTTGACTCATATACTTTCCCGGGAGACCACTAGGAGCTCTCGTATTCCAGATACATCATCTGTGGTTATTTACTGTTGTAAGTGTAGTGGTTCACTGGGAAAATATATGAGTCAATTGGAGAATTTAATGTCAGGACGGCACGTTGACCACGGTAGCTCAAAGGGTAAGAGCGACTGGACAAAAACCAGGAGATCCGTGGATCAAATCCCGGCCATGGCATTGAATTTTTCATGTTGACTTTATCTAACGAAAACCTTAGCCTATATACGGCTAGCCCGCCTCGGTAGAGTGGTGGTAGCGTGCTCTCTCACGCTCAAGAGGTCCCTAGTTCAAATTTCGGTCAGGGTGAGTTACCAGGATAAGGTTTTTTTCGGGGGTTTCCCTTATCTTGAAAGTCGAATGTCAGGTAACTCTACGCTCTAAGGACCCTGGGCTCATTTGAGCATTATTTCACCCATTCCATTCATCATCCGATATGACTTAACTTTGGAGGATGTAAATTACGAGTTAGAAGAAATTATCAATTAAATTAAATAATAAGAGTTTAATGATGAACACTGGGATTTTAAGTACTTACGATAGTAAGTGACTACAAACGGTGTATCTCGGATACAAGAGCCCCGAGTGGTTTACTGGGAAAATATGAGTCAATGGACAATTTAATGTCAGGACGGGACGTTGGCCATGGTAGTACAATGGGTTAGAGCGGCTGGACGGAAAACAGGAGATCCGTGGTTCAAATCCTGGCCATAGGATTAACATTTTCATGTTGAGTCTATCTCCCCGTAGGGGAGGGCATCCGTCCACTTCAGCTGCTGTGGTGCAAGCGCTGCAGACCCCTAGCACTCGTGGTACCTCTGACGCTACTAGAGGAACCTCGGGCCGAACATTTGAGTCCCTCCCGTAAGGGAGCCATTCGGATTGGGTTGGATTCGAGGGGGCATGGTTCCCGATACCCGTGGGAGATCGGTTACGTCTCTGGATGGGGTTGAGGTAAGCCATATATTCCCGCGTATTAGCCTGCATAGCTAGCAGAAGGTGTGCTAGATCACCAGGTGGCCCTACCGAGGTTGATCGGTAGCCCTCCCCTTTGGGTTTGGCGCGCTTAATTGGCGTATCCACTTCCATCCCGTCTTGAGCCCATAGGACCAGAGGGGGACCTTGTTAATCTCTAGGTCTTGCCCTATGGAAAGTCCCATGGAAGCTCTGGGCGCCCCTTTGGGACAGCTCAATAACTCAATGGTCGTCAGAGTGGGTCAGTCTTCACTTGATAGTTACCCTCGCGTTCAATGAATGTTGACTCTATCTATCAAAAACCTTAGCCTATATAGGGCTAGTAAGAAGAAATGATCAATTTGCATCAATTAAATTAAATAATAAGAGTTAAATGACGAAGCCTGGGACTGAAGTACTTTCAACTGTAAATCACACAAACGGTGTATCTCGAATGCGAGCGCCTCTAGTGGTTTACTGGGGAAATATATGAGTAAATGGGAGAATTTAATGTCAGAAGGGCACGTTTGCTATGGTAGCTCAATGGGTAAGAGCGATTGGACGGAAACCAGTAGACCCGTGGTTCAAATCCCGGCCATCGCATTGTATTTTTCATGTCGACTCTATCTAAAACGCAGGCTAATTTTGAAAAATCTAGAAGATCAAAACCTTCTTAAGAAATCTTCTCTTGTTCTCTTCCCCTTCACAATTTATTAGAAACAAATCAGAAAATAACAATTTAAAGAAAATAATAAACTATTAACCTTATGTTATTTCAAACAAATAAGTGATTGAAACGTTTGAGTATAGAAGTTTAAAGTAAAGATAATTTCAGCATAGTCAACAATTCATGTTTACTCTAAATGACTAACAATAATAGGAGCATCGTTTAAAAGGTTACTATATGTCAAAGAATCAATAAATTTTAAAGTAATCAAATAATTAATGCTTAGATTGTAACATAAATGAATTCTATACTTTTAATTAGTGTAAAAAATCGTTTAATACATTACATATTTTACATGCAAATTATAGGCGGGTAGTTTCCTCGCCCAGCCCTATATTAGTTATATTTTTCTTTTGTCGGCAGCTTATTGCCAGATTATGGAGATACGCTTGATTTTCTGCTAAAGTCTTATTTAATCCATGCGGATTTCTTTCTCAAGCCCTTGTCCTCCAGTACGTAAGATCTGCTAGTTGGAAACACAACAGCTTTTCAAAATAGGAATTAAAGTAAACGGAGAAGGGGGCTAAGGTAAGTGAGATTATCCAGCAACGACCACAATGCTATTGTCATTACCATGTCAACATCAGATAAAATAGGAAGCATTAGGCGAAGCCGTCTGACACTTGGGATAACAGCCAATCCGGACTGACAGCATCCCGTGCGACTTTACAGCTTACCACTACACAACCTTCTCCTTTCTTACTATTCCAAACAAAATGACGAAGCTTCAAATATTTGTACATTATTATTGTGTTTGCTCCAACAAACATACCCTTTAAGTTAGTAAATTCCAATATAAGAGTGAAGCAAAAACAATCTGATATATGGAATCGTATGACCATATTGTGATGTTAAAATCGACGTTAACAAATGTAAAGTAGCAATTGTAACAGCGCTAACAAAACTGTTAAATGTCTTGCATTTCTTCAACCTGTTTTATGAAAATGTTAATAAACATGTGTTAACACCAAGATATTTGTAAATATTACAGCTATAGAAGGCTATGGATGAGTTGTACTATTTTCTAAACGTATTGCGATGAGCTTTTCTTTTAATTTTCGTCCGCACACAACTAAAAAAATGGCGGATAAACAAAATCGTAAACAAAAGCCGTGAAACAAATTTCCATTCGATGGAGAAAGAATTGTTAATTGAATTGGTGACGAAGTGTAAGCATATCGTGGAAATTTGGAGGACGGATGTGATGAATATAAAAGAGAAAGATAACACTTGGGAAAAAATTGGAAACGAATTTAATTCAAATGTATGTGTTATCACTAGAAACACGAAATATCTTCTTCAGTATTACGTAAACTTAAAACGAGGAGCGAAGAAGGACGAGTGGCGAGTGACTTGAACGTTTCAAGACGGGAGGTGGACAGTGTATTATCCACATAATTCAGTGAATTATAAAATCGCAAAGTTATTAATACTTGAAACAAAGGCGAGATCGGTATATTCCTTTCGATACATGTTCTAACTCAGTATTACATAAATTTAAAACGAGGAGCGAAGAAGGGCAAGTGACTTGAACGTTTCAAGACGGGAGGTGGACAGTGTATTATCCACATAATACAGTGAATTATAAAATCGCAAGGTTATTAATACTTTAAACAAAGGCGAGATCGGTATATTCCTTTCGATGCATGTTCTAACTCAGTATTACATAAATTTAAAACGAGGAGCGAAGAAGGGCAAGTGACTTGAACGTTTCAAGACGGGAGGTGGACAGTGTATTATCCACATAATACAGTGAATTATAAAATCGCAAGGTTATTAATACTTGAAACAAAGGCGAGATCGGTATATTCCTTTCGATGCATGTTCTAACTCAGTATTACGTACATTTAAAACGAGGAGCTAAGAAGTACAAGTAACGAGTAACTTGAACGTTTCAAGACGGCAGGTGGTCAGTGTATTATCCACATAATTCAGTGAATTATAAAATCGCAAGGTTATTAATACTTGAAACAAAGGCGAGATCGGTATATTCCTTTCGATGCATGTTCTAACTCAGTATTACATAAATTTAAAACGAGGAGCGAAGAAGGGCAAGTGACTTGAACGTTTCAAGACGGGAGGTATACAGTGTATTATCCACATAATACAGTGAATTATAAAATCGCAAGGTTATTAATACTTGAAGCAAAGGCCAGATCGGCATATCCCTTTCGATGCATGTTCTAACCTCTCTTGCAATTCCGCAGTAACCTTCATAGCAACTTGTTTCGACAGTCTATACCTCTGTAGAAAATTTTCTTCTGATAGCTCTTCAGAATCATTTCTCCTCGTAGGTCGTATTCTATTACGAATGTCATTTAGACGGTCTTAAATATAGCAAATCGACATCAACAGCTGCATTCACGCCCGCCATCTTGAATATTTATAATTTTTGAGGAATTAACATCAGAAATTTGGCTTGTTAGTTTAACAAGAGATTTAACACAACACGAGTGTTAAGCTAACACTTGTTGGTGAAATGCAATTTTTGTTATAACTATTGTTAAACCTGTATAAGTCTTAACATCTATTGGTGAAATCGGGCATATGTCTAGGGTATAATCAAACCTTCTAAGTAACTGATCTGAATGTGATTTCTTTAATATTCCATTTTATTCATATAATCAGGACTAAAAGAAAAGTAACGAGTGAATATTTGAGAAAAGAGTATATTTATCTATTTAAATATTTAGCTCCAACCTTAAGTCGTATCGGACAATGAATGAAATGGGTGAAATGATGCTCAAATGAGTCCGGGGTCCATGGAGCTTAGAGTTGCCCGACATTCGTCTTTCAAAATAAGGGAAAGCCCCGGAAAAAACCGAGATTCGAACTCGGGACCTCTTGAACGTGAGGCAGACACGCTACCATCCACGCTACCGAGGCGGGCTATTTCGCTGATTCGTTGACTTGCTGTCTCACTTGTTCAACTTGCAAGAGCGCTTATAGCTATTGGTCATTTCTGTACAGTTCCAGAACGATTGAGAGTTTGAATATCTGTCGATAACACTTATGTTGTGTGAGCGCGCCACTTATCTGTTCACAGTTGCGCCCCCCGGCAACGCATTCCGATAACCTTGCGTCATTGTCCCTGCGACAAAATATCTTTGTAACATTCTCAGAATTTTTGAGAGATAATTGGAATTTAATCTTTACTTTATGCACATCGAAATGAAAAATGTGTTTAATTTATTACCAGCGATTACCGGGTGAGTAGTGCAGAACACACGCCGCAGATATCTGCTCATAGGACAGAGTATTCTCCGGGGATTCTAGAGGTTTGCCTGGTTTGACGGGTCATTCATCGTTCTCTCTGGACAGCTCCGGTTGTACGATGGACCTTCGAACCAGGGACTGTTACGGAGTGCAGCGTGTCTCTGTGACCTGTGCGCCTGCGGTCCGAAGCCTGCTGTGGTTGCTTCACTTCATCCCTTCCTCTTGGGGGTCGGTAGACCGTTGTTTGTCCCTTGTTAGTATACGTTATACATATGGTCATGATGTGTATCAAGGCCACAGACAAGGGGCATGCGCAGTGTGAAAGTTCTTTGACTTTCTTACTCAACCTGGTCACTTATGTCTTTCGGCTCTGAAAGTTGTGTTACTTCGAGAAGCGAGTGTACATATTTACGTCTAATCCCACAGCTTGATACACATAACTGGGTGTGAAGAGGGTTTGGGGGCGCTGCTGCACGGTTGATGAAAATATAGATCATGATGGATTTTCCAGTACGGATCTTTACCTGCTAATTCCCACGATCCGTGCTTCGAGCCAAGGTTGCCTATTTGTTATCTTTGACATATTTGGTTACCACTTGCATACAACTGCAGGTAGGTATACGAGATTTCCTAAAGGGAGATTAGAAACCGATGTCCTAACTTCTGACCCATGGTTTAGACCGACATGTTTACAGGATATACAGTCCATTTTATAATTAGAAAGTCATCGCAACTAAAGTGTCCACAGGATCTGTAGTTAGAGGATAGATTATTTGCCTCGGATACAAGAGATCCCGAGTTCGAATCTCGGCCATTGTAAGTTACCTGGAAAAGTTACTTTTTTCCCAGGGTTTTCCCTTATCATTAATAATGAAATTTGGGTAACTCTAAGCTTTGACTCTGGGCACATTTGTGCATCATTTCAATAATTTCATTGATATTGCGATATGATTAAACATCGGAGGACTTAATTTAAATATTTATATTAAAATGAAACCTGCTCCCATGACATGATTTTATCCATGTGTGGGAGCTAATTTTTAATTATTATTTTTTAATGTTGACTAAATTTCACCTTACTCATTAGGCAACTCACATAATTTAATGTATTAGGTTCAGCACTACCTAACATGCGGCAACATATATGCCTTTCTTGCTTGAAGGTTTTCCTCGTCGAGATACGAGTTCACTACTTAAAAATGTCTAATTCTTCAACAATTAGCCACTCTTTTAGACATTTATAGCTTACAAAAACGAACTTAAAAGCTTAGCCCTATTACATAAAATTTAATCATTAAATTGTATTTTACATGAACAACAAATAAGTTTCAGTTGAAATTTTCAGCACAAAATCAACAGAGGTACTCTTCATATTATTTGGTTTTCCAAATACACGCGCATCGCTATTTTGCTTTATAAATTTTTGCTATATTCAATAAATCAATTTTTTATGGAATAACAAATATATATAACAATACATAATAATATATAAATATATAAACATATAATAACAAATACAGGATGTATATCTATTGGTGTCATATAAGTGGGAGCAATTTTTGTAACTTCGATTTTGTGTTTTAACTCTAAATGCAGAAATGGTAAGGTAAGATTTGGAATATTACCTATATACAAGTGATGTTCAATAAAGAATGATCACAATTATTTTTGACAACGTACCTTTACTCATCCTCATAATTTTGATGGCCCTTCTCAAAGTAGTCTCCCCTGAATGCGATGCACTTGTCCTAGCGTTTCTGCCAGTCTTCAGAGACATGTTGGAAACCATTTATTGAGAGGTCCTTCAAAATCGCCTCCACAGCCTTCATCACTGCTCCTGATGATAGATAATGCCTCCCACGAAGGCGTTTCTTTAAGTTAGGGAATAGAAAAAGGTCACAAGTGGCTAAATCCGGACTATAAGAAGGGTGAAGGATGCACTTCACGATGAGTTTTGTAAGATATTCAGCAACGACATTGGTAATATGCGGCCCCGAATTATCGTGGTGCAGCATCCAACCTGCTTCACGGAAATGTGGTCTTATGCGCCTGATATAAACTTGCAATGTTTTCAGGATATCCCTGTAGTATTGTCCAGTTACTGATGTGTGTGCAGTTACAAAATGCTGATAAACCATTCAATGAATATCAAAGAATGAGATGACCATAACTTTCCCAGCAGAAGTAACCACCTTTACTTTTTGGGGGTTGGTGATGAAGGAGATTTCCACACTGAGCTTTGCTGTTTGCTCTCAGGTTCAAAATGACGTAGCCAAGTTTCATCAGCAGTGATTACGTTTGAAAGAAACTCCGGACCTTCCTCTAACATCAACTTTAACTGCATGCAGACCTGCACGCGAATGTCCTTTTGTTCGGGAATCAACAGTGTTGGAGCCCATCACGCACAAACACGTCTCATGTGTAATGTGTCCGTCACCAACGTGTTGGTGGTACCCAATGAAGTGTTCAGTATTACAGAAAGTGATCTTAAGGTAATTCGTCGATCCTCTCTCACAATGGCAGCAGAAGTGTTGATGTTTTCTTCCGTAAGAGCAGTAACTGCAACACCGGGTCTAACTTCCTTTGAAATTAACTGTCTCCCCTCTTAAAACATATTAAACCAGCTTCGAGTTGTGTCGTAGCGAAGAACAGACTCTCCATAGACCCCCTGTAGCATTGTACAGGCCTTCACTGAAGATTTGTTGAGACGAAAGCAGAATTTCAAAGCCGCATATTGTTCCTCGCGTGTTACCTCCATTGCAGCGGTAGGCGATGCTGAACATGTCTGAACTTGCCTGATTTTCACAGGCGTGAACCAGGAGTGCCAACAATGAAACTAATACGGCGCGTTTGTTTCACATTAAGCTAACAGGATATAATAGGATTGAATTTTGGTGCGAAAAATTATGATCATTGTTTATTGTACAGCCCTAGTGGTATAGCTTATAGTTTTTGGTACATTACTAAATACAACATGCATAATATTTTTGGTCAAAATCAAACAGAAAATGCATCTTCTTAACTAAGTTCAGTTAAATTATGGGAAAGTTTTTTGATATTAACACAACATGATAATTTTCTGTTGGGTAACTGAATTTAAAAATAGTTTAAGCCCTTGCATTTACCTTTTTGGGCTGGAAGGGTTTGGAAACTCGTAATATTTGGATCAAAGTACCAAAAGTGTTCTAAGCCATTCATATACAGCAAAAGTAGAACTGAAATCGGGTATTGTCAATATGAAAACCTCCTAGGTCTTAAAATTTGTAGAGATATTTTATAATCTAGGCCCATCCTTATTCACCATGCTGTTCCGTGTTGGAAGAATTGCCAAATTCCGTTGTACGTTTTCTGAGATTAACTATCCCCACAGCGAAGCAGCAGTTTCCAGGACTAGGCAGCCGCCAGACCGCTGCGTTGTGCATCTCTGCCCACCACAGGCATCATGAATGGGATGCAGGATTGTGCAGTCAGCTCGTGCCAAAAAATAACAGCATGCGGTGGAAAGTGTCCCTGCAACTCAGCTAGTTTCGAAAAATGAAGTCCATGCGCCGATGTTTCTTCATGATATAAACAGAATTTCTAGATCCTTTTGCTATTTGCTCAAGTTTTAATTCACGTATTGATTGCCCTAACATTTGTATACTAACCCTTTCTTCTCGTTATTTATTGGTTAAAGTTTTCGTAATATTAAATTACTCATACACTGAATAAAGCGAATTTATAACACGTTTCACACTCACACACAAAATAATGAAACTGATATCAGCCACTAAATAACGTTACGCAAATAAATATTTGGATACAATGCGAGCATACGAACCACATTCACTTTTTATGGGGGATTCTCGTTATGGTCTCGGGAATGGAGTATCGTGCCAACATGATAGGTACATCACAATCAATCTGCCCTGCGATTTTATAACCATTAGGTATTGGATCTGTTTACGTAAGAAGAATGGAATTAGTTTCTAGAACTAAAATATAAAGCAATGATAGATTGTTAAATGATTTTCAATGCATATTCAAGTTCTACAGCTATAACTATGAGTGTTGGTGGATCTGCTTCACCGTGTAGCGAATGACCACCGCGCAACACCCAGCTGCAGCACGCATTTGTCCCAAACTTTAAGGAACTTAGGACATCAGGGAGGCAAGAGGTGAATGTTGTACGCATGCGCAATAACTCATTATCAAGCTTGCTGACGCTCAGCACTTTGACGTCACGGATGCGTTGCATTATTTACGTAGATGTTTTCCATGCATCAAGAGTTCATTATTGGTCCTACTCGATTTCCTATACTTATAATAATGCATTGTTACTTACATGGCATTTTAAAATTTCTACAATGTGATTTATAAAACGGTAAAGAGCGTGCTACATCACTGCAGCACGTTAGGAGGAGCCGCCCCTGGTATTGAGGGGTCAAACCTAATCAGCCACCTGGTCTCACTCGGCCAGTATATGAGGTCATCGCAACAAAGGTCCACTGATTCTTAATCAGGCAGCTCCTTAATTGACCTCTCAGACACCCAATGAGGGTGAGTGCACTCTAACAGATCTCCCAGGGCAGAAAATCCGCATGCCGCTATTGGGAATCGATATGGGTTTCCGCTAAGTAAGTAGCAGTGTACTACCCCACTAAGGAGACGTCCATTTTCTGAAAGTATATTACTCAAAGTCTTTCCTCTTTATTATATTAATGTAAATCAGCTGCTTCTAAAATTCTTTGTTGTGGCTTTTAATTTTTCTTGTTGTGAGGTGCAGTGTGATATACATTCGATATTTTTAAATATAGACAATCTCCCCGTTTTAATTTGCGATGATTATTGATAAAAATAAAGCTGTAACACAAACATCTGATGTTACAGCATACTGCAAGTAATCAATCAAGTCTTAAATTTGCCCACCTCGGTGGCGTAGATGGTAGCGTGTCTGCCTCAGGTTCAAGAGGTCCCGAGTTCGAATCTGGGTCAGGGTAAGTTACCTGGATAAGGATTCTTCAAATTTCTTTTTTGCAATTTACGTCCTCCTACGTTTAGTTATATCGGACGATGAATGGAATGGATGAAATGATGCTCAAATGAGCCCAGGGTCCATTGAGCTTAGAGTTACCCGACATTCGTCTTTCAGGATAAGGGAAAACCTTGGAAAAGAAACCTTATCCAGGAACTCACCCTGACCGAGATTCGAACTCGGGACCTCTCGATCGTGAGGCAGTTTTTCTACCACCACGCTACCAAGGCGGGCTGGGTTTTTCCGTGATTTTCGCTTATCCTTCAAGACGAATGTGGGGTAACTCTAAGCTGCATGGACCCTGGACTCATTTGAGCATCATTTCATCGATTTTATTCACGATCCGATATGACTTAATGTTGGAGGGCGTAAAATTACAACAACAAAAAGGTCTTAAACTTCTGAATTGAAACCAATTTTTGGAACATTTGCGAGGATCAACGCAGTATTCAATTAAATATTCTTTCCATAACTTGTATTAAATCTTGATGGAAATTCTCGATATTTTTTATTGTTTGAGCATATGGAAACCAATATTGATACTCTTCATGAATTAATTATAGAACCTCGCCCAAACTGCGATCGACTCGAGGTAAGTTCTGACACACAGAATATCAAAACGTTGAGATGCATATCTCTTCACATTATAATAGATTGGACTAATCTAATAAACCGCATGAGGTATATCGCACCCCGCTGTGGCTACTAGCCCACAACAAAACTTCCGGTCTTCTTCTTCCACGGAAACACTGACCCTCCCCCTTTAACAGAACCCCAATTTGTTTTCTTGCTGACCGGATAAACCGCTTGTACTGTACACACACCGCTCAAACACAAACTGGTAATGCTTATTGAAATAGATACCTATCTCAGCCGTGTTGTATCTGGATTATTAAACTAAATTAAATTATGAGGCACCTTTATCTTCTTCTTTTTTCCTCAAAGGATTACCTTTCCCCATGTAGAAGTTCTAAGTCAGTGCCATGTGTAGAGGACCAAGAAAACTTTGGATCATAGTATATCCAGGATTGGTGATAAGTACAATGGCTGAAGAAGGTGAATAACGTAGTGATCAAAGAGATAATAGGAAAATTCATGTATCAAATTATACAACCAAGGATAGGGTTGAATAATTTGATTGAGAAAAACTTCTCTGAAAGTTTTAACCCGAGCACAAGTGCACCATCTCTCTTCATATGGTTCCTTTATCAAAGGATGAAAATAAGAAAATGTGCTCTGTTTATATTACAATTTTACAGTAATTGCTCCGGAGCAATTAAACTAGCAACTAAACTAGCTCTGCTTCCAGAATAATTAAAGTGGATCTGAAATTAACAGTCCACAAATATCCCGTACATAAAGTTGAGATTAATGGTAATGATTTCTCAACCTTACAGCTCCAACTCTGTAGTACATATCTTCAGATTAGAGAAAACACACACACACACACACACACACACACACACACACACACACACACACACACACACACACACACACATACACACACACACACACTCACAAAAACAGACACGCATACACACACTCAATCACAAAAACAGACACACATACACACACACACACACACACACACACACTCACAAAAACAGACACATACACACACATACACACACACATTTAGAAAGTGATCAAGTGTTCATGGAAGTAAATTATGTGTACAGTACCATAGGGATCGACAGGAACTTGTTCCTCAGTGTAGCAATATCAAATGGCAACGATATTGAGAGAATGGAATACAATATTTACGTGGGCTGTTCAATTAATAACGATCATATTTTTTTACGGTCATAATTTCTCGCACTAAAATTCAATCGTATTATATTCCGTTAGCTTAATGTGAAACAAACACGCCGTAGTAGTTTCATTGTTGGTACTCCTGGTTCCCGCCTGTGAGAACCAGGCAAGTTCAGACATGTTCAGTATCACCTACCACCTCAATGGAGATAAAACGCGAGGAGCAATATGCGGCTTTGAAATTCTGCTTTCGTCTCAACAAATCTTCAGTTGAGCCCTATACAATGTTACAGGAGGCCTATGGAGAGTCTGTTCTTCCCTACAGCACAGCTCGAAGGTGGTTTAAAATGTTTAAAGAAGGGAGACAATCAATTTCAAAGGAAGGTGGACCCGGTGCTCCAGTTACTGCTGTTAGGAAGAAAACATAAACACTGCTGCTGCCATTGTGAGAAGAGGGTCGACGAATTACCTTAAGATCACTTTCTGAAATACTGAACATTTCATTGTTGCCACATTTTGATGAAGCAGGCGTGATGCTGCACCACAATAATGCGCGGCCGCATATTGCCAATGTTGTTGCTGAATATCTTGCAAAAATCAACGCGAAGTGCATCCCTCACCCTCCCTATAGTCCGGATTTAGCCTCATGTGACTTTTTTCTATTCCCTAACTTGAAGAAACGCCTTCGTGGGAGGCATTATCCATCATCAGAAGCAGTGGTGAAGGCTCAAAAAATGGTTTGCAGCATGTCTTTGAAGACTGGCAGAAACGCTGGGACAAGTGCATCGCATTTAGGGGAGACTATTTTGAGAAGGACCATCAAAATTATGAGGATGAATAAAGGTACGTTGTCAAAAAAAGTTGTGATCATTCTTTATTGAACAGCCGTCGTAGAATATTTATTTCTCATCTTTCCTTATACATACATTCATTACTGCAATACCATTTACACAAGCCTAGCACATAACGACAGATATCTTATTTACATCCAATATACCCTTCCTACCTGCTTGCCCTAAATTTTGGTCTCAATACACACCACCTCTAGTTGTTCGTGTATTGATAACCCTCTATTCTCTTTCATCCCTAGTTCTTTCTTCACTAACCTTAATTGTTAGTTAATCTTAACCATTCTTAACCACTTCTCTCTGACTTTTCCCAAATATTCACCTATATTTCTTACATTATTTTCTCATTTTCCTGATTAATATCTCTCCCCATTTTTAAAATTGTTCCACTTTTGTTGCCAAATATTTTCTCTCTATACTTTTGTTTGTTTGCAATACATTATACCGTGCCAGTCCGTACCATCATCTCCACACATTGGACATCCCCTTTTTTCCTTATCATATCTAATACCTTTCAAATTCCTAACTCTTGTCCTCGCCCAAGCAAATCCTTCTCGTCCTAGCTTATTACACATATCTATGTACTTTTCCCTCCCTCACACTAGTTTTAATTCCCTATATATCTTCAAACAGCCTTTCTCTTTTGTACTAGTAGAAATAGCTTAACTATCAATATATTCTAATCTTGATTCTACTTTTTTCCCAAAAGCCTCTATAACAATACTCCCCATTCTCCAAATATGTCCCATGCATATCTGTTCCATCAATCCCCTTACTTTCTTGGTTCAAGGTCCTTCCCATTTGCTTCTCATTAACTACAGAGTAAATAACCTCAACTGCACTATTTCTTGCTCTATTCATTAAATAATTGTTTATCAAAAATAATTTAGGCTATACTCTGAAAAGTCTTCCGATAAAGTACTTCAAATACACAAAGAGCTAGCTATCTTTGGTTACTCGAATACAGATGACAGGAATCTGCATTTGGTGATGACCATCCTTTTTTTTTTACAGAGAGAGAGAGAGAGAGAGAGAGAGAGAGAGAGAGAGAGAGAGAGGGAGGGAGGGAGGGAGGGAGGGAGGGAAGGAGAGAGCTAGCTGACCAGAGGATATGTGAATTATCCTCGTAATTGGTAAGTATTTAAACAGATGTGACAAAACAACTAGAGAGGTCTTTGCATTTCCTAGAAGAAGGTAAGTGAAATTGAAACATTTAAAATTAGGGAGAGATTCAGAGAAATGTCATTTATGATATATAGCAGCTAATGTGGAAATGTGAAGAAACGAAGGTTCTCAGGAAGAAAATGAGTAAATATTTTTGGTCAGATCTACCAAAAGAAATTTATGGGGAATCGTTTAAGAATAATAAGAGCCAAGCGGGTAAGTAAGGTACACTAATTATTAAGAAAGGTGACAAAGAGTAGAACATAAGAAACTATAAAATAAACCGGTAACCACGAAGTTTAAGTCGTTTTGGTCCCATGTATAGTGCGACCCATATACACCTGAACCATTTCAATACGGGATAACTTTTAAATCAATAACAGGACACACGTGTAACTTTGGGAGAACATTATACAGAATTGGGAGATTACATTACATTATTTATATCTCAGAGAAAATGCTGGAAGTGTCCTCCAGTAGCATCTATGAATCGTTGGTTCCACTTTCTCTGATAGGACTGTAGACACTGAAGTTTATATGGGTATGTTCAAGACATTTGTGGAGCAACTGGATGATATAGAATTGAGAGAAGGTTATTTCCAGCAAGATGGAGCAACGTGTCATACATGTGATGACACCATGGAACTTGTAACCAGTTTCTTTGATAATCGAATAATCTCAAAAGTTCTGTGGTCCCCCAGATCCCCTGACCAAACCTCACCGTATTATTTCTTGTGGGGGGGTATCTAAAAGTAGAGTATACAAGAATAGGCCACGGACAATTGATGTTCTCAAGAAATCCATTCGAACCGAAATAAGTAACATTGGCGAGGATACTCTCCGTAAAACGTCAGAGAATATGGTGATACGAGTGCAAACATGTATAGATGCTGGTGGAGGACACTTCCCACATTTTCTCTGACATGTAAATAGTGTAGTGCAATCTCCCAATGTTGTATTATATTCTCCCAAAGTTGCACGTGTGTCCAATTATTGGTTCAGAAGTTATGGCCTATTGAAATGGTTCAGATTTATATGGATCGCACTAAAGGAAATGTACTTTTCATATGTGAAGTTGGTGTTATGGGTTTGTGTCATAGTCCGATATGACTTAACGTTGGAGGACGTAAATTACAAAAAAAGAAAAAAAAAACTAATACTTTTACTGCTGCTACGTTATTTAGCCTTGAGCCCATAGAGATGTAATGCATCTTGTATGAATGGTATACATATTTGCATTTCGTTAATTTTACAATAGATTCCGATGTGAAATTCTTGTTAATATACAACTCTACTTAACCATTGTTGTTATAATTGTTTTTAAATCAATGTCCTACCAAGCGGGATGGCTCAGGCGGTTTCGTCTGTAGCTCGCATTCGGGAGGCCCGGGTTCGGTTCCCGTGGCCGACGTACCTGAACCATGGGTATTTTCGGGAGTTTCCTCGGGTCGCTAGGCGAATGCTGGGTAGGTTAATGACATCCCCTGAATTTTCTGTCCCTCCATTTCACCTCCATTATCAATTCATATCATCTCTCATCTGGTGATCTCTTTCAGGGTAGAAGTGTCGGCGGGTGTCTCGGCGGTGTATGGCAGGATGATATGCTCTGAGGTAAACTACTTCCTCCTCCTGTAGGTCGGTTGCCGGTCTCCGCTCCTCTGCTGGGACCATTTCGGGACTGCCAGCCAGGGAACTTCGGGGCTCGCATCGCCAGCCAGGGACCATTAGGGCTTGGCTGCTGGGTTCGTTGCCGTCCCGCTGTAGCGGAGCGTGTCCGTTGTCCTGGTCTGTCAGGGAATGTCTCTATCCAAGTAAACTGTAAGGAGCCTGCCCTCTGTACTCAGGGCAGACCATTCCCGCCTTCCCGCGCAAAACACTGTCACTGCTGACTGAGGGGCGTGACGTCACTGAGAATACAACGCAAGAGCGCTTACACGTGAATGTGCGTAATGCAATATTATGATTGCACATTATAAGATAAGGCGCTGATGCATGCAAATTCCACAATCCTTCTGATGAAATAAACGAGATGCAGTTGCTTATGAGCTATTGTAGTTATTGGCTGTGTTTTTTTGTCGTAACATTATGAAAACCATTGCGCTGTTGCTGAAAGCAAACATGCTTCGTATAAAACTACGAATGTGATTTTCCATTGTTTGCCTAAAGATCGAGAACTACAGCGCAAGTGGGTTTTACGCTGTAAAAGGGCTGTAATGTGAATAATGCAAGGATTTGTTCCGATCACTTCCTGCCCGAAAACTATGAACAGGATTTAAAAAACGAGCTGTTAGGTTTGCCGCTGAAAAGAAAATTAAAGGGCAACGCTGTACCGTCATAGAAAATTCCTAATTGGCATGGGGATGTATTTGAGGCGGTAGTAGCAAGTACCAGCAAAACCAATTTGCAGGTAATTATCAGATGCATTCCATTTATGTATTTGTTTCTATGTGTACACTGAGTTTATTCGCTCCTTTTTTATAAGAAAAGTTTGATGGGTGGAATAATAATAATAATAATAATAATAATAATAATAATAATAATAATAATAATAATAATAATAATAATAATAATAATAATAATAATAATAATAATAATAATAATAATAATAATAATAATAATAATAATAATAATAATAATAATAATAATAATAATAATAATAATAATAATAATAATAATAATAATAATAATAATAATAATAATAATAATAATAATAATAATAATAATAATAATAATAATAATAATAATAATAATAATAATAATAATAATAATAATAATAATAATAATAATAATAATAATAATAATAATAATAATAATAATAATAATAATAATAATAATAATAATAATAATAATAATAATAATAATAATAATAATAATAATAATAATAATAATAATAATAATAATAATAATAATAATAATAATAATAATAATAATAATAATAATAATAATAATAATAATAATAATAATAATAATAATAATAATAATAATAATAATAATAATAATAATAATAATAATAATAATAATAATAATAATAATAATAATAATAATAATAATAATAATAATAATAATAATAAGAAGAAGAAGAAGAAGAAGAAGAAGAAGAAGAAGAAGAAGAAGAAGAAGAAGAAGAAGAAGAAGAAGAAGAAGAAGAAGAAGAAGAAGAAGAAGAAGAAGAAGAAGAAGAAGAAGAAGAAGAATAAAACTGTTTTTATTAATAGGCAATATCAGCAAGAGATCGCCGGTGCGAAGTTAGGACCGTGCGAAAGAGGGCGCTGTCTACTATATCTTTATCTCCCAAAAGAACAAAATTTGACCCGTCGACCAGCACGGAGGTAGGTCCTGACTACTCTGTTGTTGCTGAAGAGGAAATAATTAGACTAAAGACTCAGATGCAAGCCCTGAAGAAAGAAAACGGTGTTTTGAAACGGCAGAACAAGGTACAAAGTAATATTTTGTAGATTCCATGGACAAAGTGTTGCGAAGTGTAATGGAGTGATGCAAAACTTAATTTCTATAATAAGTTCCAAGTTTCCCGAAATTCATCACAAAGTGATCTCTCTTAATGTGAGGACAAGAACCTTCATTAGAATTAGGCACTTAAACAAAAGAGCGAAGACAGAAATGATCAGGAAACGTGCAGCAAAGAAAAATCTTCAATGGGTTGCTTCGTCATTTTCTTGAGCTACACTGATTAAGTACATATGAATAGTAACATGTTTTAAACTCTAAATACTGACTGCTAGAAAGAACCTTCATTATAATACATAAGTGGAATTTTATTCCTTCCGATTTTACACGTAGCAGAGCTTAAATAACACATACTGAGGGGCTAGTGTTTAACTCTCGCGGTTGAACTGTATTCTCAGTGACGTCATGAGCGTTAGCCAATGGCAGCGCGACTCTCCGGAATGGCCTACCTGAGTACTCTAGTTGTCTTGCTCTGTACTGTCGTGGCTTCTTGGGTCGGCCGCCCTCTGTCTCCTACGCTTCGTACTTCCTCCCGGTAATTTATACTGCCATAGTAGAAAATAAGATGTTGCATGGGGCAGAGATATGGGGAGTGGATGAAGCATGGGAAGAGGTGGACGTTATTAACAGATCCTTCTGTAAATATATTTTGGGCTTACTGGTAGCTTCACAATTGTGGGGCAGCACAATTAGAGTTGGGAAGACATTCAACAATGGTTAAAATTGTCTCTATACAGAGTTGCTAATTTGGAGGAAAGCAATATTATCAAGGAATGTTTTCTTTTGCAGATGAGAAGCAAATGGGGAGAGTCTTGGGCGCAAAAAGTAAGGGAACTGATGGAACAGATATGTATGGGACAAGTTTGGAGAAACGAGGAGTATTATTATAGGGGCTTTTGGAAAGAGGTAGAATTAAGGTTGGATGATTTAGGTAGCCAAGTTATATTTACCAGTGTAAGGGAGAAAAGATCACTAAGGATATATAGGGAAATAAAGACAGTGTGGGGGAGGGAGAAGTACATAGATGTGTGTAATAAGTTAGGGCGAGAAAGATTTGCCTGGGCAACGATAGGAGTTAAAAATTTGAAAGGTATTAGATATGAAAAGGATATAGGGAAATGCCCAATGTGTGGATTAGAGGATACAGATTGGCATGGTATACTTTATTGCAAACATAGATATGGAGAGAACAAATTTGGCAACAAAAGTGGGACTGTTGTAGGGATGGTGGGGGGTTAATAATAAAAAAATGTTATTGGTAAAAGGAGAAAAGAATGTAAGAAATATAGGTGAATATCTGGGGAAAAGTAGAGAGAAATGGTTAAGATTTATAAGAATAAATAACAATTAAGGGTAAGAAAACTAGAACGAGGGATATAAGGGAGAGGAGGGTCATCAATACACGAAAAACCAGGGTTTATGTGTATTGAGACCGAGACTTGGGGCAAGGAGGTAGGAAGGGTATGTTAAATGTGAATAAGTCATTTTGTTATTGTGTGAAAGAAATGTTACAAGTGTCAATGTATCAATTAAATTGTATGTAGCAGAAAGATGAGAAATAAATATAAATATAAAAAATACTTCCTCCCGGGTGTGCTCCCAGTTGGAGGTATAGGAACAATGGGCCCAGCATGGTGGTCTAAGTACCGAATCCCCTCCGTAATGAAATCCCAAGCCTAAATCAATGTCCTTCATTATAAGTTGAAAGATAAATGTCGAGTAACTGTAAGCTTTACGGACCCTGGACTCATTTGAGCATCGTTTCATTCATCATCCGATTAAAATCAGTTCACACACACACACACACACACACACACACACACACACACACACACACACACACACACACACACGCACACACACACACACACACACACACACTAAGGAAGATAGAAAATGACATTGGCTTAAAAAATATCAGCTCAGCGGAGAATCAAACCCTGGACCTCTGGCAGAGAAACCAGGTGCTCCATCGACAGAGCCCTTTAGTATGTTATATTTTACTTGTCGCTACCACCTAAGCTTTCTAACTCTCTATGTCCCGATTTAAAACTTTAAAAGCGTGAAATTTGTAAAGAATGATTTAACCCTCGACACCATAGTTACAAGATTGTTATCATAGAGGATGAAAGTGATGATTTATTAACCACCTCATCAATTTTGGGTTAACATTGTCAGCACAGAAGAAAGGACTAGTTTCACTTGAAATAAAAACACTGAGGCGGAGGTAAAAAAAAGTAGTTTGGAAAACGCTCCTTCTTATGTAAATGTTACAAATGTGCTTTACTTGTGGGTATACAGAGAGCGGCGTTTGTAGAGATAAGAATAAGAAATGACAACATGATCAACTGACATTGAGACCACCTATTCAAAACACAAGACCGGTGACGTGAAGAGTTTAGGGTAATCCATTAACTTACGACCCGCGAGCTGTAAACCTTGTAGTTCCTTTTCTGTAGCACTGACTCATCTGAAAACAATACCCGACATCTATCAACACTTCACGTATTCATGTCGCTCGACGTTGCCTTTATTACGAATGGACCTAGGGTCAAACTTAGATCGCTGGTACTTGCCCAAAATGTAACACTTACTCTTACATTACAGTTTTGTAGTTATGCTAAAAGCAACTACTACAGTGAGTACAGGGTTTAAGTCGAATTTAACAGTTATTTATGACACAAGGGTTAAAAGGAAGACTATTTTGTGAGTAGGTGTGATTTCGAATCGAGGCTAAGTTGAGAAAACCTACGAACAAAGTACAATTCTTTTGACCCCTGCAACATACATTAATTTTAGACAATCCTGAATATTTTTATCTCTGTTATAAATCATATACCAGGTGAGTTAGCCGCGCCTTATTCGTTTGGAAGGTAGGCCACCCGTTAAACAAAATGTGAGCTTTAGTCCACATTTGCGCCTATTATTACGTTCTTTGAGTGAGGAATGCGTAAAATTTAGAGGAATAGCGGTTTAAGGGACAAAACGTACTACTCGCTAAAGTACACCTCAAAAACATACAACTCCTTTACTGAGAGCGAATTCCGGTTACCAGGCGATTTTACAAACTTTTTACTAGAGTATACATGACAGAGTAATTCAGTAAACGCCTCGGAAAATATGGACCTATCATATGAGAACAGTAACAACGTCAGCTAAGAAGAAAATGGCCCATTCTTGTACTTAGAGCAGGGGTTGGCTGCCAAAAATTAGGAAAATATTACAGACACGCCTCATACATCATGAACCCGTACAGTCAAAACGAACTTATTATAAAATAAAGGTTTATTTACATTTTTGCTTAAATTACGTCTTGTGCATCTCAATTAGCATTCATAAGAGCTTTTGCCATTTATGTAATAATATTAAAACACCCAGAAAATGATTAAAATTGTCTTAAAGGGCTAAATCAAGCACGACAACTCGCGAGGTGGCAAAGGTATAACCCCAGGCTTACACGTCATACTACTGAACCCAGAACCTTCTTTCACGTGTCTCGAAATAGCTCAATGATTTCTCCTATATCCTAACCGCCAATGACAGAGGTTTGAGTGTCAGCATTGTAATTATTTGTTATATTCATCAAAACTTGCAAACTGAATTCACAATAATTTAATTATAAAGTGCATTACCCAAGTTCGATCTCTTGCTTCGTTATAGTAGTCGTGTTCCAGGAATAGAAAAAGGTTTATTCCAGCGCCACAAGGTATACCAATTTGAAAAAAAAAAATTTTTAATTGCACAGTAATTCTTTGTCTGCAAAATTGTGTTTAACTTCCAATTTAAACTCTGATAATGTGATTTCCATGTTTTCTGTGTTCAAATGTGTATAAATGATCCTTATTTCAATTGCACCTACTTATAGGTGTGTTTAAACAATTACCTACTTGTAGTTCACCAATAAAGAAACATAAAAAATGCCATAAAACATAAGTAAAACAACTAAAAATAAAAATAATAACAATTTTCAGAATAATACTTGTAAATTCTGAGTATTACACGGTAAAAAAAAATAGCGTACCTTCACAGCGAATTCGAACCACTTCCATAGCAAACAGATGACATCGTAGTTTTGCGCTAGTTCCAACTGAGTTATCTAGTAATGTGTGAGATAAACATTCCGTCTAACATATAGTATTCGCTGGTTCCAGTGAACATTTGTAGACGTGCAGACGTCAGTTGTCTAATTACGAATATACTACAGGCGATGTGATAACATCTATATTAGTACTAATTTCATTAAGTGCTTAACATCCATGTTAAATACGCGGGTAGAACCTAGTAATGAAGTCGATGTTTTCATGTTGGACAATAAAATGCGGATTGCACAAAACTCGAGAATAAGGGGCAGTTGACTCGCCTAGTATAAATATATGGTATTGCTTTACCTTCCTCGTGGTCATGATATTCATCGGGTAGCGATGTTCATTTGCCTTGCATAGCATCAGTGTTGAGAGCATAACCTTTAGAAAACCACAACGTTAACATAATAGAGATAGTGGAATTAATAAGGCGATGAAAATAATGCAACAAAGATATAACTTTTTACGAACTTACTAATCTTTTGAGAAGACTGCAATGTTTATTGTACAATATTATAATTTGAAATAGTTGTCCCATTGGGTGGAGGTAATTTAATTATTCGTTACATGATTGGCCTATTGGTTTTGAAATAGTTGACAATGTAGGAGAATTTGTATACTTCGAAAAGAAGGGAGAATGAGGAAGGGAAACATATATAGACCTCTGTGATAGATAGGAGAGGGAGGGTTAGTATGGTTAAGGACAGGAACTATATAGAGATGGGGTTAACCAAAGGAGTGCATTTTATGTGCAAATAGAATAAGTATACAGCAATATGCAGTGAATGTAAAGAAATAAAAAACTGGAGGAAATTAATGTGGGATAAGAACTGGGATAATAAAGGTGCTTATGTAGTAGCTATAAGAGTGTTCACGTTGAAAGGGGAGAAAAGAATAAGGGAGGTGGGGAAGTATGCTGGAAAAGAAAGAGAAATTTATGAGAAGGGTAAGGAAGTTGGAAGTTGAAATGGAGGACTCAACGGGATAGTGAATATACAAACGTCATAGTGAGATCATAACTTTTTCAAAACGCTTCTATAGAAGCATCTCATCCGTATATACTTGGTATTTACCTACGTCATGTAAATAAATCGACGAAATGCCTGCCGTAGTTCTACATAACCTACATCTCTTTATTAAAGAATGTTTTCATATTCAAAGGAGAAGTAACTGGGGTGGGTCTTGGGCTCATAAAATGAATGACGTGTTGAACAGATAGGTATGAGTCATTCTTGGATAAATGCAGAGTATGGGTATAGATGCTTCTGGAAAGAAGTTAATTTACGATTAGAAGATATTGACAGACAAGACATTTTTGCCAGTACAAGTGACAAAAGCTCACTGAGATTATATAGAGAAATAAAAACAAGCTGGGGGAGGGGAGGATATATAGATATATGTAATAAGTTAGGGCGAGAAGGTTTTGCTTGGGCGAGAACAGAAGTGAGAAACGTATAGGTCAAGAGAGGGAGCTAGATAAATGTCCATTGTGTGGAGAAGAGAATGCAGATTTCCATTGTATATTATATTGTAGTCAAAGATATGGAGAAAGCCGGCCTGGCTAAGTAAATGGGACAATTTGGGGGGGGGGGGGTGTGAAGTAGTAATTAGAAAAACTTTGTCAGTAAAAGTGGAAAAGAACAGGAGAAATATAGGGAATTATTTTGGGAAAGTTAAAGAGAGATGGATTGGAACAATTACGAGAAAAATGTAAATTAGAATAGGTGAAATGGCAAAATATAGAGGACCTTCAATACACAAAAACATAGGGTTAGCTGTATGGGGACCGAATTATTATTCAATGGTGGACAACATGATAGGGTCTTCAGGATCTAGGAATATACGGCGTTTTCCAGTATGGATTTTATAATTGTAATCTTGATTTGTATTTCCATTTGATGTAAAGGGAAAAATGAGAAATAAATTGCAAATTACATCTATTCGAAAATTATAGTTAAACTTTATTCCTGCCTTTGTTACAGAAAATGAAGTCATCTTAATGTAACGTTTTCTTCCTCAGTTTCTTAAAACCACTGAGTTTGCCCGTTAAAGTTTCTCAAATATTATAATTGTGGTGGGTCAGATCAGGAGTTCAAGTGGGATTAGTTGTTACTGATTGGTCTGTCATCGGACACCCCATGGCTTTGTAAAATGTCTCTGTCGTGCAGTTAGAAATTTATTTCTACTATGTGCGTTCCGCTGTTGTTTCAAAAACAAAATGAAACAAAATAAAAGATTATCGCAGCGCCATCGCCAGGTAAGGATCATACCTGCACAAAGAAAGAG
Source organism: Mantis religiosa (assembly GCA_030765055.1). Classification (NCBI taxonomy): domain Eukaryota; kingdom Metazoa; phylum Arthropoda; class Insecta; order Mantodea; family Mantidae; genus Mantis; species Mantis religiosa. Next base: position 32,372,522 of record CM060948.1, read on the forward strand.
AGAGTAAACGAGACTAGCAAATAAGGGGATAGCTCGAGTATAGTTGCGGGTTCTACGAGATACACGACGATATGTAGAGCTGCTAAAGGACTGTATATACTGAAAACGATATTAGATTATTTTATTTTTTGTAAATTTAGCACTGAAACTTAGATTTTTGTGAAAATAGATCAAAAGCTGCTTTAATGTATGTGTAATATTTGCATTCCAGGTAAATAGTAACTAATGTGTCATCCTTGTTTTCCTTAGGTTCCGTGGTTCTCTTCTCGAGTGAGGAAACACTTTAAAACAACATTCTTTTGGATATATAATTATATAAAAATACTATTTATTGCTGATCACACTTTTAATTGTTGAACTTTTTCTAAGTATGTTGAGTTTGCTGAAGAATATGTTTTCGATTACGTTGTGTTCCAAAACCAAACATTAAAATAATGAATATTTACGAATATTTGCTAAAGTTTCAGTCGTGTTACTTTAAATATTTTTATAATATTCCATCTTTAATAATAATCCGTCAGAAAATAGTAGTGTCTATAGAAAAAGATACCGAAACACACTTAATATTTTAAATTGGCTTTACACTCCTATACTAAACCTAATTAAAGATTTCATTTCAGAAACTACCCCAAAAATTTGCAGAAACAATAGCGAAATATTTAAGCAATAAAATCAATCAGTGATGTAGATTTTTAAACACGGATTTTAATTGTACATTAACACCACAGAACTACACAGAACTGCACAGCGTTGAGGCATATTGACCTTCAGGTGACCAGCGCTGTGATCGTCTCTTATCTGGTCGATTAGAAGAGTGACATTAGTAAGCTGATGTACAGTAAGTTACGAAACACAAATAGAGCGATTGGAAGCTGCGTGTGTCTATATGATATGTTTTCTCGCGGCTGCCGATGTATGGCACATTGCTGTCCAGAAGACATGATTACGTCTGAACACAGTATACAAAAACTGGACTCGCCATGTATGTGCGGTAAGCTCACGTAAACATCTCTGTGTTGCGCATTTTTTCCGATACGCCTTCTCGCTTTGCCATGTAGTATCTTATTATGTTTTAAAATTAAGTCAGAAGCGATCCAGGGATGAGGTAATGTATTCTAGAAGTTAGGATAATGTGATTCCTACAAAACCGATATATCAGAAATGTTAAAATTTTCAGATTATGCAAACTATAAGGTGTCAATGCTTAATTATATCCATAAAGTTGACTGTACCAAATTTCTGTCAGTTCTTCTGAAAAGGCAACCTAACTCACATGTTAGGGATGAATGAATATGAATATTGAATATGAATGAATGTGTGTGAATATATGGATGAATATGATATATATGATATATAAGTAGGATATATGTAGGATAAACCGGAAGGGCCATCGCTACCAGAGTAATCGAACATGAACGGAGCATTCATTTAATGCAACCTGAGAAGTCTGGGCTGGCAGTGCATTGCTTTGATAACGACCATAGAACCAACATTCGGGAGATGACCATCTTGGCAAAATGCAAGTTACTGGGAGCGGAAAGTTAAGGAGGCTTTGGTCATTTCCTCCGAAAGGAGCGCGCGCGCTTAATCGTGATGCTGGATTTCAGTCCAGCGACTCTTGAAAACCGGCCTTAAAAACGGAAATCCATCGAATTAAGAAGCACAGATCAATACAGATTGATAATCAAGTTAAGTAGTTAGGTTTCTTTGGCCCAATTAGTTTTCTATACTCACGCCATCTCCTGACCTGGCATTTAATTTACTGAAAATAGTCTTTTATTCGGTAATGCGAATTTTGATAGTGTTTTGTCTTTGTTTATAGTTGTGTTATATCCAGTGTTTCATTTGTGGTTATGACATTTAATAAATATCCTGATGTTGGGAGAGATGCACACTCCCGAAACGTCGCTTTCTAATCGTCTTTTCACCTGGCTGGCTTCCCGAAAACAACTAGAGAATTATATGGCATCACTGGAAAAATACCCAAAAAGATAAAAAATAATGATGGACAATAAAATAAAAGGAGAAATTCAACATTTCAATTATTTAGGATGTGGTGTTTAGTTTGACTACAACAAACATTTGAAAAAAATAAAAATCATAATTTAATACTATGTATGTGGGAGTATTAGCAGATCTCTAAAGAATAAAACACAAAACGAAACAATGCTAAAATTTTGTAAGCCGATAGTAGTACCCATTTAGGCTTATGGCTAAGAGAACTGGGTCATAATTAGGAAGGAAGGAAGAATGATAGTAGGTATTACCATTGAATTTTCTTAAATATGTTGCTGGATATTCTCTCACAGACCATATGAGAGGCGATATCAGAGAACAACTCAAAGTATTTGACTTAAACGATATATTTAAGAATTATCACCTACGAGGGTGGTCTGAAAAGTTTACGACCTCAACATGAAGATGGCAGCACTCGTAAATAAAAGTTAGTGAATTTCGTTGTCCATCTGTTGACAGTTACTCATCAAAATTTCAGCCCTTTAGGATGCTCAGTTACTATGTAACAGGCGCTTGAGTGAGTTGATGTGTTTTTATAAAAATTGACAAACTCGAGTATCGAGCTGTCATTAAATATTTGTTTTCGAAACTCAATACACCTACGAAAATTAAAGATTAGTTAGATTCTGCGTATGGGGACTCTGCATCATCATTTACCACAGTGAAATTTGGGGCACCTGAATTTAAACGTGGCCGTGACAGCTTGGATGACGATGAACGTTAGGGACATCCAGAAACTGCAACTATCGACGAAAACATCGCCAAAGTTCAACAAATGGTGTTAGACCACCGCCGAATTAAAGTGAGAGAGATAGCAGGGGCTCTGAATATGTCAAAAGAACGTATTTGTCACATATTAAATCAACATGAGAAAGACATAAGAAAGCTATCCGCACGTTGGGTACCTCGTTTGCTCACGTTAGACCAAAAACGTGTCCGAATGAACATTTCCAACGTTCTGTAGGCACAGTTTAGGCGCAATAAATCCGAGTTTTGGCACCGATTAATTACTGTAGATGAAACTTAGATACACCATTATACGCCCGAAACAAAAATACAGTCCAAACAGTGGACTGGAAAGAGGGAACCGACTCCAAAGAAAGCAAAATCTGGTTTAGCGGCTGGGAAAGTGATGTGCGACTGTTTTTGGGACAGTTGTGGAGTTATTTTAATCGATTATCTTCAAAAAGGAAAAAACATTACAGGAGCATACTATGCATCATTACTTGACAAGCTGATGGCAGAATTTGCGGAAATAAGACCACATTTGCAGAAAAAGGAAATTCTGTTTCACACCTCAGAGGTTGCAATGGCGAAAGTCCATGAATTACGCTTTGAACTGCTTGACCATCTGCCTTATTCACCAGATCTAGCCCCAAGCGACTTCTTTTTGTTCCCCCATTTGAAAATTGCGTTCGGAGTACGAGATTTTCGTCAAATGAAGAGACAATCACCATCGTGAACTATTATTTTGCAGAGAAAAACGCCGAGTACTATTTGGACTGGTTACAGATGGGAGCATCGCTGGAAGAAGTGTGTAGAATTACAAGGAGACTATGTTGAAAAATAAAGATCTTGTATCTTTATTAGGTCGGAAAATTTTCAGACCACCCGCGTAAGTTGGCACGACTACATACTTAAAAAGCAGAATAATGGGTCTGCAAAACAGGAAATGCAATATAAACCATAGGAACTAGAGATGCTGAAGACCTCTACGCCGAAGGTAAGTTGACGTCTGAGTCGGAGCAGGTCAAATTGGCATATCTTGATGATGATGATGATGATGATGATGATGATGATGATGATGATGATGATGATGATGATGATGATGATGAAAGGCTTGAACTGTCCATTAATTTAAATGTCTTCTTGGATTTCATTATGCTTCAGTTCTGCTCCGCTTCTTTTCATGTTTCCAGTCTGTAACCCATCTTCTTCATACATGACACAGTCACACCTAAATGCAAACATCAAGGAGAGATTAAAAACCGCAGTCACCCAAGGAACGTCAGAATGATACGAGGGTTGTTCAATAAAGAATGATCACAATTTTTTTTTTTTTTTTTTTTGGCAAGGTACCTTTACTCATCCTCATAATTTTGACGGTACTTCTCAAAATAGTCTCCCCTGCCTCCGCAGCCTTCACCATTGCTTCTGGTGGTGGATAATGCCTCCCACGAAGACGTTTCTTCATGTTATGGAATAGAAAAAGTCACATGGGGCTAAATCCGGACTATAGGGGGGTGAGGGATGCGCTTCACGTAGATTTTTGCAAGATATTCAGCAACGGCATTGGCAATATTCGGCCCCGCATTATCGTGGTGCAGCATCCAGCCTGTTTCACGGAAATGCGGTCTTTGGCGCCTGATATGGACTTGCAATGTTTTCAGGACATCCCTAAAGTATTGTCCCGTTACTGATGTGTGTGCAGGTACAACATGCTGATAAACCAATCCATGAATATCAAAGAATGACAAGATCGTAACTTTCCCAGCAGAAGCAATCACTTTTGCTTTTTTGGGGGGCTGGTGATAAAGGAGATTTCTACACTGAGCTTTACTGTTTGCTCTCAAGATCAAAATGATGTGGTTTCATCAAAGTGATTATGTTTGAAGGAAACTCCTGATCTTCCTCTAACATCAACTTTAACTTCATGCAGACCTGCATGTGAATGTCCGTTTGTTCGGGAATCAAAGGTCTTGGAACCCATTGCGCACAAACACGTCTCATGTGTAATGATTCTCTCACCAACGTGTGGTTGGCATCCAATGAAATGTTCAGTATTTCAGAAAGTGATCTTAAGGTAATTTGTCAATCCTCTCTCACAGTGGCAGCAGCAGTGTTGAAGTTTTCTTCCGTAAGGTGGTTTAAACATTTTAAACCACCTTCGAGCTGTGCTGTAGGGAAGAACAGACTCTCCATAGGCCTCCTGTAACATTGTATAGGCCTCAACTGCAGATTTGTTGAGACGAAAGCAGAATTTCAAAGCCGCATATTGTTCCTGGCGTTTGACCTCTATTGCAGCTGTAGGCGATAGTGAACATGTCTGAACTTGCCATGTTCTCACAGGTGGGAACCAGGAGTACCAACAGTGAAACTACTGCGGCATATTTGTTTCACATTTAGTAACAGAATATAATACGATTGAATTTTAGTGCGAAAAATTCTGACCGTAATCTGATCATTATTTTTATACAGCCCTCGTAGACGTTTGTGAGTGTTCTTGAATCGGTGTTACCGATACACATATGCACATGCTTCAAAAATATCTTTAAAATGACAATTGGCAATCCAGGAAGATGAGAGTGGTTTGAAGGAGTGAATGGAGACTGTACTAAACAGGTTCTCGGAACTAATTTCAGCAAGAGTATTGTTTGGTGAAAGAATGTAATTACACGCGTGCGCGTGGGTGTGCGTGTGTATGCAAGTTCCTCATATCTTGGAATTAATGAAACGCGGAATGAATTTTAATGAAATGAATATGCAGATGAGTTTGAAACCCGTAAATCTTACATTACCGGTGTTCACAAGAAGACCAAAAATCATTAAGAAACTTAACGTGGATCAATTTATCCGCACTGAAGTTTGGATACGAGATCTACAGATCACCAGACGGAGATGTAAACATCCAAAGTGCAGCACTTATGTCTGGCTTATAAACACAGGTTAGGCGATGCAGTGTTAGTGTTTAAACAGCATCATGTATTTTAAATTCATGTTTAAAACTGCATCCTAAGTATCAATATTAAAACACGCCTATGTCATTCAACAATTTAAAAGTTGCATTTGCTAATTGGTGGGGGATGTATGCGTCCAAAAATAACTAAAAGGCAGCACATATTATGTGCTTCTCAGAAGTCAAATTTATGAGAATGAGGCCAAGTGTTGGTGTTGCTTAGTGAGCACAACGATTACTACATTGTTCAAACAAGAATTAATGGAAAATATTGAATATAAATTTATATTGAACTCCCGGAACAGGAAATGAAATAAAAATTTTATAAAATAAAATAACAGTAAGAAATATTTAATATTCTGTGTGCGTGGGCTGCTTTATTCAACCTCCTACACGGCAAAACAGAAAGACAAATGCGAATCACCAAATTATTTTAATAGCAAGAGTCAAACACGGTTATAGTTACCTTTCCACATAGTCACCGTGAAGATTAAGACATTTGTCATATATGTAGATAAACGAGCTTCCCAATACCTTCTTCATAAACGTCTGCCTCCAACATGGAGATGGTCTTCGCGGTATCTTGAAGTTCTCCGCAGTTGCTTCTTGAGCTGCCGGAAAAAGATTGAGTCACTCGGCGTTAGATCTGGACTGGATGCCGGGTGGCCAAACAATTCCCAATGGAACAGGGTGCACGAGTTCTTTAAATTACCTGCACCATTCACGCACAGCACCTCTACCACAAACACGGCTAATTTTTCGATGAATTTCTGCTGCATTATTTCCTTCTGCTCACAGAAAGCGAATGACGCTTCGCAACTTGCACTTGGAGAATCAATGATAGCGGCCATGTTTAAGTGTCGGTAGCTCAGTTATAACTTTCGTATTGACCTTTGGCCCGGTGGACGTTGTGGTAGGATAGTTGCTCTGTTTAACGCTGGACAAATCCGCCTGCTTATGCTTATCTGGTCTCGCAGCAGATCATTCGGAGGTTGAGAAGAAAATTTCCCTCGTATTTTATGCCACTAAAAGTAAAATAAAAAAAAGATGTAAAAATGAGTAAGAAGTGCTTATCTTCTAGGAAGTGTAAATATTACATCAGATAAAAGTCACTTATTAACAAATGTTAATGGGAGACTAACTCAGCGTTCCTCTAGCTTATTAAAATAGAGTGACCAGTAGTACAATTACCTGTTTCTACATAAAAAAGAAATTTTCGCCTTTATTTGAAACCGAACTCACTCTTTATGAACTTTGCAAGCTTAATGTAACAGGTGAAGCAGAAACTACAACTATGCACTATTCCATTATTTGCAGAGGTTTTGTTTCCTTTCTTTCTTTTCTTCCTTTTATTAAGCATTTCCCAGCTAAAGTATTAAGTCAAAGGCTAATAGCATTAATTGGATGTGATGCCTAAAAACAACAATTCATTAAACACTATTTAAATACCCATCAGTTTTACAAAACGGAGGATATTATTATTATTATTATTATTATTATTATTATTATTATTATTATTATTATTATTATTATTATTATTATTATTATTATTATTATTATTATTATTATTATTATTATTATTATTATTATTATTATTATTATTATTATTATTATTATTATTATTATTATTATTATTATTATTATTATTATTATTATTATTATTATTATTATTATTATTATTATTATTATTATTATTATTATTATTATTATTATTATTATTATTATTATTATTATTATTATTATTATTATTATTATTATTATTATTATTATTATTATTATTATTATTATTATTATTATTATTATTATTATTATTATTATTATTATTATTATTATTATTATTATTATTATTATTATTATTATTATTGTGACTTTGTGGGTTCGTGGAATAATAAGTCCAATTACACCACTCAACAATGTTCTTTATTTCCACCGTCTTACAGTTTAACACTTGCCAATTACACAAAATTACTTGCTGCACACAATTACAATTTACTCGTTCGTCCGTTACAACTTCACTTGTACTCGCGATTACATAAACTCCGATACTCATACACAGTTCGTACAGTCTTCCGTTTCACAATCCTTTCGTTCATTAACACGTCACTGACTAACTCTTCTTACACCAAGAACTGTCCTCATTCACTAACCAACTGATTGACCAACTCAAACCAACAACTGACTGACTACACCAAAACCAACTCAACAACTGACTCACACTGTCTGTCTGTAACCCTCTTTATAGGAATATCGCCGGTTTCTGGTGTTTACACGATTGTTCTGGTAACAGAAGGATCGAGAACCAGGTGGAAGGAAAACAGACGCACAGTTATGTTTCTTTCCGACCGCTGGCTGTCACCACTATAAGACAAACGAGGGAAAGGCGTGGCTAACCGAGCCTCCCCTGTCTTCCGTTGCCAGCTGCTCACAGGGTGTTTCAGCGCTCCCCGTTACACTGCTCCCTTCTCAAAGCTGTTCGCCCTCGAACAGCCCCATCGTAGCGTGCGAGGCGGTCCAGGTGTACCACCAGCATCTGCTCGGAGTCTCAGCCAGAAGTAGCGCTGCCGTAGTTTGTGAATCATTCGGTTCGCTCCCAGGTGTCCTCCTGAAGTACCGGCGTGCACTTCCTCCAAGATTTCCGGGACCTTACTCCGGGGAAGTACCAACTGTCCTCTCTGCGCCTTCCCATCGGGTGACTCCCATACCCGGAACAGCACGCCCACTCTGGTCTTCAACGAGTCCCATTGGGCCCAGTGCGACTTGTAGGTGGCGCTCCTCGGTGCGATGTCCTCCCAGGTCGGTCTCGTCCCTGCGTCCACTTCCCTCAAGAGTGGCCCCAAGTCTGCGTCCGCCAGCTGCTCCCTCCTCAGGCCTGCGCTATCCCAGCCTTCAGCAGGCACTGCCACAACTACTCGGACTGCTGCGGCACGCTCCTCCTCTTCCACTCTTGTGCGCTCGTGGCCGTCCTGGATCTGCGATAGGACACCTCCAATGCAATGGTCGCTGGCGTCGGTGTCCACAATGAAGGCGCCACCCGGTTGTGGGAAACCCAAAATAGGAGCACTGCACAGGGTCCCCTTCGGGTGCTGGAAAGCGTCTTCGGCGTCCTCCGTCCACACATAAGGCCGGTTTTCCTCCGTCAGGCGGGCGAGGGGCTTTGCGATGTTGTCGGCCTTTTCCTCTAAATCATTAAGGCGGTCGTCTACTTGACCCTTCCGCTTGCCCAGGTTCGTGACGTCATCCCTCTCGCCGGCCAACCGTTCCTCAAACTTTGCGGCGAGAGCCTCGTTCGCCGCCTTCATTTCCGTGGCCAGACTGCCGTTCGCTGCTCTCATTTCTGCGGTTAACTCGGCCTTCATTTCTTCCATCTTCTCGGTGATGTTGTCGTTGGCCGTCTTCATTTGTTTCAGTTCCGCTAAAATCTTTTCTAATGCTGCCTCCATTGTGTTATGTCGCACTTCTGACACCAATTGTGACTTTGTGGGTTCGTGGAATAATAAGTCCAATTACACCACTCAACAATGTTCTTTATTTCCACCGTCTTACAGTTTAACACTTGCCAATTACACAAAATTACTTGCTGCACAGAATTACAATTTACTCGTTCGTCCGTTACAACTTCACTTGTACTCGCGATTACATAAACTCCGATACTCATACACAGTTCGTACAGTCTTCCGTTTCACAATCCTTTCGTTCATTAACACGTCACTGACTAACTCTTCTTACACCAAGAACTGTCCTCATTCACTAACCAACTGATTGACCAACTCAAACCAACAACTGACTGACTACACCAAAACCAACTCAACAACTGACTCACACTGTCTGTCTGTAACCCTCTTTATAGGAATATCGCCGGTTTCTGGTGTTTACACGATTGTTCTGGTAACAGAAGGATCGAGAACCAGGTGGAAGGAAAACAGACGCACAGTTATGTTTCTTTCCGACCGCTGGCTGTCACCACTATAAGACAAACGAGGGAAAGGCGTGGCTAACCGAGCCTCCCCTGTCTTCCGTTGCCAGCTGCTCACAGGGTGTTTCAGCGCTCCCCGTTACATTATTATTATTATTATTATTATTATTATTATTATTATTATTATTATTATTATTATTATTATTATTATTGTTGTTGTTGTTGTTATTATTATTATTATTATTATTATTATTATTATTATTATTATTATTATTATTATTATTATTATTATTATTATTATTATTATTATTATTATTATTATTATTATTGTAATTGTAATTTAGGTCCTCCAACGCTAAGTCAATCGGACGATGTATGGAATGGGTGAAATGATGCTCAAACGAGTACAGTGTCCATGGAGCTTAGAGTTACCCGACATTCGTCTTTTGGATAAGGGAAACCCAGGAAAAACCTTATCCAGGTAGCTCACACTGACCGAGATTCGAACTTGGGACCTGTTGAACGTGAGACAGACATGCTATCATCTACGCTACCGAGGCGGGCTTTGCGAGCTTAACGTTATGCAGAAACTACAAATATATTTGCGCTGTTCCATTATTTGCAGAAGCTTCTCTTTCTTTGTTTTATTTGTTTCTTGTCTTTGTTTTCTTCGAATTTCCTCTTAGGCATTTCACCTGCTAAAGAGTTATTTCAAAAGCTAATAGTACTAATGATCCTTTCTTAGAATGTGATACATAAAAGCAACTGTGTACAAATACCCATCAGTTTTGTACAACAAAGGACAATATAAATCAGAAGGATTAAGATTACTACGGAGAGGATTCGGCACCGGAACCTGTGCCACCTAGGCTCGAAGTAGGGCATTCCCGGGAGGAAGGATGAGGTGAGAAGAGACAGAGGGCGGCAGAGAAGTCACGATAGCAGGGACCGACACCTCAACCCTGAAAGAGACGACCAGATGAAAGATGATATGAAATGATAATGGAGATAAAATGGAAGGACAGGAAATTCCGGGGATGAAATTAACCTACCTAGCATTCGCCTAGCCTCCCGGAAAACCTTCCTCTACCCCCAAAAGCCAATTGGTCAGGTAGGTCGGCTACAGGAATCGAACCGGTTGATCACAAATGCGAACCACGGACAAAACCGTCTGAGCCATCACGCTCGGTGTTATAAACCATAGAATATAGTACTTTGTTTAGTATGAGGGCTAAAGGTGTTTCCTATGTAATTTCTTATTTTTTATTTTACTCTAGTTTAGCATGTTTTCATACACTGACGTTTTGTTCTTGTGGTTTTTTTTTTTTTTTTTTTTTTTTTTTTTTTTTTTTTTTTTTTTTTAAGTATCCTATACACAAGAAATGCTGTATACCAGTTTGTTGTACCGCTGTTACCAGAAATAACTAAAATTTCTTACTGTAGAGTATTCTCTAAACGAAACCTGATGTACTCTACAGTTATCTCTTCCAAACTTCCTTAGTGAAAAGTTAATATAAACTCCCAACATGTTTATGGGCATACATAGATAATCACATATATATAGGTATCTACATTAAACATAGCATTACTATGATATATCATAAAATTTTTGAAAGGTTGCAAGCATAACGTTTTTGAAACATTTTGGAGAAATATCCATTTTATCCCATTTTAGTTTCCAGTCTTTACGTCCAAATGTTTCAGCTACTATAATTTTTTAGACACTGAGTCAAACCACATACTCTTTTAGGTGTATTACAAATAAATATGTTGCTATTCAGCGTTTAAAAATACTGAAATCCGCTGAAGAGTTAAATGGTTAAGCAAATTATTCTTGTATTTGTTATATCCAGAAAACTTTTATCAAGGTAATTATAAATTTAATTGGGACACACGTCTTTTGTATACATTGCCACATAATTTTACGGTATACGCTATGATACCGCAGATTTACTTGATATTTATTGAAGCTGGAAATGTCTGTGAGATGAAAATGTGAAATGAACGATATCCACAAAAAAAGAAGCTTTAAAGTTAAAATAATCTCTAAAAATACTTTTAAAAGCTGCATTGAAATGATTGTCAATTGAGGTTTTAGTGGGGTATAGCAATCTTAGCTGAGCAATATAACAATCAGGAAACAGCAAAGGTGTACAATTTTCACACGTAGTATGCCTCTCCCTTAAAATGGCGTTGAAATTACATTTAAGAAAGGAAAGAGAGGAGGGAAGAAAAAGAAAAATAGCCGATGAAAATACTCAAGTTAATTATTTGAGAATTGTGTGCCATGGTTTTACAAATACTTATGTTTACAATAATTTATATTAAAATGACAGAATCAAATGTTCTTAATTTTGAAATTTGGAAGTTTTTTCAGCACTTTCACTTATTAAAAATATTTTTCACAATGCAGTTTGCACGCAATTCTTTTAAACTTTTCCTTAAGGGTACTGGCTATCTCCACAATGCTATGTCCATGATTTTGGGTGCACATTACTAAGAAATAAGTATTGATATGTATATGAAAATTTTTATGCATGTTCTTAAAACCCTTATCTTTAATCATACTTATTATTATTTGAAAATTTTCTACTGATAATTTGTTATAATTTTTTTAGTTTTCGTATAAATAGGAATAACATTTCAGATAATTTTAATTTTTAAACAAGTACTATGAATCTCAGAGAAAAATCCCTTCCCATTATTATTCCTATGAATCTGCTTAATACACACAAAAAATCATATGTTTTGGTTGAATAGTGTTTTTAAAAAGGTGTACCGGAAACTGAAAAAATGTGAAACTGAGAAAAACAGCTTTAAAGTTTATATATTGATTACTGACTTCTCACATGAGTCAGAACATTCCAGCTGCATAGTCTTGATCCTCTGTATTCTCACTTGTTCTTTTCATGTTCCTCTTCATTTTTTTTGCCTTCTTGGCCAGTTCTTCAACCATTTTATCTGCTTTCAGGACTCGCAGCTCATCAGTTTCTGTATATGACGACTATCATAGTTAGCACATGTGTTGTTGAACTGAGCAATATTACATCAATATTACATGTGGTTTCATTATCTACTCTAATTATATTCTCCCTATTTACTGTTCTGTGTTTAGTAAAACAATTGCCTGTAAACTTTCTCTTTGCAAATGTTTTTGGCCTACCCATATCATATATTCACCAATAACTAGTACAAAATATTCAAAACAAATAACTGTTCAGCTACACAGCCAAAAACAAAAGAAAAACTAGCATCATTGGAGTTACAGTGGCACCAGAAGAAAGCTTGGAATATCTCTTACAAAACAAGACTTAGTTCAGAAATATCTGTTGAGTATTACAGAAGTTATGATCGATTTTCTGAAAGCTTACGGAAAGGGGCGTGGCAAAAACTCAACACCCACTAATATAATTAGATAATTAGGTATAAAATATTGCTCCAATGATTTTTAGCTATATATTTGTAATCTAGAGGGATGACATTATAATAAAATGTAAAAATACAAAAGCGAATTTTACCCCAAGTGCAGTACCTTCTTACCTTAAACATAAGTAAGTAAATCGTGTTATATATTTTTCTTAAGAACGGCTATTGAGGTTTTCGATTTTAAGTTATGTAAAACTGTTTAAAAACGAAATTTCAAGTGAGAGAATTAAAATGTTATTTCCTTTCGATCTGAGTCTAGTATAACAAAATTATGACAGATTTGTGTATTATAATCAGATACATGTGTTGAAAAAAAGATTGTTTTTAAATTGCATCTTGTGGTGAATTTGGTATAGAATAAAATTCAGATTTTAACTTTAATCACTCAGAAACTGAGAGAAATATCAGAGTGACATTTAAAACCATCGAATGATTGTAAAAGATAATATTCTAATGAAATTGAAAACGTTATAAATTCGTATTTTCACTGCAGCATCTTGAATGGATTTCGACAAAAGGATTCTAGTATCTTGTGTTTTTATTTAAAGCTGTTAAGGTAGCCTAAAAAACTGTAGCTTTTTGTATCTGGTTTAAAAGTTCGAACACAATTTTCCTGTACTTCGGGTAAGTGCTCAAGATTCTCCGAAAGAAGAAAGGCGTGAGCCATGGCGGTCGGACTATAAATGGCGAAGCTTGTGGAGAAGATCGAAAGAGCAATAAAAATAGGAAATGTCGTAGGTTGCTAACGAGTCAACACCTGCAACGAAGGTGCAATGCTGCTTTACATAGGCGTGTTCCTTCCCCAAATGCTGGCTATATTATTAATAGCACATAAAGAGCTCCACACAATGAACAGTAATAATACGGCTTTCTCAACACAAAGACATGAGCAGACGTGCACTCTTCATCGAATTTGTGAGACAACTTTGTAGAACAAAGCTTACGTCTTCAGTGCACTCTTTAAACGCAGACAAAGAGACTATATTTGCCGAAATTGCATTACGCAAATCGCGATTTCATCCTGTTTTTCAAACAATTGTACATTCACTTCAATGAGAGCTTGCTTAACCTAAGCTATCACTTCAATAATTTGAACTAGTTCTGTTGTTCATTATCACGTCACTTCATCACATTTAATAGTTTTATCGATTTATGAACTTGCACGTTTTGAGTTATTGTTGTGTATTTTCTGGTTATTATTCTGTTGTTTTTTTATTAGAATTTCTCTTCATTGTTTGTTGTTGCTGTAACCTTGTGCAATTTATTTTATGCATTTTTTTCCTAATATTACTTTACTTTTACTTTATACCTTCAACGTCTAAGTTGTAAATGCATAGACGCTACACAAATCTAAATATGCAAAGCGAAAAGCTAAATTTATTGTTTCAAGGTGTTAAGAAATATTTCCTCTGACAATTAAGTTTGATTTCTTCTTTCTTCGTGACGTCATCTATGTGCCTTGACTTGTAATATCTAACTTCTAAATGATCTGCATTGGCTCTTATCCCAGCTCAGGATTTTTATTTTGGTGATTGATATGGTTGACTTTATTATTATTATTATTATTATTATTATTATTATTATTATTATTATTATTATTATTATTATTATTATTATTATTATTATTATTATTATTATTATTATTATTATTATTATTATTATTATTATTATTATTATTATTATTATTATTATTATTATTATTATTATTATTATTATTATTATTATTATTATTATTATTATTATTATTATTATTATTATTATTATTATTATTATTATTATTATTATTATTATTATTATTATTATTATTATTATTATTATTATTATTATTATTATTATTATTATTATTATTATTATTATTATTATTATTATTATTATTATTATTATTATTATTATTATTATTATTATTATTATTATTATTATTATTATTATTATTATTATTATTATTATTATTATTATTATTATTATTATTATTATTATTATTATTATTATTATTATTATTATTATTATTATTATTATTATTATTATTATTATTATTATTATTATTATTATTATTATTATTATTATTATTATTATTATTATTATTATTATTATTATTATTATTATTATTATTATTATTATTATTATTATTATTATTATTATTATTATTATTATTATTATTATTATTATTATTATTATTATCATTATCATTATTATTATTATTATTATTATTATTATTATTATTATTATTATTATCATTATTATTATTATTATTATTATTATTATTATTATTATTATTATTATTATTATTATTATTATTATTATTATTATTATTATTATTATTATTATTATTATTATTATTATTATTATTATTATTATTGTTATTATTATTATTATTATTATTATTATTATTATTGTTGTTGTTATTATTATTATTATTATTATTATTATTATTATTATTATTATTGTTGTTGTTATTATTATTATTATTATTATTATTATTATTATTATTATTATTATTATTATTATTATTATTATTGTTATTATTATTATTATTATTATTATTATTATTATTATTATTATTATTATTGTTATTATTATTATTATTATTATTATTATTATTATTATTATTATTATTATTATTATTATTATTATTATTATTATTATTATTATTATTATTATTATTATTATTATTATTATTATTATTATTATTATTATTATTATTATTATTATTATTATTATTATTATTATTATTATTATTATTATTATTATTATTATTATTATTATTATTATTATTATTATTATTATTATTATTATTATTATTATTATTATTATTATTATTATTATTATTATTATTATTATTATTATTATTATTATTATTATTATTATTATTATTATTAATATTATTATTATTATTATTATTATTATTATTATTATTATTATTATATTCCAAATGAAGGTATGTTAGGGTTCTAGTCACAAAAATATCTAAGTGCAAAGATCAAAATAACAGAAGGTGACAATAATTATAACGTTTTAAAAATTTGGCCAATAAAGTGCTCAAAGGCTGAAGTGCAACACGTTTTAAGGATTACATTAATCAACGGTGTTTGAGGATCTGTATTACAATATGAAAGATGTTGAATAAGTTTATATCTCTTTTTGGAATGAATATCAAATCTAAATATTAAGTGTTCAACACTTTCATCAGCGCTTTCACATTTACATACGTATCATCAGGAGAGTCTATGGAATCTTCGAAAGTGAGTTTTAAATTTCCCATGTCCAGTAGCAAACTGGGTAAAAATAAAATAAGGTGAAAAGTACTTGCAGTTTACACGATCGCTAACAGTAAGAAAAGTAAATTAAGTGATTTTTTTTTTATCGCTCTTTATCCAAGTGCTGTTCCACATTTAAAAATTTCTTTTTTTTCAATATTTCTTTTTAATTTTATTGTAGACTCTTTAAAACGGAATTCCTTTTGAGATAATGCGTAGTGTTTAGCAATTTCATCTGATGCGGTAAACCCGCATACCAGTGTTAAATTGATTGGTTTCTAATTGGAGTTATGAGTTGTCCTATCCTCAGGTGAATGGTTGTAGGAAATGGATTTTGGTGGTTGTCAAAGTCATATTAATAACACTTTTTTGTTGCAGAATTATTTGGTTTAATTCCTACTAAGTTTGCTTATCGACTTGGATCGGTGACCACCTGTTAGTAAAATTCCTAACATAAATTCAATTTTACTTGAAGCCCTGGATTACTTGTTTAAATTTATTTCCGCGCGGTTTCTATTTCTTCTTTATACGGCGACTACTTTGCTCTAATAAACTTCTAATGCTGCTTCCACTTACGCTGGTTGCGCTATTCTTAACTTCACTACATTTCAGACTTATGAATCTTTGCTTCTCTTCTTAATGCGCATGAACACGTCCTTCCTGTCGTAGTATCAACTTTTAAGTAAATTTTTCCTACTTCACGAGTCAGTTCGAACCTTATTCTGACACCCTCTCTAACTTTATCACATGAGCAAACTAGCTCACCCTTCTCAAATCTTACATTATTATTTGTTTCTCATTTATTTCGAATTTTCTCATTGGTTTGCAAAACTCATCTAACTCATTGACGTTCAGCCCACCCTGAGTTGCTTGTAACGGTGTAATTCATTATCAAATCAGCGAAGTAAATCCTTTTAGCGTTCATGCTCAACTGCATTTTGAAAGCCTCTTTGTCCCAACACATTCCTGGCTGGAAGTATACAGTAGTTCTCAGACATTGAACTTTTACTAGCACAAAGAAGGTGAGGTCCTCCATTCCTGTCTCTCCGAAATGTACAGATTTTTAAAAGAATATTTTCTTTTCCTTTCCTGGATGCTAGTATGTATGCTACATTAAATTATAGTCTTCCCTTCTTATTCTTTAAGCCAACCGCTGCTTTAATCATTACTCTATCCATTCTAATTTCATATTATTATAACAACATTTTATATTAGTTTAGCAAAGCATTTTTATTAATTTATTTTCTTTTTTATTTATCTGATTTCAATTAATTCGCCGCCTCCTCTTCGCTGCCTGGTACTGCGGTTACACTGCCCTGTCATTGCCATGTATACCCACATGTCCTCTAACCCATGTGATACACACTTGTTTGCTGGTTGTTATAATATCGTTCCTTATGGTTGACTAAGAATTAGACGTCGAATTAGTTATATTTATTACAATTTTATACAGGTATTACTTGGGTGCAAGCTCTGCAGATATAACTACGGCTACTGATTTTCTATGACCTCAGAGAGAAATAGAGAAAGTATTTAAGAAAAACCAGCTAAACACTTACAAAGAATACAAAACTCGGTGAGACTATTTGGACATACTCTCATTAACCTGTAAGTGGAATAGGTTTCTATCTATAAATAGGGATGGAGCTAACTTCCAGAACAATGACCCTTAAGAAAAATAAAAAATATTGTGCATAAGTGAGCAAAGAAACAGCAGCTACGATTTGTTCAGGCTGCCATTCTCGAATCAAGAACGTGATTCCTTTAGAATTACGCACATACCTCTGTCTGCCGCCGTATTGTTAGATTCAATTTCATCACGTATTTCTTTATATCTAAACTAACTGTATATCATTTGAATTCTAGTTAATATCTCTTCATATAGTTATCGGGACTCAATGAGTAAAAATGACGGTTGGTTCAAACAACTATGCACACAAAGTAAAGATAGTAAATGGCATAGGTTTGGGAAATTTTACATTGAATTAACTTACATTTGATCGGTTGCTCATAAAGGTTGATAGTAAAATACGATCAAGGATATTTTGAAAAATAACAAAGCAATCCTTAAAGATTTATGCCCAATTTCACCAACAGATGTTAAGACCTAATATGGGTTTAACAATAGTTAGGTATAACAAAAATTGCATTTCACCAACAAGTGTTAGCTTAACACTCGCGTTAAATCTCTTGTTAAACTAACAAGTCAAATTTCTTATGTAAAGACCTCAACAATTGTAAATAGTCAACATGGCGTGCGTAAACGCACCTGTTGTCGATTTGCTATATTTAAGACCGTCTAAATGGCATTCGTAATAGAGTACGGTCTATGAGGAGAAATTATTTTGAGGAGCTATCAAAAGAAAACATTTTACTGGGGTATAGACTGTCGAAACATGTTGCTACGGAGATTACTGCGGAAGTACAAGAGAGGTTAGAACATGCTTCGAAAGGAATATGCCGATCTCGCCTTTGCTTCAAGTATTAATAATTTTGCGACTTTATAATTCACTGAATTATGTGAATAATACACTGTCCACCTCCCGTCTTGAAACGTTCAAATCACTCGTCACTTGTCCTTCTTCGCTACTCGTTTTAAATTTAAGTAATAATGAGTTAGAACATGCATCGAAAGGAATACGCCGATCTCGCCTTTGCTTCAAGTATTAATAACTTTGCGATTTTATAAGTCACTGAATTATGTGGATAATGCATTGTCCACCTCCCGTCTTGAAACGTTCAAGTCACTCGTCACTTGTCATTCCCTCCTCGTTTAAAATTTACGTAATACTGAGTAAGAACATGCATCGAAAGGAATATGCCGATCTCGCCTTTGCTTCAAGTATTAATAACTTTACGATTTTATAATTCACTGAATTATGTGGATAATACACTGTCCACCTCCCGTCTTGAAACGTTCAAGTCACTCGTCACTTGTCCTTCTTCGCTCCTCGTTTTAAATTTAGGTAATACCGAAGAAGATGTTTCGTGTTTCTAGTAATGACACATGCATCTTGACATCTTTCCCTTTTACATTCACTGCATATGTCCTCCTATTTTCTAAGATATCCTTATGCATCGTCACCAATTCAATTAACAGTTCTTTCTACATCGATTAGAAATTTTATTCACGACTTTTGTTTACGATTTTGTCTATCCGCCATTTTTTTAGCTGTGTGCAGATGAAAATATAAACAAAAGCGCAGAAAATACGTTCAGAAAATAATACGACTCATGCATAGCCTTCTATAGCTGTAATATTTACAAGTATCTTGGCGTTAACACGTGTTTGTTAACATTTTCAAAAAACAGGTTGGTGAAATGCAAGAAATTTAACAGCTTTGTTAGCGCTGTTACAATTGTTACGTTACATTTGTTAACGTCGATTTTAACATCTGTTGGTGAAATCGGGCCTAAATGTAGTTTACATCATCAATGTATTTTATATAAAATAGAGCTTCCTCAGAGTGAGGGAAGGTGTAACCGTGGAGGAAGATGACAAGTGAGAGATACGCAGTTGTACATGGTGATGGGTTTACAGTCCTAAAGCATTGAGCCATCAGCACCGAGCCTGACAGACTGTCGTGTATTTATACGACCCATCAGTCAAGAAGACACGTCATGAATTGCGCCATACAGCACTGGATGGAATCTTTATGATCCAAAGCCCCTTCTCACAGTTGTGAGCTTCTCTCTGAATTATACCTATCGTGTTTACATCGGATTATTTTATAGTGCAACTGCTGCTTTTCAAGAATTTGGATATATTATGTTTGGCATTAGATCCACCATATAATCAGAGCATATCTACAAAGTTTGTTAGTAGTAATGCAAATATTTCACAGCAGAAATGGAGCAATTATGTTCAAGAACAGAAGTTTAGGATATATGTTGTACTTTGATTTAAATAAAAATAATAAAACATCTGTCTTAAGAGGCAACATTTGAGATAGAAATCCTCCATGCCAAATGTGTCTGACATATGATTTTAATTGAATTTGTACCACCAAACACTCAAGAACAACAAACCAACAACAACAACATAGAACAACAGTACATCAATATGGAAGAAAATATATATTTAGCTGTGAACTGCCTCATACAACTGATACAGGTGCTTTGTGTGTCATCCTTGGAAGTAATCTGCAATCTCGTTCTCTGTTGTAGCTGCTACCAGCTGTTCCAGTGATAAACTATCAGATCTTTGTATTACGGCATACATGCGCGGATGCAAAGTTAACAACACCAGATATAATTTAATGAAGGGTAATAATGATCTATATAAATTCAGTAGCCAACTGTTTAATGAAGAATTAGACTCTTTCTGAGACTTACCACTCGAAAATGAACTATATTTGTTAACTTCTGACGTATGAGTACTTCACGTTTTGTAAATAACAAATGCTAAGCGGAAGGTTCCTTCACATCGGTCGCTAAACGTACAAAACTCGAGCCTGTTCTTTGGGTGTTACCTACTTCCGATAATTGATCGCTCTTTTATTAACTTAAGTCCAGGGTATTAAACATCACCCCCACAAAAATTCCAACACCTGTTCCATACCTAAAGCTGCACATTCACATCTCAAAAACTATTTTTCCACTGTGACGTTACTCAGTCACAAAATTTTTACTATCGTTCTGATTTACATAATTGTATTTTGACAGCTGAACACACTGAATTCCAGGAACACCTTGAGTTGGTGGTTTTCTTGGCTAATGGCCTAACTGATGACTATAACTCATGCATTGATTGATTATTCTGGTTAATAACTTGACATTCCTATCAAAACAAAATTATTCAGATTACTTCATTTTTAAACTAGGGGACGTAGCATTATTAGTAACCATTACGTGGATACGAAATTTTGAAAGATGAAATTCCATTTAATATCTGAATTGTATGTAACTGGAAGTCAGGTTCAAATGTTCATATGCTAACCGGGAGTTAGGAGGACAGCAGACATACCCACAACCCGTCACAATGTGGGACGACATCAGGTGAGAATAATCCCGTTCCAAATGATCGCCGCAGACTTCGAGAACACCATCTTCCCATCAGCACCTAAACTCCTTCTACACCATTTAGCTTACGTAAGCTTTGGACGTTTTGGAAGTTGGTACATAGTTACTAGTGTATGTGTAAGTTAAACATTTATTTTATTTTGCTCTTTCATTCAAAATGAAAAAGAATGTTATATATCACTGTATTGATATGTTATTAATTTTAATGTTTAGTGCAAGAACATTTGCACCAATTTGAAGCGGAATTATTCTGAGGCAGCTGATTGGCATTTTCAATTCGTCATCACTTTTGCACTTTTGAAGTTGAGAAAGTTACAGAACATATTGTGGATATCTCTTAGTTTGAGTTAGACTATGAACAATCTAATTATTATGATAATGATGATATTGATAATAATTGCCCAAGTCAGTTGTGTGGGGATTAGGTATAAGCCTCACATGCATGAGGTTCCAAATTTGAACCTTGGTAAGGGAGATTTATTTAGGCAAGGTTTCATTTGGGGTTTTTCTTTATTATGAAAAGACGAATGTGGGTAATTCCTAAGTTATGCATACCTCGGTCAGTTTGACCAACAGTTCAATATTTTCCCTCATTTTTCACCCAATATGATCTATTGTCCATTGAGAAAGAGGAAAAAGAGAAAGATGAAATCTCCGTCTTCGTTCCACAAGAAGTCTGTAGGAACTGTTCAACACGGAAGGAAATATGCACACGCTGAGGAACTGTTGCGATATGTTCGAATGTGATAAACAATGTGGCAGGTGTTCGTATTAAGATGGCGGGTGGAGCTCGGCACGTGCTGAAGAAAAGAGATGATTCGTCACCCGCAAGCACCAGGGTGGAGAGGAGATATTTCACAGCGACATTTGTCTCCATGTGTGAAGCGGAACAGTGACAAATTGGACGAGGAGAAGGGACACGGGAAGAAAGAATGAAGCGGTGAAACGTCGGCGACAAGAGCGCGTGCTTGGGATTGACCTCACTCGGCCTATTGTGCCACGGATTCTACCGCTTAGCATTTATTGCGAGCCTACCTTCCTCTCTCCTTTACAAAAACTGGCCTACCTCTCAACATTCATTGTTTCCCGGGCACTACGGCGCTGCGAATGTGAACAACTATGTATACTAACCTGCGGAACATAACGGAGCATTGTCGTGATGACAACAATCAGTGCAGTTATGCTTTTAACTCTGCCATTTCATCGGCTCTGACTTGAAATCCACACTCTAAAAGCTATTTTTGATGTTTTGGATTATGCCTTCACTCTTAAGCGCATACTTGTCAGAATAAATAGTTTAGGAAATGCCCCAAATAAATAAAATACTCTGCTTGCTGCCAGAAATCAAACGTACCATCTCTAGAAGTCAGAACTAGACTATAGCTGCATGAATATCTCACTTTGTGTTAACACAGCAATCAAATAAACGCCTTACCAAGAAATGTGAGACCGAGCGGGATGACTCAGGAGGTTTCGTCTGTGGCCCGCATTTGGGAGGCCCGGTGTCGTTTCCCGTGGCCGACCTACCTGACTCATGGTTTTTTTTAGGGAGTTTCCCGGGTCCCTAGGCGAATGCTGGGTAGATTAATTAAATACCCCGAATTTCCTGTCCCTCCATTTCATCTCGATTATCATTTCATATCATCTGTCATCTGGTGGTCTCTTTCAGGGTAGAAGTGTCGGCGGGGGTCTCGGCGGTGTATGGCAGGATGATATGCTCTGAGGAAAACTACTTCCTCCTCCGGTAGGTCGGTTGCCGGTCTCCGCTCAACTGCTGGGTCCATTTCGGGACCGCCAGCCAGGGACGTTTAAGGCTCGGATCGTCTGCCTGGGACAATTAAGGTTCGGCTGCTGGGCTCGTTACCGTCCCGCTGTAGGGAAGCGAGTTCGTTGTCCTGGCCTGTCGGGTGAAGTCTCTATCCAAGTAAACCGTAGGGACCCTGCCCTATGTACTGTCGTGGTTCCTTAGGTCGGCCACCCTCTGTCTCCTTCGCCTCATCCTTCCTCCCGGGGGTGTCCCCACTTGGGGGAATAGGAACAATGGGCATAGCATGGTGGCCACGTACCGAATCCCATCCGTAATAAAATCCCAGTCTGAATCCCAATAAATTTGAGCCATAGTTACGTATTTTTTCAATTGCCTGAAAGAAAAACTTCAAACTAATGACCATTTTTCAGTGCAAATGTCCATCTTCTTGTTTTTGGTATACACTGGACGGTGAAGTGCATTAAGTAGCCACACTGCGCTGCGCCTGTCGCCGTCAGAACCATCATACTAACGGGCAGAAAACGCTTAGCTTCGGCCATGTTGCTACGGAGTGTTTCAGGAATTTCTATTTAGAAAATATTCCAAAACCCTTTTATTTTCTCCAATCAATAATAAAGCAATGCAATTGCTTGTGTATTACACAGATATCAAGTGAACACCGAAAATTATAAGTACAACTTCTTTAGGATGAATTCGAGAATTGGTTACAAAATATCTTCGTCTTGAAACTACACTGCACATTGCTTTGGTTCGACTTCTGCTTTGTTGGTCGAAAATTTTAGAAAGGCGAAGCATAAAAGTGCGTTTTCAACTTTTGAAAACAAAAACCTCTATAGCATTTAAAATACGAATACTTTGGTTGTTCAGTCAAAACGATAAAACCGTTACGATTTCTATAGACGCACCGATTTGCGTCTAAATCCCTCACATCCGCGTTAAACGGTGCATTCAACAACTGGCTGAAATATTTCTTTGGTTTCTAAATCACTGAGTATAATCTCAGTGTGTTAGAGCAAGCGCACGGAGAGCGGGAGATCTGTGGTTCAAATCCCAGCTATGGCATTGAATTTTTCAGTCTGGCTCAACTCATTCATTGCCATTACTATTTATATTATTTTTATTGTTATTGTGCCAACCAAACCTCCGGGAACAAGCGATGAGATGAGAGGGAACCAAAGGCGGTCAGATTTCATAAAGCCTGGAGCGGCACAGGGGCTCACTAACATTTCCAGGTTCAACATCCTCTGAAGCGCTTTTCAAGCCTATCTGTCCTTAAGGACAATTTTGGACGGAAGTTCCATGTCAACAACAAAATTTGTCTCCCTTTGTACATTTAACCCATGTTCTATTATTGTGCCAAGCTCAGTAATTGTGAACCATAAAACATAATTACGTTATCAGAGGAAATTAGGGGTAGGAAAAGTCATGGCAGCAAATGTGTAATCCATGACAGCATTCCAAAAGCATAGGAAATTTACGGTCAGGCTTATCCACTCAAAGTGGAATCGAAATCACTACTCCCCGAGTACGGGTTTCAGATATTTCTGCCTATGCCATACGACTAGGAAATTAGTAATCATGTGACGTCATTTAAATCAATATTGTGATTAAGTGCATTTTAAATACATAAAACAAACATATCACTGACACATGGGAAAATAAGCAGATGACGTAAATAAAAATTTGGGAAAACCAAGTGTTATAGAATTCTGTAGCTTCCTTCAACACTTAAATACAAGGAAGGTGCACAGCTAGACTACATAGATGTAATCTCGGTATCACCATCGGGAGTATGGGATGAAGAAGAAGCTACATGTCTTTCTAGCAGTTCCAGGCTAGAGCCGCCTATAGAGATCGATGAATGACCTATGGACCAAGCAGCACTGCAGTGCCCAGGTGAAGTATCTAAAGGTTGTTTTGGTTTAGGCTCCGAGAGCTGAAAAATGTTTAAATATAGAACATAACTTACATGGCCGCCAAGATAAAGTTTACAAATTTATTAGAAACCTAAATTCAATGGAAAAAGACAAAGTAAATATAAAAATCATTAAAGATGAAGAATTAGAGGAATATTATAAAAATCTCTGGAACACAGGAGATAAACAAAATTGGGAAATAGATAAATTATACAGAGCAGAAGTAGACCGGTTAGAAGTAGAAGAATTAATGGAAAGTATAGCTAAAAGTAGAAATAGGAAAGCCTGCGGAATAGATAATATTAATTTAGAATTAATTAAATATGCTCCTAAAGAATTACATGACATATTACTGTATCTATATAACAAGTGTTGGGAAACAAAAGAAATACTGCAAGAATGGAATATAGCTAAAGTGATATCAATATTTAAGAAAGGGGAAAGAACAAGACTTGAAAATTATAGAGGGATTAGTTTATTGTGTGCGGCCTACAAAATATATGCCAAAATAATAAGTACTCGGTTAAACAAAATAACAGATGCAATGCTCCTAGAAGAAAAAACTGGTTTTAGAAAAGGAAGAAGCACCATTGACAATGTTTTTACTCTTAAACAAATAATAGAAAAACGACGAGAACAAAATTTAGAGACGCACTTACTATTTATTGACTATTATAAAGCTTTTGAAAAAGTATCACGAATGATACTGTGGAAAATTTTAAATAATAGAGGCACACCTTTACAACTAATTGAAGTTATAAAAATTATGTACATTGACACAAAAATAAAAATAAATAAAAGAGAACCAGTAATAGTTAATGGAGGCGTAAGACAAGGTTGTCCTTTATCAACCGCACTTTTTAATTTTTATGTTGACGAAATAGTAAGGATTTGGTCGAATAAAGTCAATGGAGGCATTAATGTATCAGGAGCTAAATTGAAAACTATGTTGCATGCAGACGATCAAATAATAATAGGCACAAATGAAGATGACCTGCAGAAAATGCTGTATAGTCTAGATAAAATTGCTACAGAATATGGAATGAAAATATCAGCAAATAAATCCAAAACCATGGCATTTAAAGGAATTAATCCAGTAAGATAAAAATAGTGTTAGATAACATAATAATTGAACAGAAAGTATTTAGGATGTAATGTCTCGTACCAAGGGGAAGCTGATATAATAGAGAAAATAAATAAATTTAACTATATAACAGGCACAATAAAAATAACATTAAAAATAAAGCAAGAAAGGATACTATAATAAAACTATACAAAACAATTGCAATACCAACTCTAATCTATGGATCAGAAACATGGACACTAACAAAAAGAAATAGTACGAGAATACAGACATCAGAAATGAAATTCATAAGAACAATAGCTGGATATGCCAAAATTGATAAAAAACGTAGTCAGGATATTAGGACAGAAATAAAAGTAAAAGAAATAAACCACACTATTGAAAGAAATAGAAATCAATGGAAAGAACAAGTTCAGAGGATGAATAATAACAGAATACCAAAAATAGCCTTAAACTATAAACCTATAGGAAGAAGAAACCAGAGAAGACCGAAGAAAAGATGGGCAGACCAATTTGGAGCCGGAACGGATTAAACAATCCAAAGCCGTGAGGTAGAAGAAGAAGAATCGGTATGGACATGTTAAAATGAATAAAAAAGGAAATTGTTAAAATTCAGTAGGTCATGAGATGACGCAACATGTAAGTGATATGTTGTGAATGTTTTATGATTGGTAGTTTTAGGAATGAGATTATGTAATGTGTGACGTGGACCAATAAAAAATTAACTTTGATTGGTAGTGAAGGCAACGAGAGAATGAAAAATTAATAATTTTGGTAAAACAGCTAGTAAAGAAAGCATCTTTCGATGGAAGAGCGTTATAGTGAACAGACGTAAATTCAGTGAGGCAAAAGAGTAAAAGAGTTGTAAAAGAGTTATTATTGTTTTTCTGTTAATTGTAATCAAAGTATGCAATACTATTGTCAAGTTTTATACGAATAAATAATACAAATTAAATTGAACACCTGGATATTTTAAAAGTAAAGCAGTTTATTTAGAAAATTGATTCTTTTCACTCACGACCACGTCTGAAAATTAAGAGCTCTCATAGCTCAGAATGAAGCAGATCTGGAGATTTTAGATACATCGATATATCAAAGAGCCAGTTTGGACCAAGAAGAATTAGCAACTCGTGGCTTCGTCATCGTCTTCCCGTGGCTGAGTACAACCCACAACCCCAGTCACAATACGAGACGACATCAGGTGAGAATAATCCCGTTACACATGATCGCCGCAGACTCCGAAAACACCATCTTCCCATCAGCATCATAAACTCCCGCTTTGTTTTTTCTGCAGGCATTTGCGTCATTTGCCATGTACCGCCATATACTACCTAGAAGTAGACATAAGAATGGGGGGGGGGGAATGGAACGAAAGGAAAATGATGGAAAGGAAATCTTCGTAGATGTGGAACCACCCCAGCATTCTCCTACCAACACAGAGAATCCACGAATAACCCCAAAGTGAGAGTAGACAGTTGTCAGGCATCCAACACAGGACCTCTCAAGGTATACCAAACTTACGGTGAAGCCACTCCCTCGGTATTGCTTTAGTATCAACCTCTGCCTTAGAAAGTATGAGTAGGACCTAACTTGATCAAAACAAGTGAAAGAGTCTATAAGCAATATACCTGCTTTATTATTATTATTATTATTATTATTATTATTATTATTATTATTATTATTATTATTATTATTATTATTATTATTATTATTATTATTATTATTATTATTATTATTATTATTATTATTATTATTATTATTATTATTATTATTATTATTATTATTATTATTATTATTATTATTATTAATTATTATTATTATTATTAATTATTATTATTATTATTATTATTATTATTATTATTATTATTATTATTATTATTATTATTATTATTATTATTATTATTATTATTATTATTATTATTATTATTATTATTATTATTATTATTATTATTATTATTATTATTATTATTATTATTATTATTATTATTATTATTATTATTATTATTATTATTATTATTATTATTATTATTATTATTATTATTATTATTATTATTATTATTATTATTATTATTATTATTATTATTATTATTATTATTATTATTATTATTATTATTATTATTATTATTATTATTATTATTATTATTATTATTATTATTATTATTATTATTATTATTATTATTATTATTATTATTATTATTATTATTATTATTATTATTATTATTATTATTATTATTATTATTATTATTATTATTATTATTATTATTATTATTATTATTATTATTATTATTATTATTATTATTATTATTATTATTATTATTATTATTATTATTATTATTATTATTATTATTATTATTATTATTATTATTATTATTATTATTATTATTATTATTATTATTATTATTATTATTATTATTATTATTATTATTATTATTATTATTATTATTATTATTATTATTATTATTATTATTATTATTATTATTATTATTATTATTATTATTATTATTATTGTTATTAGTATTAGTATTGCCGCGACTGGCAGCCGAGGTACCCATAAGACACAGATAGTGTAGCGCGGAGATAAAAGGCTTGCCAAAACAGATAAAGTTAGATAACTAAAACATTTTGTTCACAAGTGCCGTCTTGTTCATTCTAGAAATATGAGTATATATATGAAATCACGACACGCCAAGGTAGAGTCCAAGTGATAATTGGAATCGTGCAGCTGACTTTTGAAAGTGAACTCTTTGTTTGTGGGTGTGGCAGATGAACTTGAGGGCTGTATTTGTGTATGTTACGTAATTGTGCTACTGTAAGGGTTGACCAAAGTGCTTCTACGGGAATAAAGAGCATTTTGTATTTCTGCAACTTGGACTTTTCATTCTACGAACCCACAGTCGCATTATTGTTGCTATTGTTATTATTGTTGTTGCTACATTTTTGTATTCTCGGTATACGTTATATGCATTTTGTTTAATGGTGCCTGTGGTAGTAGACATAAGTTTAAGTTTCTAATCGTGTTAAGGGAACTAAACATGAAAATTTTAGTAGCATATCGTAGGATATCTATTTTATTTACAACATTCCTAAAGTTATACCTCAATTTATTTCCATTCTGAAGATATACATACTGTACACAGTACTCATAGAGTCTAGATGAAGAAGGTAAATAGTGATAGTCATTCCTGTCCCGTTGAAAGAGATTTAGAAAGTGCTAAGGTCCAGAGATTTGGAGAAGCACCCGCTCCAAATGAAGATTCGGCATCACTCGAACCCCAAGTAGAATTTGTTCTGGTCTGGTACCTTGACGTGAGTCGACTGAAGATAAAAGGCTTTTGTGACGTATTCAGTAACTCGGCATGTTTCCTCAAGTTTTATGGTCCAATTAATCTTTGCAGAGGGCGGAAGCGGGACTTTTTAATTCACAACGTCCACAACCTGTTCACCGCTGGGCCCTTACCTCCAAAATAAAGTAGCAAGGTTTTATGGTTATGAAAGAACCTAAAAGATTTTTGCCGATCCTCACTAAAACATTATGTCAGTCTGGAAACCCCTGGCATTAAACTGCGTGAACGAAGCAAATAAACAACGTAAGAAGTCGTAAATTCGCAGCTTTGGAAAGTTTATCAGTTTTCGGAGAATAATTTGAGGAGGAGTTATTATATTCTTAAGCACTTGAAGCTTCAGTTTTGCCTATGAAGGTGAAAACTCCGTTTTAGCAAACTTTCTTTATCTGATGAAAGGGTAGAGTCAGACTGAAAAATTCAATAGCATAGCCGGTATTTGAAACACGGATCTTCTGATCTTCTTCCAGCTGCTCTAAACCACGGAGCTACTATGGCCAACGTGCCAACATGACATTAAATTCTCCAACTGGCTCGTGTTTTTCCCGGCAAACCACTAGGAGTTCTCATAAACACATGAGACAACTACCTTAATGACGACTTACTATGCTGTAAGTACGAGTGCTGATCAATAAAGAATGATCATAATACGTAATCACTACTGATGAGAATTGGCTACATCATTTTGAACTGAGAGTAAACAGCAAAGCTCAGTGTGGAAATCTCCTTCATCACCAACCCCCCCAAAAAGCAAAAGTGTTTGCTTCTTCAGGAAATGTTATCGACATCTCATTCTTTGATATTCATGAAATGGTTTATCAGCATGTTATACCTGCACACACATCAGTAACTGGACAAAACTACAGGGATGTCCTGAAAACATTGCAAGTCCATATCAGGCGCAAAAGACCACATTTCCTTGAAGCAGGCTGGATGCTGTACCAAGATTATGCGCGGCCGCATATTGCCAATGTTGTTGCTGAATATCTTGCAAAAATCAACGTGAAGTGCATCACTCACCCTCCCTATAGTCGGTGTTTAGCCCCACGTGACCTTTTTCTATTCCCTAACTTGAAGAAACGCCTTCGTGGGAGGCATTACCCATCATCAGAAGCAGTGGTGAAGGCTGCGGAGGTGATTTTGAAGGATCTCTCAAAAAATGGTTTCCAGCATGTCTTTGAAGGCTGGCAGAAACGCTGGGACAAGTGCATCGCATTCAGGAGAGACTATTTTGAGAAGGGCCATCAAAGTTATGAGGATGAGTGAAGATGCGTTGTCAAAAAAATTGTGATCATTATTTATTGAACAGCCCACGTACTTTAAGGCATGTTGCCCATGGTAGCTTAATGGCTTAGAGCGGCTGGACGGAGACCAAAATAATCCGTGGTTCAAATCCCGGCTATAGCATTGAATTTTTCACTCTTGCACTACCCTTTCCTTGTGTGTCCTACACACGGCTAGTGTGAAAGAACAATTAATTTCCATTAATTGACCTAATAGTGGTCCGAACTATAAAGCCCGGGCCTTAAAGTACTTACAGCATAGTCAGTCGCCATTAAGGTAGTTGTCTCATGTGTTTATGAGAGCTCCTAGTGGTTTACCGGGAAAACACGAGTCAGTTAGAGAATTTAATGTCATGTTGGCACGTTGGCATTAGTAGCTCTATGGTTTAGAGCGGCTGGACGGAGACCAGAAGATCCGTGTTTCAAATACCGGCTATGGCATTAAATTTTTCAGTCTGGCTCTACCCTTTCCTAGTGCGTCCTACACACGGCTAGTGTGAAAGAACAATTAATTTCCTCTTTATCTGTTTTCAAAGGTGCTCTTTAAATCTTGAAGTAAGAAGGTAGGGAGGACTAAGATGCCATATTAGTTTGAAAGATTATATTCAAAGTTATGTTGTTCCTTGGGATTTGTCAGTAACGAGGACGGAGATCAGGAAGGGCGGATCTACCAGGAATCAACCTGGGACCTCCCTCTCACGAAACCAGCAGCATAACGCATACTCACGAAGTTGATTATATCTGTAGATTTTCGCGATAAATAACCCTGTATTACATGCACTTTCTGTTTTGAGAATATTTTAGCAGTATCATTATAAGAATCAACGCCTTTTGACCTCAGAATTAAAATCTACCCGCATCAAAATGGATCACCCTAAACTCAAGCTAAGCATTTTCTTTTTATTTCGTTTTGCATTACGTTTTGGAATTAAACAGATTACATGCTGTCCGTAATAAGTCTCTGCAACCAAAAGTACTTAGTGAGGATTTTCTTCCGAAGTCAACTTGAATCTCTGGAACAGATTAACCAATATGATCTTGGATGCAAAACGTATGGACCACTTCTTATACTTGCGCAATATTCGTCTTCTTTAGGACATTTCCATTTATTTAAAATTAAATTCCCCTTAGCTTATCACTTTTCTCTATTGCTAAGCTTAAAATAAACAAACATGCACAATGAGGTATGTCAAATTCCGTGTTAATCTTAGAAGAGGCAAA
Source organism: Mantis religiosa (assembly GCA_030765055.1). NCBI lineage: Eukaryota > Metazoa > Arthropoda > Insecta > Mantodea > Mantidae > Mantis > Mantis religiosa. Next base: position 32,404,442 of record CM060948.1, read on the forward strand.
AAATACCTTTCTTAAGAAACTCTACTCTGATTGGAGTAAACGGTTTAGTCTAATATGTTATGGTTAGCGACTCAGCTTTGTAGAGGGAGGAGTAAAATTTGCAGTGTTCACTGCCTGCTTTTACTACATACGGCACCGCAGGCGGTGACACTGATGATGCATGAGATGAAGATGGAGCACCGTTGGAGTGAGATGGCGGGGGAACCGGAGATCCCGAAGAAAATGCTCCCCAGTGCGGTGTTGTCCATTACAAATCTCACATTGCGGTAATCTGGGATCAAACCCGGACCGCCTTTGAGAGAGCCAAGTGCTCTAACCAGAGCCAGGACGAGGCATAGAGGGAGGAGTTGAAGCGAGGTCTACCCGAAACTCCGAAGACTCTATCAGACCTGGAGCGATGGAAAACTACGGGGTTCTTTCCTTGGGGCAATACACTGAGTCTAAAAAGTTCCCCCCCTCACATTCAAGACGGGTGGAAGTAGGTACGCCACTTACGCGCGTCAATCCCGCAAGGAAGACTACCGAATAACCTCGGTGGGGTCGCCTGGTGATCTAGCACACCTTCTACTAGCTCTGCAGACTAGCACCCGGGACGTTTTAGGTAACCCTCTACCCCATCCGAGTGGCCAAAGTCTGGCCGGAGGTACCCGATCTCCCGGAAACACACTGCCCCATCGAGTCCAACCCAATCCGAACAACTTCCATTCAGGGAGGAGCTCGGCAGTTCAGCCCGAGGTTCCTCTAGTAACGTCAGAGATACCACGAGTGCTAAGGGTCCATAGCGCCCGCACCACTGCAACTGAAGTGGACGGATCCCCTCCCCTACGGAGAGAGGGAGGAGTAGGTGGGTATGAGCTACCTGTAGCATACACATTATTTATGTCAAATGATTCTTCTGAAGTAGATATGAAAAGAAGTCAAATCATCGCCGCATCGAATAGAAAGTTGCGTGTCGACTGGATTGGACTCCTTTATGAGGAGATTCGGCACGGAGGTCCAAACAAGGTCTGTGGGGCACCTTTGGGATAATGGGTGAGGCAAGAGAAGACAAAGGGTGACCATCTCAAGGAGAGGGCAGGACCCCTACACTTTACAGTAGGAAACTTCCTGGCAGGCCGGGACAATAGACAACCTACCCTTCTGTGGTTCGGAAACAGCCCCACCACCAGACGGGGTTCGCAGACCTGAGACATTTCTATCGGAGGAGGTAGCTTTACTTGAGCATATCATCTTGCCATGCACCGCCGAGACATCCGAAAACACTTCTATCCTGAAAGAGACCACCTGATGAGAAATAAT
>CM060948.1:32408240-32483240 GCA_030765055.1 Mantis religiosa
CGGTGGTGGATTTTGAATCAGTTTGTATTGGAAAGCTATTTGTATGTGGAGAATTTTTGCTACCTGGTTATGCCTAGCCAGATATGAGTTATCTGCTAGAACTTGACAAGCAGATGTTATGTGCTCTATGGTAAACTGCATTTCCGACATCGGTCAACTGTATTTACTTCCATTATATGTTTTTCACTATCTAAATAATACTTCTGTTTTCAAATATTCTAAGAGATACATAACTACATACAGATGCTGACAGAGAGGTTTCTTTCCTTACAGCTTGTGTGTGACAACATATCGTATACAACTGATTATTTATCGCTTGCTAGCATAAACTGAACTGTACAACCTTGAACCGAACACTTCGATTACGCGGCTATAAAAACAATAACTGATCCCTCTTCTCAGGACTGGTGGTGGTGTAACTTTGCTGTTAACTGCAGTAAGACAGTGAAGTTTCTGAGTTCGTGAAAGTGAGTGAAAGTTTTGTGTTAAAGAAAGTTAAAATAAGGAAAAACGTTATAAAAACAACTGCATGTCAGTCTCACAAATCTTATTAGATGTTGATATAATACGAGGGCTGTTCAATAAAGAATGATCACAATTTTTTGACAACGTTCCTTTACTTATCCTCATAATTTTGATGGTCTTTCTTAAATAGTCTCCCCTGAATGCGATGCACTTGTCCTAGCCTTTCTGCCAGTCTTCAAAGACATACTAGAAACCCCTTTTTGAGAAATCCTTCACAATCGCGTCCACAGCCTTCACCACTGCTTCTTATGATGGATAATGCCTCCCACGAAGGCGTTTCTTCAATTTAGGGAATTGAAAAAGGTCACATGGGGCTAAATCCTGACTAGAGGGAGGGTGAATGATGCACTCCACTTTGATTTTTGCAAGATATTCAGCAACAACATTGGCAATATGGGACATAGCATTATCGTGGTGCAGCATCCAGCCTGCTTCACAGAAATGTGGTCCTTTGCGCCTGATATGGACTTGCAATATTTTCAGGACATCCCTGTATATTGTCCAGTCACTGATGTGTGTGCTGATAAACCATTCCATGAACATCAAAGAAGTTGACCATAACTTTCCCAGCAGAAGCAACCACTTTTGCTTTTAGGGGATTAGTGATAAAGGAGATTTCCACACTGAGCTTTGCTGTTTGCTCTCAGGATCAAAATGATGTAGCGAAGTTTCATCAGCAGTGATTACGTTTGATAGAAACTCCGGATCTTCCTCTAACATCAACTTTAACTGCATGCAGACCTGCCTGCGAATGACCTTTTGTTCGGGAATCAACAATCTTGGAACGCATCGCGCACAAACACGTCTCATGTCTAATGTTTCTGTCATCAACGTGAGGGTGGCACCGATTGAAATGTTCAGTATTTCAGAAACTGATCTTAAGGTAATTCGTCGATCCTCTCTCACAATGGCAGCAGCAGTGTTGATGTTTTATTCCGTAAGTGCAGTAACTGGAGCAGCGGGTCCACCTTCCTATGAAATTGATTGTCTCCCTTCTTTAAACATTTTAAACCACCTTCGAGCTGTGCTGTAGGGAAGTACAGACTCTCTATAGGCCTCCTGTAACATTGTATAGGCCTCAACTGAAGATTTGTTGAGACGGAGGCAGAATTTCAAAGCCGCATATTGTTCCTCGCGTGTTACCTCCATTGCAGCGGTAGGCGAAACTGAACATGTCAGAACCTGCCTGGTTCTCACAGGCGGGAACCAGAAGAACCAACACTGAAACTACTACGGCGTGTTTGTTTCACATTAATCTAACAGAAGGTTAGAGAAAAATTATGACCGTAAAAAATTATGATCAGTCTTTACTGAGCAGCCCTCGTAAGTTACTAAATAATTACTTACAAAAATATTGTAGATCTAGTTCAATACATATATAAAGCTTGTGCACTTGATGCAAACGCAAATTTTGAATCTAAATGTTTAAAAATATTCGAAATAATTAAATGTACAGAGTATTAAAGTAGTTTATATAATCCTTACACCTAATTTTTGAACAGATAATATCTCGATTAATCGATATATTAATCGATTAAGATAACACGGTTAATCCATTAAAATTTCGATCTATTTATAGCACTAAAATAAATGTAATCACGATTATTATGTATAAGCTTACACAGATTTATACAGGGTACTTTCTGAACCAGCTTTCACCACGTCTTAACCCTGGGGTTAAGTTTTAAAGCTGTTAAACGAAGGCTCGGCGATTTAACTTTTTCCTAATGCACTTTGAAATATAGACGTTACTAACGAGAAAATTCCTGTTAAACCAATACAAACTGAGAAAACTCCACCTGCTTAGATTAGACATGGAAGGTTCTTTATTTATTTAATGTAAGTGTTGCTACGTGTGTCGTAAAACAGTCGATGCAGGCTGAACGTCGAGCAAAGTAGCCTTTTAAAGCTGCAAGGTCTGTTAAGTAATCCTAGGTGTGTGTGTGTGTGTGTGTGTGTGTGTGTGTGTGTGTGTGTGTGTGTGTGTGTGTGTGTGTGTGTGTGTGTGTGTGTGTGTGTGTGTGTGTGTGTGTGTGTGTGTGTGTGTGTGTTGGAACGTGAGCAAGACAAAAAATAGTGGATGTGTGCAAAGAATGCCGCATGGCTATGTTGGTGTTCGGTATACATGAAAAGAATGTCGCCCCTCTACCCCCCTTCTCCTGAAGGGAAGCTTGCGGACCACCCCGCTCCGTACTTACTTTTAAATTAATGTCGGATTTTACTTGTTCCCCGCTTACCACACGTGTGCGCTTCTCGCTAGATTTATAGCTTAATTCACTGTAACATTTTATTCCACTTTGAGCTCAAGATAGAGTTGTGAACAGCACACATATAAAATACTAGCACTATAAAGTGTGTTCCGTGGGACGTGGTGCATCAATTGGCTGATAACTTCTATTACTTCTATTTGCTCCAGCCTTCACTATACAGAGTGCTTCGCCTAGTCCCACCCACGCAGCTCAACACACCATGTTACCACGTTTCTTCGAAACCTTTCTAGTAATTTCTGAGAGATATTCACAATAAGAAGGCATAAATATAGAAATTTTCTAAGTACATATGAAAGAAAATATTTTCACGTTTAACGTTTGTTACACATAAATTTGACAACTCGTACACTACAGAAATAAGTGAGTGCGGATTATGGTTTACCAAGGAAATCATTCGGCTACTGAAAATTTCTCTGCTAAATCAGATTACACTTAATTAACCTAATCCTACACTGAGGTGATAAAAAATTCTAGTCCTAAGGTAGGAAAAAATACCAGTTATAATTTTTTTATTATTAAATTTATTAAATTAATTTTCTAAATATAATATATTGAATATATATATTGAATATATATATTGAATTTGTAAATTTGTAAATTTTATTGGAAGTGAAAATTAATTTTGTGTGGAAATTCATTGTTCTTTCACACTAGCCGTGTGTGGGACGCACTATGAAAGGATAGAGGCTGACTGAACAATCCAATGCCATAGCCGGGATTTGAACCGCGGATCTTCTGGTCTCCGTCCAGCCTCTCTAAACCATTGAGCTACTATGTCCAACGCACCCACCTCATTAAATTCTCCAACTGACTCGTGTTTTTTCCGGTAAACCACTAGGAGTTCTCATAAACACATGAGAGAACTACCTTAATGACAACTTACTATGCTGTAAGTACTTTAAGGCCCGGGCTTAGTACTAGTAACACGGCTAGTGTGAAAGAACAATTAATTTCTATTAATTGACCCAATAGTGGTCCGAACTATAAAGCCCGGGCCTTAAAGTACTTACAGCATAGTAAGTCGCCATTAAGGTGGTTGTCTCATGTGTTTATGAGAACTCCTAGTGGTTTACAGGGCAAAACATGAGTTAGTTGGAGAATTTAATGTCATTTCAGTATGTTTTTCCATAGTAGCTCAATAGTTTAGAGAGGCTGTACGCAGACCAAGGGATCCGTGATTCCAATCCCGGGTATGGCATTGAATTTTTTATTCTGGCTCTACCCCTTAATTTTGTTAATTAAAAAGTTTTGATTTTAAATGTTAATAAATTGTGAATGAATTTTATAAATAATTTCTTAGAAAGTTAAAGTAATTTTGTATTTTTTAAGTTATAAAGGTTTTAATTTATAATTATTAATAATTTTGAAATATTATATAATTTTGTTAATGATATTTTTGTTTTTAAATTATAATTAATTATTAGAATATTTTATAAATTTTTAAATATTAGGTACATTAATAACTGTTTATTTTTTAAATTTGTGGTTGGTAATTAATTAATCTGAAATTGATAGTTTTGTATAGTTATGATAATTTTTTTGGTTAAATACTAGTGCACCAGCACTAAAAGTGGTCGTCGGCTATCGGCGGCAAAAAATTTTATGGAGAATTTTAAAATTCATTTAAGTTAATAACTGGAATACTAGTTATGTGTTACTGGAAACCAGTAATTTTATATTTTTGTTTAAAATATTTTTGAGTTTGTTTGAAATTTTTGTAAAATTTTAAACTAAATGTATAAAATTTTGAAATTGATGAATTAGAAAGATTTTAAAATTTGAAATTTATTTTATTTATTTCTTTAGTTATTTATTTTTAGAAATGTGGTGTGAGTTTTTATGTGTGATGAGAGAACATTTTAAAATGTTTGTAAACGTTTTATTTTTTAATTTTTATTATTTTATTGTTATTTATAATCCGTAAATTGTGTATGTTTGTATATGTTTTTGATGTTTTAATAAATAAATAAAAGTCTGAGTATTGACCCCGGATTAAGAAATTAGGTGCCGGGGTATAGTATTTAGATTTTTACTTTATTTTATTTTATTTTAGTCCTAAGTTAAGCCGCGATATGGCTGAGTGGTTAGACCACTTGGCTGGCACCAAAGCGACCCGGATTCGATCCCAGGCGAATTGAGATTTCCGGTTTCCAATGGTTCTCCATTTTCATTTCATGCACCATCAGTGTGACCGCCTGCGGTGCCGTTTAGTAGAAAAAGCGGACTTTTACACTACACATTTTCTCATTAGTCCGAAGGATTGGCGGATGAGCCGGGTTTCAAAATCTGCTCCCTATGAGACGGCAGAGTTTTGTGTTGGAACGATCTTTGTGGGCGAAGAATTTAACTACTTAATACAGTTAAGTGTGTAATACGATTATGTTTCTTCAGTCTAAGGAGAAATCAAGCTTCTTTGCTGGAAAGGAGGTATGTAATTGCTCCATTTCATGCATTTTGTTATTTTTTAAGTTCCTTTAAGATAGATTTATAGTAAATGTGCATTGGAATTGCTCCAGAAACTTATACAGTATGAAAATACGCACTTTCTTATACCCATAATCCTCCTTGTTATGACAGTTACTTAATCAGTGCCGCAAAGGGGCAAAAATACTTACCGCAACAACAGCAGGCAAAGGGATTAAGTTAAGGTGGAGTATTCAATTTTTTTTAAAATGTATATTCTCCAATGTTAAGTCATATCGGACGAAGAATGAAACAGTTGAACTGATACTTAAATAATCCCAATGATACTACGAAATCTGTGCGGGTTCTGTGGGAAAGAAGCTATTCATATGTGGAAAATGTGTGTGAGATGTCTAAAGATATGAATATACAAGTGTAGCAATGTGTTATTTGCTCTCATGATTACATTATATTCTGAAATTGAAGATATCATGGTTTATCTTTCCTTTCCAATTCGTTCGCTATGCCAATCTTATTCATCCTCTAATTGCGTGTGATTAGGATCAATTTCCGCTCGGAACAAAAATGAAAACGGAAGTAGGTATGTAGAAAATTCTTAATTGAAAATTTAGCACCTTATATAATCAATAATATCCAGGTTTAAATATAAGGTAGAATCTTTCATATTTACGTAACAAATAGGGTTTTTGTGAAAGAATTCTAAAGCATTCATCCAATTCGCCAGCTCTTGGATTTTATAGTGCGATCCATATAAATCCAAACCACTTTCATTGTACATTCGTGATACACTCTCTCTTGTACAGTTTCTTTGATAATCGAATAATCTCAAAAGGTCTGTGCCCCCCCCCCAGATCCTCTGGCATAACCTCACCGGATCTTTTATTGTGGGGGGTATCTAAAACATAAAGTGTACAAGAATAGGCCAGGGACAATCGATGTTCTCAAGGAATCCATTTGAACCAAAATAAGTAACACAGTCGAGGATAGTCTCCGTAACACTTCAGAGAATATGGTGAGACGAGTGCAAACATGTATAGATGCTGCTGGCGGTACTTGCAACATTTTCTCTGAGATGTAAATAGTGTAATGCAATCTCTCAATTGTGCATTATATACTTCCAAATTTGCACATGTGTCCTATTATTGGTTCCCGTAGGGAAGGGATCCGTTCCCTTCAGCTGCCGTGGTGCGGGCGCTGCGGAACCTTAGCACTCGTGGTACCTCTGACGTTATTAGAGGATTGTGTTGGACTCGAGGGGGCAGTGTGTTCCCGACACCCACGGGGAATTGGGTACCTCCGGCCAGCCTACGGCCACCCGGAGGAGGTAGAAGGTTGCCTAATAGGTCCCGGGTACTAGCCTGCAGAGCCAGTAGAAGGTGTGCTAGATCACCAGGCGGCCCCACCGAGGTTATCGGTAGTCTTCCCTGCGGGGTTGACGCGCGTAAGTGGCGTATCCATTTCCTCCCGTCTTGACGTTGTGCTCAGCGGGGGGGGGGGGGCTTTTTAGACTCCAGGTATTGCCCTATGGAGAAAGCCCCGGATTATCCATCGCTCCCGGGTAGAATGAGTCCCGGGTCCTCGGTCCTATGGATCCAGGACTAATGGGATCCAGTAAAATCCCAAAATTTTATTGATATACGGTTATACAAACTGCTGCAAATAAAAAGTTTTCAAAAGTTTTCTTCCCTTAATTCATTCTTGGGTAGAATAAAGCACAGGAAGTCATATAAAATGACATACAGAATACCACACATAAGTGTTTCGAAGTAACGGAATTTCAAGGCAATAATTACGTTTTCTGCTTCAAACTAACGATTAGCAGAGAAGCTGCTGTAACGAAGAAATTAGTGCTCCACTTTTACAATAAATAGCATTATGGTTTTTTTTTCCTCGTGCTCCGTGGCATAGAAGTAGATAGAAGGCGAAGCATTTTTGGGGCCCAAAAATTCTTAGCATGGCTTCCTTCGGAACGGAAGTAAAGCTGGTGGACCCATATACATTCACAACATGTAAAAGAATCTCAAATCTGATGAAGAGGCCTCTGGGCAACCTTAAGCACACTTTCAGACCCATTATAATATGGGACACTGAGAGTCATAGTTGTCAAAGCGCTGCATAGATTAGAAAAATAATGAAAAAGTAATAGCAGAATTACTTTTTAACATTTCCGTAATATTTAAGGTATGTATATAAACTTGTAGTGGATTGAGAAAATGGTGTGCTTGTACTACTTTGGGGGTCAACTTCATTAACTACCTAACTTCGTTTGAAAATTTACATTTTCTAATTCTCGATCGTAAAGTGTCGCCTACCTTTGGACATTCATGACAAAATATTTATGCCAAATAATAATAGCAATAAGCACCATAAATGCAACAACTAAAGTATTAGCTTAACACCTCGCACAAGAAATTTTCGAAATTGTTCTTATTTTGATACCACAAAATGTCATAATTCCTAAGACCTGAAGCTTTCCTGACGACGAATACGCTCAATTTCTTCTCGGGCAGCAAGCCAGGTGAAAAGACGATTAGAAATCGATGTTTCGGGAGTGTCCATCTCTCCCATCATCACGATATTTATTAAATGTTATCACCACAAATGAAACACTGGATAGTTAGTTAGTTACTAACACTCCGCACATGGCAACCTTGGCCTTCGGGGTAACCTCACCCCACCAAGTGATGACCGGACCCATTTCTCAGGTGGAGGCACCCAGAGGGCGGTGTCCATTACCTCCGATGATAGGGTGATAGTGAAGATGGCGGTGAGGTGAGAGGACCTACAGTTTTTACCGTGGACTCCGAACCACGTTGGGCATAGGGGATACTTCACGTGTGCTAGACAGAGGTGAAGGCGTGGATAGGGCCGACTTAAAATCGCCAACCCCAGAGCCGGGAATCGAACTCGGGACCCTTAGAACGGGAGCCGCGAACGAAACCACCGCGCTACCCCGGCGCCCTTTGAAACACTGGATATAACACAGCTATAAACAAACACAAAACACTATCAAAATTCGCATTACTGAACAAAAGACTGTTTTCAGTAAATTAAATGCCAGGTCAGGAGATGGCGTGAGTATAGAAAATTAATTGGATCAAAGAAACGTAAGTACTTAACTTGATTACTAAGCTGTACTGATCTTTGCTTCTTACGTCTGCGGATTTCCATTTTTAAGGCCGGTCTCCAAGAGGAGCTGAACTGAAATCCATCATCACGGTTAAGCGTGCTTCTCTCGGAGGAGGCCACGCCGTGGCTCAGAGGTTAGACCACTTGGCTCTCACCAAGGCGGCCCGAGTTCGATCCCAGGCGACCGCAAAGTGAGATTTGTGGTGGACAACACGGCGCTGGGGCGGGTTTTCTCCGGGATCTCCGGTTTCCCCCACCATCTCATTCCACCGGTGCTCCATGTTCATCTTATGTATCATCAGTGTCATCGCCTGCGGTGCCGTATGTAGTAAAAGCGGGCGTTAAACACTACATATTTCTCTCGGAGGAAATGGCCAAAGCGTCCTTAACTTCATTTGATGCGAGTATTGATAGTGCTTTGTCTTTGTTTATATATGTGTTATATCCAGTAATTCCTGATATCCTGATGATGGGAGAGATGCACACTCCTGAAACGTCGTTTTCTAATCGTCTTTTCCCATGACTTGCTTTCCGGGAACAACTTGAGCAACGTCATAATTCCTATTTCTGCTCTAGATGCAAGTTTTCATATTTTATATAAATAATCATTTAATTCACACTAGTCATGTGTAGGCTAAGGTTTGGTTGAGTAGAGCCAGATTAAAAATTTCATATTTTACTTCAAATACATTTATTACAGAAAATCTTTGATATTTCTGACATAAGACAGGCAGACAAAGAAATATGTCAACAAATGTGTGGAACTAAGTTAAGCAACACAACCCAGTTCTAATTTTGTTATAAATATTTCTAACTTACAAGTTTTTACTTTTATATTTATTCATTTATTATATTCATTTTGCTTTGCCTTTATTTTATCAATATAATAAGCGTCGTTAATATAATCTAATCACTACCCAACGTTTTAGAAATAAGTTTTCTTAAAAAAATCAATGAGTGGATTATAATAAGAATTCTGAATTATTTCTATTTAAACTGTTCACTTATTTAAATTTAAAGTTTTAAAAGGGCATTTACAAGCAGAAAAGTGAATATTTAATGTAAGAACGAATTTTACAATTGCTTATTAGTATTCTAAAAGTTGAAATTAGTTTATAGCTGGCTCTGTTTGCTTATTTAAATAAAAATTGTTAAAAGGGAATTTAGAAGCTAAAAATTAATATTTAATGTAATAACAAATTTTGAAAACTGCTCTAAAGAAAGGTTTTGAATTTCATATATTATTTTTATCTTACAGTATAGAATTACAGTCGGGTTTTAATTTTAAAACTGTTGTTTGCAGAGAAATTGGCTGTGACGGAGATCGCTCTATGATCTAAGGACTTCTGATACATTTGCTTTACTAGGAAACTTGAAGTGTCAGTTTATTAGTAAAAAATTCTGATTTTCTTAAACATTAGATTAATTTAAACGAGAAATACACAGTATTTAAATTACTTGCTATAGTTAATACATGCTTGGCTCAAAGTTTGGTATTAATAAAGAGAACGAACAGCATTTATAGCAAATATATCTTTTATTATTTGACACACTTTCTAAAATTGTAAATTTTGGTTCCGAAAAATGCTGGTAAGTGCTGCTTTAGTGTAGCGTATCTCATAAAGTCGCTATAATATCATTATAAGCAACAGTTACATTAGCACGTCAAACAACAAAATTCATTTTGAATTTAACTTAGCAATAAAAAGGTTACATTTGAAACACATCTGCACTCATTATGCTTAGTTTATTCCATTCTCTGAAACATTTGTACTCTTATTTCATTTTTCTTACGAGACTATTAGCAAATATTCTATGTATATCCCTTGCCCTCTGTGAAATATGTTTCGCTTATGGACATTTTCAGAAAACGAAATGTCAATAATCGGCATTTAAGGACAACATTTTTGATCCACGATACATATATTATCAGATCTATGTATGTATAAAAAGATTAGAGAACTCAAATAGTTGGTGGGCAGAGATAGGAGGAATTATGGAAAAAATAGGAATGGGAGATATATGGAGATTAGAGGAAAGGAATACATGCGATGTGGGTAAATTGGTAACATGCAGAATAGAAGACATAGAAAGACAGGAAATATGGAGAAATCTAGAAGATATGAAATCATTACAATTTTACAAGTAAATAAAAAGAAATTGGGGACGAGAAGCATATGTAGATTACTGCAATAGGCAAGAGAGAGAAGGGTTAGCTTGGATGAGAACAGGAACAATATTTCTAAGAGGGATAAGAGGTAGGGAAAAGGGAATTTGTGAATTGTGTGGGGGGAAAGAAAGCATAGAACACTATGTAACAGAATGCGAGGAGGTTGCAATGTGGAAGAAAAAGGTTTGGAAGAAAAAATGGGAGAAAGTAGAGAAGAGGATAGTAGCTATAAGAATGTTAACGGACAGGGAGGGAAAGAAGGTAAGTATTGGTGAGTTCTTGCAGAAAGTAATAGAAAAATGGGCCAGAAATGTAAAGAATATAAGAAAGGAAGATGAGGGGAAAGAATGGCACTAATTAAGTAACAAGGAGGTATGTAGGTTAACAGCTACCTGACAGAGCAGATGACCAGGGTGTCATGTAAGCCAAGGTAGCAACAAGGTAAAGACAAATAAGTGTAGCCAAAAGCTGTAAATTGTAAAATTTTGGAATATGCACAATAAATCTAATTTAAATCTAACTAAGGGTCTACGTTCCTCTACTGAAAATCTCCTCTGCACCTAGTTAGATAGATAAATAGATATTACTTATAGGAGACAGTTTTAAGGTACAATGAGCTAATAGAAGGTACTCTGACGTCACACGACCTTCCTTGTTCACTCTTCTGCAATTTTTTCTTACAGAAGTCTATTATTCCATTTATTTCTTCTCAATAAGAAAAGGTTTTAACTTACATTTGCTCATTATTATTATTATTATTATTATTATTATTATTATTATTATTATTATTATTATTATTATTATTATTATTATTATTATTATTATTATTATTATTATTATTATTATTATTATTATTATTATTATTATTATTATTATTATTATTATTATTATTATTATTATTATTATTATTATTATTATTATTATTATTATTATTATTATTATTATTATTATTATTATTATTATTATTATTATTATTATTATTATTATTATTATTATTATTATTATTATTATTATTATTATTATTATTATTATTATTATTATTATTATTATTATTATTATTTTTTTTTTTTTTTTTTTTTTTTTGACACTGTACCTTTACTCATCCTCATAATTTTTATGGTCCTTCTCAAAATAGTCTCCCCTGAATGCAATGCACTTGTCCCAGCGTTTCTGCCATTCTTCAAAGACATGCTCAGAACCATTTTTGAGAGGTTCTTCAAAATCGCCTCCGCAGCCTTCATCACTGCTTCTGATGATGGATAATGTCCCACGAAGGCGTTTCTTCAAGTTAGGGAATAGAAAAGGTCACATAGGGCTAAATCCGGACTATAGGGAGAATGAGAGATGCACTTCACGTTGATTTTTGCAGGATATTCAGCAACAACATTGCCAACATGCGGCCATCTTGGAACCCATCGCGCACAAACATGTCTTTTGTGTAATGTTTCTGTCACCACCGTGTGGGTAGCACCCAATGAAAAGTTCAGTATTTCAGAAAGTGATCTTAAGGTAATTCGTCGATCCTTTCTCACAATGTTAGCGGCAGTGTTTATGTTTCCTTCCGTAAGAGCAGTAACTGGAGCACCGCGTCCACCTTCCTTTGAAATTAATAGTCTCCCCTCTCTAAGCATTTTAAACCACTTTCCTTTGCTGTAGGGAAGAACAGACTCTCCATAGGCCTCCTGTAACATTGTATAGGCCTCAACTGAAGATTTGTTAAAACGAAAGCAGAATTTCAAAGCTGCATATTGTTCCTCACGTGTTACCTCCATTGCAGTGGTTGGTGATACTAAACATGTCTGAACTTGTCTGGTTCTCACAGGCGGGAATCAGGAGTACCAACAATGAAACTACTACGGCGTGTTTGTTTCACATTAAGCTAACAGAATATAATAAGATTGAATTTTAGTGCGAAAAGTTATGATAGTAAAAAATTATGATCATGCTTTATTGAACAGACCTCGTAATAGCCAAAGTATTTCAAAATTCAAAACAATAAAAGGTGTATCTCCCAAACGGTTAATTCCTGAACAAGCACTTGTTTTTAATAAAGTATTAAATAGATTTACTTTTCTTTACTAAGGCAAATTGTACAAAAGTCGTTCAGAATGAAGGAAACGTGTCATTCAGATTAAAAATAACAAATTTTATGTTTTATATAAATACTACATTTTTGTGGAGGATTTTCTTAAAATGTTAGTGTCACGTTCATTTGACTTAATTGACAAATTATTAATTTAAGCAACATTTTTGCTTTTCAGTTAAGCTATTATGACACAAATATACACTTTTTTCCGAAATTTTTTTGGGAAGCCAAATATTAGGTAGGTATTAGAAAAAATAGAAATGTGATACCCTTAAATGTACCAAACAAAGCAGGATGAGAAGTAAAATATACTGTGGATCGAAAATATGGCACCAACGAAGGCGAAATACATCAAAGGAGAGTAAGAAGACAGAAGGAATTTCTGTTTCACGCAACGTACTGTAATGATAAACTCCCAACGTGAACAACACTTTAGAAGTTGTAAAACTAGAAAATACTCTCAGGAGTTGGACATTGAAGTTGCTATGTTTGCTCGAATTAACGTCAGAAATGTATCCCTCATGCTGGAGTAAAAAGGAACGGAAATAACATAATAATTCAGTGAGACGTGAACACGACGTTGTTCGTAAACCGAACATTTTTTGTTGTGGGAGGGGGTCGATCGGTGCGTATCTGCGTATGGTTGGTTGTCTGTGTAATTCTATACGCCGAGCCATCAGATATGAGGCACTGGCTCAGTGATGCTATCGTAGTGATGTCGTCTTCATCCGTCGCGGTCTTGCGGTTACACCAGACCTCCACACGCTCCTCACTTAAAACCAACATAACTTGAAATACACAATATTCCAAAATAATGTTACATTCACATCACTTTCTCCATTCCCTTTCACTTACTGCATACACCAGCTACAAACTACTGGTCGGTTTGGGTGGCTTAGTCGGTTAGGAGCTGGCCTATAAATTCCAGAGTCTAGAGTTCAAGCTTAGTCCAGACAGATGGTTCATAAGCGTGCTTAAAAATGACAACCTCATTTCAGAAGCATGTGAAAGAACTGCAGAAGCGAATTGCGGCCCGCAGGTTGTACTAATATGACCCGGCAATTTAACAACGTCCTTAACATATAAAATGAAATACAAAATATTTTTCAGAATATTTTTATGAAGCCTATATTTCTATCCACACTACTGTTTAATTTAGCACTGGAAAAAGTAATCTGACAATTACCTATAAACCCTGGAGGAACCATACTTTCCAGATCAGTACAAATAGCGGCATATGCTGACGATGTGGTAATTCTCGCAAGGAATATAAGAGCTCTTGAGGAAAGTTATGTAGTGTTGGAAGAGAAAGCACAAGATCTAGGATTGGTAGTGAACGTTAGTAAAACCAAATATATGAAGATGGGAGGTGATGGGGATACAAGAAGAGAACCTACAGTTAAATTACATGAGAAAGAATATCAAAGAGTGAAAAAATGTAAATACCTGGGATCTATAGTAACAGTAGATAATAAAACATCAGTGGAAATTCAAGTAAAGAATAGCAAGTGGTAACAGATGTTTCTATGCCTTGTAGAATATGTTTAGATCAAGGAACGTCAGTAGGAATACTAAAATTAAAATATATACAACTGTACAGAGACCAATAGTAATGTATGGTTCAGAAAGCTGGGTGTTGACAATCAGAGAAGAACAGTGGTTATTACAGTGGGAAAGGAAGATTTTGGAAAATATATTTGGAGCGATAAGGGACTTGGACGGATGGAGAATTTGGACTAACTTGGAGTTACAATGCCTATTTGGACAACCAAATATAGTAGTGATAATTTAAACAAGGACGAATAAGGTGGATTGGCCATGTGCAGAGAATGCCAGAAACCAGTGTAGTTAAGAAGATATTCATAGGAAATTTGGATGGCAGAAGGAGAAGAGGAAGACCCAGGAAAAGATGGGTAGATGATGTAGAAGATGACGAGAAAGTTGGGGGTTAAAGGCTGGAGAAGAAAAGCAGAGGACCGTGCAGAATGGAAGAGGGTGGTTAGGGAGGCCAAGGGCCTACATGGTCTGTAGCGCCAACTATCATCTTCATCACCATCATCATCGTCACCATCATGATAATACAGATAACCGTACACCCAGATAAGTCCATCACACATTCTCTTGTAAGTTCAAGGAAGATACAGAAAACCGAATCGATAGTTAAATGTATAAAAGCAGATGGTTACATGTTCATTTTGAAACTTCATATTCTTTCCATAACATTGCGAGAAACAACTGATTGGTAACGACACCCTTAAAAGAGTATTCAAAAGATCAAACCAGTTTTATCCTTAACTCATTCCTTCATCACTTTATCGACCCACTTCATACTCAAATATTCAATTTAAACGCTTCCAATTCGTTTCTTATCTACTTTACAAAGACCAAAACCTTGCACCATAAAATTTCATACAGTACCCTAACCAGTTTTCTTTTTACTAAGTAATTTTCTCTCTACTCCAAAGAAACTGTTTCTTGTACTATTAAAAACCTCCACAGATTTTCTTATCCTGTTTTTGACTTAATTTAAAAACTAGTCTTATTGATGGCTCAAACCAAGATTCCAAAGTTATACTCCTCTTCTCGAATTTAACGTCTATTATCCTTAATTTTCTGCCTATAAAGTTTCTCCGATTCTGAACCATCACCAACCCCCATTTGTACGATGGCTGTTCAATAAAGAATGATCACAATTTTTCTTGACAACATACCTTCACTCATCCTTATAATTTTGATGGTCATTTTCAAAATAGTCTCCCCCGAATGCGATGCACTTGTCCCAGTGCCTCTTCAAAGATATGATGGAAACCATTTGTGAGGGATCCTTCAAAATCGCCTACGCAGCCTTCACTACTGCTTCTGATGATGAATAATGCCTCCCACGAAGACGTTTCTTCAAGTTAGATAATAGGAAAAGGTCACATGGGGCTGAATTCGGACTATAGGGAGGGTGAGGGATGCACTTCACAATGATTTTTGCAAGATATTCAGCAACAACATTAGCCATACGTGGCCGCGCATTATCGTGGTGCAGCATCCAGCCTGCTTCATGGAAATGTTGCCTTTTGCGCCTGATATGGACATGCTAATGTTTTCAGGACATCCCTGTAGTATTGTCCAGTTACTGATGTGTGTGCAGGTAAAACATGCTGATAAACCATTCCATGAATATCAAAGAATGAGAAGACCATAACTTTCCCAGCAGAGGCAACCACTTTTGCTTTTTTGTGGGTTGGTGATGGAGGGGATTTCCACACTGAGCTTTGTTGTTTGCTCTCAGGAACAAAATGATGTAGCAAGGTTTCATCAGCAATGATTATGTTTGAAAGAAGCTCCGGATTTTCCTCTAACATCAACTTTAACTGCATGTTACCTCCATTGCAGCGGTAGGCGATACTGAACATGTCCGAACTTGCCTGGTTCTCACAGGCGGGAACCAGGAGTACCAACAATGAAACTACTACGGCGTGTTTGTTTCACATTAGGCTAACAGAATATCAGATTGAATTTTAGTGCGAAAAATTATGACCGTAAAAAAGTAATGATCATTCTTTATTGAACAGCCCTCGTACTTAGTCCAAGAAATGTATGTCTCGGAATCCTTGTCTATGCAGAATTAGTTTACTTTATCCCACACTAACTCCGCCTTATTCTACAAACAGTTCCACAAAAGTGTTTTCAATTAAATGTCTAAAACAGTGGCTGATAGGAACTAAAACCTTACAAATCTTTTGGCCTCCTTTAAATGCATCTTACTGAAAAAGCTATCTTCTGCAGGTAAGGTAGAGAGACAAGTAAATGCTTTACGGCGGTAACATTTAATATCTAACTGTAAATAAAGGAGACTTTGTGTATATTAGTATATTAACAATTAAGTAAAGTATAACATAATTTGTTTATAAATTAAAATAACATTAATATATATTTTACTTTAGCTCTAATGGAGAAAGTAACACTGCCCTGCATTGTGTCCTTACAAAATATTTTAGTCATCCATGACTTATTATCAACAAAGTCTGAAGATCATGATCGGGAGAAGCAAGCTGTGAACGATGATGGTGAAAACTCCTCAAATTTTGAAAACGAATTTTCAAAATTGACGGCCTTCTAGCCACTTTCCCCATAGATGGTAGCTCTCTCACTAGTCTATGGGGCACCGTCTACAAGCTGGGTTCACTTGTTCTGCGAATCTGTGCAAGTGCCCTGTTTATAGTCTATTTACTCATGACAGCTTTTCCCTGCTTAATGTTATCACTTTTCAGAAACTGCATTTGTGTAATATCTGGATGTGATCTTTGGAGTGCCTGATACCTAGTATCAGACCCTGATGGCTAGCTCAGCGGATTCTGATGCCAGCATTCGTGCTAGTAGAGGTAACACAAAAGATTGCTCAGTTCCATTATCAATAGCTTCATTTGCTCTTTTATTGCTCAAAATCCCCACATGCTTTGCAAACACCTAAAATTAAGCAAACTGTGAGCAGTCAGTGACGTTAGGTACTTGGGGCACTCTGAAAATACTTAGGCTTGATCAAGTGATTATCCAGGATCTTCAGACCTTGAGAGGTTAGAATCTTTATAGTCCTAGGGAGTCTCTTTACAGTCCCCCAAGTACTAGCCCAAGTAGCATGTACCTCTGCTTGAAACTCCTTGGGATATTCCCCCAAGCTATATGAAGGCCTTTTACCATTGCTATAAATTGTAGCCCTTGTTCCAAATGGGGTTTCAGAGCCCTCAGTGTACCAGAATGGGTCTTCATTTCACTTAGGCTCAAACTATACTCCCCATTCTCTACGCTTAAAGGAAAGGCAAAATGTGAAGCGAAACCCTTGGTTTCAAAGTGTCAATTCGCACGCCGAGTATACTAAACAGTTTATCTCAGCTTACCTTAAAGTTACCAACAGTCCTACAAAGTACTTTAGTTTCAAGCTTTACCTATGGAACACGCCGAAGGTCTTTGTCTCTACCCAAATGTGTAAGGGGGAAAATTCCAATGGCATTTCCATGTCTGCATTGCCGATCGTCTTCAAGGACTTTATAATGGACGCCTTCAATATTTAGTTTTACTTTGCCTTAATTTAAATCCTAGCCATCAAAATATGCAAGGTAAGAGGGAACATTTGTAACCAGTGTGATATATATTGTAGCAGGATTGCTCCGTTGCTGTGGGTTTCGATGGCCCAAAGTTGCGGCAACATATATAGCAAGATTCGTGCTGGTATCTCGTTTCCCGTCATTGGTCTTACTTCGTCCATCTTACCTTCTTCCAAAATATTATGACTTGATGAAGAAGATGTTCCCCGATGTTATCAGGAAAGTCCTTAATTATGCCTCGGCTAGCTTTTAATATTCCTCTGTTATAATCTTACTTACGAGCAATGAAAACTCTAAGTTACAAGGATGGTAACGAGTGAAGAAATAATTAAGATTTTTAATTTGAATTTCTATAAGAAATCAATATTTTTTATTTCTTTTAACACCAAATCCATTAGCCTATCACAAAACTTTATACTGTGATCGGAATCAATCTAATACTTCAAATTGAACTAACACTTAAATATTTTCGAGTAATTTAAAAAGCGTCCGATCTCTTCGGCGTTCCAGAAAGAACGATGAATTTTCTTTCGGTTTTCTACACCAAAATTATTTAATCCTTCGTTACTATCGCTACCCATATATTACTTTTATATGATTGGCCAATTTACTACTACGTCACTACATTACGTAATACAATTATTACTACGGCCAATCACAAAATTACATATATTTTTACACAATTTTGTTTGTTTTTCTTTTATAAATTTTTAATACCCTTTTTGAATATAAATCAAAGCAACCGTTACGATATTCAGTGTACTCGTACCATATCTGTTGCCTCCCCCCACCAAAAGAAAATAGGAAAAAGATTCTGCAAGTACAAAAGTCTGCAAACGGTTTTGCTGTCTATGCGACTAAAGTGATATTCCAAGTCAGTTTATTACCTTAAAGAACACCAAGGTATCAGGATTATGAAGCACGTGGTCTAGCTTTACCAAATGGGGTAGGTTTCATTGAGATTCCATATTACGCAATATTTCTCTTTCATCAATAATTGACTTTGATTAACAGAAAGTTTGGTTCCATCGCATCATGTTGCAGCTCTTCTGATTAGGAACATTTTCTTTTGTGATTATGGCAATATTACCCTCAAAACTAACTGTAATAAGACCGACATCTCTAGGTTGAACAATAGTCCACCTGCAACCGGGTTCCAAATCAAGGGTGCAAGAACTTCTCCCTGCGGGCAAGTCCAAGCAGCACATATCTCTAGGGTCTCCTTATATATATCCGTGTATCCTGTATATAATCGGCGGTGCATCATGCTTTTCACAGGATGTACTATCACATCTGTATCCAAAAATGTCCCAATAGTAATCTCATTTGACACAGCTGACTTCTCTTCAGCGGAAGTGCAGCACGGTTTCCGTCGATTATAAGGAGACTAATAAGGAAATTGACATATGTGCAATCGATTGTCTCCTGAACTGATATTTCTAATCCTTTAAGAAAAATGGAGGAGAAAATTATTGGACATTAACCTTAGAGTAGCTGAAGCATTCGCGTTTGGGTAGGGATGTCAATAGGGACTGCCTCCCTCGCAGCAGCAATAAAGGGAATATTAGGTCTTTGAACACTAGTTATTAAAGGCTGGGGGTTTGTGCACTTGCATAGGATTCACGTTAGCTAGAGTATGGGTGACGTCCGAAGTACAGCCGTCCATCAAATGTGCAAACATCGAAAACAACTAACGTAGTACTCTTGTGAAGTATTGCCTTTCAAATGTATGCAGACACAAGATGAAGGAGTAGTATAATGCGGCTGTTTTGTTTCTTGTGGTAGTGAAGCGGTTTTCATGATCAAATGTTTTTATGCGCGAGCAATGACAGTATAGTCCAAGTGCAGTATACTTATGGAAAAACACACACGCCTCGGGCCTTTACTAATTATTATGTTCCAATCTGGAAAATGGATGACGGCTAAATGCAACATGTTTAAAATTTAGAGTGCGTACCGCAGTTATCAGGCAATTTAGTAGGATTAGATATTTTATTAGTACTGTACTAGTGGGAGTACCTATACACTAAGCTGACTGTATGCTTTTTGTCATGATGGATGACGTTGTTTGAGCTGGTTAGTGCTCTGTGCTAAGGCACCCATAGGGCATTCTTCAATCAATTTCAAAGGTCTCATTGTTTTCCTTTCAAGTTGGCTGAGCTCTCTTGACGCTCAAGAAGCTAGTCTTAGTAGAAGCTAACGTAACCATAGCTTAATTACAAAGGGCGTCCAGAAAGTAAGTTCTGCTTCAATTTATCTCCACTGCAGCGCTGAGATCGCAGTTCCGCACATGCGCGGTAGACGCTCTGTATCAAGGAGAATAAATGTGCGCCATTGTGAGATCGCTGTCAGTCACATACGCTTTGTCGTGCTTGTTTACAATGTCGGTGTTGATTGAAAATTCCGCCGCTTGTGAAATCTGATCTGTGATTCGTTTTCTGAATGCTAGAATTGCGCCGCGCAATACAGAATAAGCGCCGAGGAATGCTGTCAAAAGGTGTTGTGTTTCTTCAGGACAACGCACGACCACACACTGCAAATGAGACGAAAAACATCCTACAGGCATTTGGCTGGGACGTGTTTGACCATCCCCCGTACAGCCCTGACCTCGCTTCTGGCGACTTTCATCTGTTTTTGCATCTCAAATCTTTCCTTGGCGGTCAACACTTCAACAATGATGAAGAGCTGAAAGGAAATATTTCCAACTGGTTGAAGACGCAGGCGGCAAACTTCTATGAAGAAGGTATGCAAATGCTTGTGCCTCGCTATGATAAATGTCTGAAAAGTTTCGGCACTTATGTGGAAAAGTAGTTTAAGAGTGTAGAATTTTGTGCATTAAATAATTTTTCTGTATCTGTACACAATTTAATTTTATTACCTAACGGAACTTACTTTCTGGACGTACCTCGTACTATCTACATTTGTTTAGAGTTTAAGCTGTAAGTATGTACCAGCTACGCACTTTAAAATATTGGAACTTATTTTCCATCACATTTTGCAGTAGACATTAGTTCGATGATAGATGTAGCACTTAATATTAATGGAAGAAGGGTGCATGGGGTTTTTGACCATAATTTGTTTTGAGATTTAAGGATTGATTATATAAAGGCTATAGGAACATTTATTGGATACTAATTACACTCCCTTCTTCGTTATTCTTTGTGGAAGTTATTCTATAAGAGTATCATTTCATCGTGACGTGTTGGATCTAATTCTGCTCCCACCTTGTTTCCTATTTTTCTGTGAAGTAAGAAATGGCCATAACCATAAATAATTACAATTTTGTGTTTCAGTCCTGCAAAGAGATTTTTATTCCGTTTCAAAGATTTTTCTTCTCCTACATATTATGCTTTCTGTTGTGCTTTTGTGGCTAAACCTCACCTAATTGTACGAGTACTATGTACCTTGTCAAATGCTTTCATGTGACCTTGTTTTCTGCCAGGTTGCGGAAGTAAATAAATAAAAAGAATGTTCTAAATTCACATAAGCTTATTTATTCTTTTGTTTACATTTAATTATCTAAAATTATGGTCTTTATTGTTTGAGAAAAGTACTCAAGGAAAGTCTCAATTTAAGTGATTTGTTTTGGCAACTCAGTAACATGGGAGTCTCGATTTGGAACAGGTTTTCAGAAATAACTAATTTGGTATTAGAAGTGCGCCATTTCTTTGGTGTTAATGGTAATATCCAAATTAAATATAATTCTGTTTCTTTTAATAAAGATACTAGTTAGAAGCAGACAATCTGAAAATACTCATTTAAACCCCCCGTATTCGTATATCAGCTTAGTCCATTCTGAAATGTTTGGTATAAGATAGTTATTCGAATTTGATACCAAAATCTTCAGTGCACCCAATGCATTTTGCATTTAGTGGCAATCAATCAAATGACCTGAACAGGAAAATTTTCTTTGGTGTATAAGAAATTAAATCTTGATTCCCTATTCAAAGCGTACACTATTGCAATAGGTATCCTTATAGGGCGGGTACGGCACGTGGTTGCTAACGTACTGAACTCTGCATAATTTTATGGCGAAGTGCAAGCAATTGAAGCTGAGAGATCATTTTGCACCGTTCTCTTGTTTCACTGGTGTTTGAATATGAGATCGCTGGTATTTATTTCAGTAGATGGCTATCAAGTTGAGGAGCTTGCCGCCGTCGCCGAAGCATTTCGTTTCTTATATAATAAATACTGTAGTAGCATCTGAGTCATGTATACGGTGCGCGGAAATGTGATCTCTGCAGTAGTTTGAGTAGATCACCATGAAACTGGAGCAGAGTCATCGGGTAGAAACTCTGACCTGGCGGTGGTGGTGGTTAATACACGTGCCAGATCTTGTGGTTAACGGGCAACACAAGGTATTACTATATTTGTACCGGAGTGGAAGGTTAAAACAGAATCATCGGCATCGCCTTTTTTTATCTTCTCTTTCCACCAGATATCACTGTCTAATGTTCTTATATAGGATGGATGTGGTGTGTACAAATGCCATCCCGTTGGGAGGGGCTTCTGCACAGAATGATCGTAAAGATCATCTGCTTCATCCTTTAAACTCCGTGAACTTAGAAGCAAATACGTTTTAGGCAGGTATGTAATACAACTGGCGGCAATGTAAGTATTCCAAGTTTTTATAAAAGGTGGCTTACTAAATTGTGGGTAGCATACAGCTCCATTTGAAGTATTGAAGTATTGATACTGAAGATACCAATGCATGATGATCTACTGAAGAATCCAAAAAATAGGACAACCAAACCGATGTAAACTACAAATAAATTTACTTTTAAGAAGCCTTAACTCAAATGCTTCGTGCCAACGACATTGATAAATAATATGTATTAGGGTAACTTCCAAGCCCTTCCTCAAGATGAATACCAACAAAATTTGCTGTGGTGCAGTTATTTTATACTTAAGTAAAATAAACAGTAATATTTACTAAGTGTTTTCATCGATGATAAAATTATTTGGATGATACTAAAAGTGATATTCGAAGAGACTATCCAGCTTGTGTTTCATAGCAATTTCACCTTGCTGTTCTAATCAAGTGCTACTTAGTTGATGCATCAAGAATCGATGACGAAATCTCATTAATGTATACAATAAAATAGGGGCAAGTATGGAACCCTGAGGGACATCATGATTAAATATTAAAAGCAGACATCATGATTATTGGGTTTAAAGTCAGGTATTTGATCGCTTATAGAAACGGGCCGACATATATCTTAAATGAGATCCCACAGAGATTGTAGCGGCTGCAGTAAATCAAGGAACATTTAATTTATACAGTAATATGTCAAACGCATCAAATGCGTTTGTAAAGTTGAAAAATGGACCACGGGAAATCATTCTCTTCTACAATGCTGCAATGTATATGTTTCCTTTCAACAAATCTAGAAATTGTTTCAATAGTTACTCCGGGAATCTAAAACCATGCCGGTTTATGCTAAGTTTATTATTTTAGGTAGTAATTTAAATCATATCGGCCCAAGATTCCGAAACTTATGAAGTACGAGGTCTACAATAACCTTGGGTATTATTGGTCCTAATTTGGTTTAACAGCACAAGGGAATAAACGTGTTCAAATGATATAAGTTAATGATTCGCACATATAACTTGCATTTAATTCAATCGTCTTAGAACTAGACTTTTGATATACGGACAGGAATTGTTATTGAGTTTAAGCGTTCCTTGTGTACAGGTGTTCTTATGCACCTGCCTTCATTTAAACAGATTTATGTCCATAACGTTCATTCCCCTGTATTCAATATTTAATAAAAATATTTCAATTCAAATGGGTTGCTGCTCTCATTGATTAGCTGCTTACATAAAGTGCTAGTACAGTTAGCTTTATTAAATTTGTTAAAAGGGTTAGTAAAATGTTCATATCTTAAACTGTTATCACCTGATACATCGATAACCACCGGAACTAAACTAATGAGCCTATTAAATTTTTACTTTTATTGTATAGCAAGTTCAAATTCATTTTAAATATTTATTTTTCATTCCTTCATTAAATGTTAAGCAAGTATACGTTCCTAACGCCAGTAGGCCGCGCTATAGCTGAACGGTCAGACCGCTTGACCCTCAACGAGCCGGCCTGGGTTCGGTCCCAGGTGACAGCATGTGAGATTTGTGGTGAACAACATGGCGCTGAGGTGGGTTTTCTCTGGGATCCCTGGTTTCCGCCGCCATCTCATTCCACCGGGGCTCCTTTTTCATTTCATGTGTCATCAGTGTCACCGCCTGTGGTGCCGCATGTAGTAAAACCGGGCATTAAACACTTCACATTCTAAAAGTAGTATTTCCTAAGTATGAAATATTTCTGTGAAAACTTATAAAAGAAGATCTTGTAAAATAAAACAAAACTAGTAAAACCTATAACAATTTCCGTAATGCAATAAGATATTCACATCATCTTCAGAAAAAGCGCACCTCTTCTCTCCAGTGGGACTGCCTTACCTATAAAATGTGAGTTTGTTGCCCATCTGTTAGGGAAAGTAGGTTATTGCCAATTATTTCTGGATTTCAAAACGATTTTCTGTAAACCTAAGGAAGACTAGAAAATTACTTTTAAACTTGTTTCTTGTATCTATCAATAACTGTCTTATTCTTTTTGTCCAATTTCACTGACCATTTCACGACAAAATATTCTCTGGTGTATAGCATTGTATGCAAATTTTACTGATATGTGAGAAGACATCAAATAACGTCATTTGTCGATTTTTCTTAATAAGCTTACGCTTTTTTTATTTTAAAAAAAGTTAATACCTTTGCTTTACTTTTATCTGTTTATTCTTTTATTGTCTCATATTTCATTGCATTTCCGTTTTCTTCTCTTAAATGTAATATCTTTGTCAGGCTTTTTATAGGTTAATTTATTTTTATTATGCTGTACTATATTGTGTGGTACAATGGAATAAAAGCCAAATGACTTTAGCTCCTACCAGCGTTTTACTCCTGCAGGAACATATTCTGAATTTGATTCATTTAGTGTTTGTACTATCTAAAAGGGTTGAGGAGTACTGAGGTAGGAATATGTGAATTTTGTGGAGATGAAGAGAGCACTGTTCATTACCTGATAGAATGTAAGCAGTTAGCAAATTGCAGGAGAAAATAGGGGACAAGTCATGGGACAGTGTGTGCAAAGACGTAGTGGCATTATGGATGTTAACGGGGATTGGAAAAAATAAAAGTAGATGTATAAGGGAATTCTTATATAAATTAAGAGAAAAGTGGATTAGGGTAAAAGAAGCAAAGGTCAAGAAGAAATGACACCAAGCTGCTCAGGAAATCCAAAGACTTATAGCCAGAGGACCTGAGTCAGCGAGTAAACCTTAGGGTCAGAAATTTCATGAATTTGTACAGGAGGTATAATTCAGCATGTTCTATGTTAAAGTTATTGTAATGAAATAGTAATGGAAACTGGACAAATAAATATCAATATCAATAGTGTTGTATTAGTGCAATTATATTGTGAAGAATCCTGGGCACTTATAGGAGGGCAGTTCAATAAAGAATGAGCATAATTTTTTTACGATCATAATTTTTAGCATAAAACTCCCATCCTATTATACTCCGTTATCTTAATATGAGACAAACAGTAGTAGTAGTTTCATTTTTGGTACTCCTGGGTTCCGCCTGTGAGCACCAGGCAAGTTCAGACTTGTTCAGTACCGCCTACCGCTGCAATGGACGTAACACGCAGTTAAAGTTGATGTTAGAGGAAGATCCGGAGTTTCTTTCAAACATAATCACTGCTGAAAAACTTGGCTACATAATTTTGATCCTGAGAGCAAACAGCAAAGCTCAGTATGGAAATCTCCTTCATCACCAACCCCCCAAAAAGCAGAAGTGATTGCTTCTGCTGGGAAAGTTATGGTCATCTCATTCTTTGATATTCATGGAATGGTTTATCAGCATGTTGTATCTGCACACACATCAGTAACTGGACAATACTACAGGGACATCCTGAAAACATTAGCATGTCCATATCAGGCGCAAAAGGCAACATTTCCATGAAGCAGGCTGGATGCTGCACCACGACAATGCGCGGCCACGTATGGCTAATGTTGTTGCTGAATATCTTGCAAAAATCAACGTGAAGTACATCCCTCACCCTCCCTGTAGTCCGGATTTAGCCCCATGTGAACTTTTTCTATTCCCTAACTTGAATAAACGCCTTCGTGGGAGGCATTATCCATCATCAGAAGCAGTGGTGAAGACTGCGGAGGCGATTTTGAAGGGTCTCTCAAAAATGGTTTGCAGCATGTCTTTGAAGACTGGCAGAGACGCTGGGAGAAGTGTATCGCATTCAGGGTAGACTATTTTGAGAAGGACCATCAAAATTATGAGGATGAGTAAAGGTACGTTGTCAAAAAAATTGTGATCGTTATTTATTGAACAGCCGTCGTATATCTGAAACCTGCGTATGTTACACGATTTTAGCTAAATATTGTTTTAAGGAATAAAGAAGTCTACATTGATTTTCTGAAGTTTTGGAGGGCTCCGAAATCTTTGATTCAAGTATATTGCATAGTAAATCTGTGATTTGGTGTAGTATTCGGCATAGAAGTTTATTATGCTAGGTAGGGGGGTAATCAGCTAGTATTTCTTTAAACGTTTTTGTATTTTAAGGAACTGCCAAGAACATTTTGACATTGGATACGATGCAATCGACGTGTATGCAATTGGCTCTTATGTTTTAGGTAATCCTTTGAATAGCGTATGCTATACGCTTTATGTGAATTAATTTAGAATACAGCATATGAAGAGTTCTTGTTGCTCTGGACATAACACTGCATGTTGAACTTGAGAAGTGATACTCTTGGTTCACGTGACTTACTTTGTACAGTGTCTAACATTTTCTTTACAACATAAGGCAACAAACCTCCCAGAAAGGCACTAGGTACAAACCTCCCACAGACATCTGTTGCTGCATCCAGTGAAACCCAAATTTTCTGGTCTTGTACCACTGCCCTTATCTGATTCTCTCGTCGTAGCAAGAAGTTTTTCTTAAAGTCAACACTGTGGAACTTTTACCTGTATATTTTTCAAGAAACTCTTTGAAACATTTATTTTCGACCTTGTCTTAAGGACAGTTGTGACATGTATTTAATATGATGCACAGATCACAATTAGGTTACTCCTGATTTTTCATATTTGAACGTCATGTTAAGATTTCTTGTATATCGCGTAATTTAAAATTTTTCATGGACATTTTGCTATTCCAGTGTCTTGCAAAGAATTGTATCGTATCTGTCCTTATAGCCTTTTTACATACTTTGCAAATGTCAGTGTATTTTTCCATTTGGGAAGCAGATGATCCTCTCCCAATTTCTCTATAGCTCGCCTGAGGGACATGCTATGTGTTTATCCTTTTCCATTAATATCAACATAACTGTCAATGTAATTAAAATTGTTTACTCACCGGATATCGAACACAGCTGCACATCGAAGAGTTTTGGTCATTCTTCTGTGTCATTCTCGCCTTCGGATACAAATGAGCACTGACATAAAATCTAAGTGTATAATGCCGAGTTCGAGCGGTGTTCCACACTCAGCCCATTTCGTTTGGTATACCAAACGAGTTGGTGTACCATTACCTGTTCAAGCGACTGTTCAGTCTGCTTCACTGGTACTGTTGCCGTAATATAACAGCGTAATATTCTGTTAATGATACAAATAGAAATGTTAAACATAAAGGAGTTTGATAGATATAACATAAAAGTACCAGAAGCGATTAATGGAAGGCTTCATGGTTATTGTTAAGGCAACTTTAATAATAATAATAATAATAATAATAATAATAATAATAATAATAATAATAATAATAATAATAATAATAATAATAATAATAATAATAATAATAATAATAATAATAATAATAATAATAATAATAATAATAATAATAATAATAATAATAATAATAATAATAATAATAATAATAATAATAATAATAATAATAATAATAATAATAATAATAATAATAATAATAATAATAATAATAATAATAATAATAATAATAATAATAATAATAATAATAATAATAATAATAATAATAATAATAATAATAATAATAATAATAATAATAATAATAATAATAATAATAATAATAATAATAATAATAATAATAATAATAATAATAATAATAATAATAATAATAATAATAATAATAATAATAATAATAATAATAATAATAATAATAATAATAATAATAATAATAATAATAATAATAATAATAATAATAATAATAATAATAATAATAATAATAATAATAATAATAATAATAATAATAATAATAATAAGCGTCATCATCTCAGCTTTATTCTCAATAAGATTAGAAGTATTCCTAGCTTTACTCATGGCAGATATTTTGTATTGCATATTATTAAATTGTTCTTAAATAGGAATATTTGTTTCCTGTTATAGATTAGATTGGACTTTTATTGTGTATATTCCAAAATTTTACAATTTACAACTTTAGGTTACATTTATTTGTCTTTACCTTGTTTCTACTTTGTCTTACATGACACCCTGGTCTTCTGCTCTGCCAGGTAGCTCTTAACCTCCATACCCCCTTGTTACTTAATTAGTCCCATTCTTCCCCCTCACCTTCCTTTCTTATATTCTTTACATTTCTGCCCAGTTTTCTTTTACCTGCTGTAAGAACTCACCAATACTTTTTACCTTCTTTTCCTCCCTGCTCGTTAACATTTTTATAGCTACTATCTTCTTCTCTACATTCTCCCATTTTTCCTCCCAAACCTTTTTTCTCCACATTGCAACCTCCTGGCATTCTGTTACATAGTGTTCTATGCTTTCTTTTCCCCCACACAATTCAGAAATTCCCTTTTCCCTACCTCTTATCACTCTTAGAAATATTATTCCTGTTCTGATCCAAGCTAACCCTTCTCTCTCTTGCCTATTGCAGTAATCTACACATGCTTTTACAGTGAGGTTTATTAGTTTCTATCTTCTAAATACAAAATTTAGTTTTAAGAACCACAAACCTTTTTTAATACAGTGGAAATAACTGTGTATCTCATTAATGTAAGCAATAACTTTTGAATTAATTTTAATTAGTATTAAAACTGGTAGTAATATAATATACTTTAATCACACCTGTGCTATTTCTTTAGTTTAGAGAATAATAATTTAATTTATTGTAGTATATGAGATGCATCGTTTATTTAATTGTTTATATAGAATCATAGTTATTTTTATTTCATAATGAAAATGATATAAATTTGCATGTTTTTGGAACATATTTTAATACGTGCTTTGCTTACAGGTAGTGGCAAAACTAAACATGTGAAATTTGAATTTATGTGTTATAATTCAGTAAAAGAAGTTTTGGTCGTGACAGTGATCAGAAAGAAAGCTGGAAACACAGTTTTAATTTATGTGCCTTAGTGCACTGAAGTAATGCACTTGACGACAAGATATGTTGGAAACTATAGAGCGAAAGAATACCCCAGAGCACATATGAAGCAATTCCACCACAGTTCGGTATATTTGTTGCTGCTTTCCGCTCCAGTTGAGTTGGAAGTAACAATTGAATCTCTTGTGGTATATTAAAAAACCAGTAAAACATATGTCCTGGAGAACTCCAGATACGCCAGTAAATACAGCACAAACCATCTATCTGAGCCGGGTTTGAACCTACAGCCTGGGGTTCAGTAGGCCAGCACCCAACCAGACTGCGTATATAAATGAGGCGGCTTAGAGTAACTTGGAACACACCTTGAGATCTTGGGTGATTAAGGGATATTAAATACTTTTGAAGTGTATATACATGTTGAACTTTGAACTGTGGGCTATCGATCTTCGCTGTGTTTCTAAGGGTTTTCCATTAACGAGCTTGGGGAGCTGCGCGTGCTGCACTTTTTAAATTCGGGTATTGTACTTTTGAAGTGCTACCCCACCCACCCATCAGGTCAGAACATCAGTTCAACCCCGTGCGTTCCTAACTTGAGTCTGCTGCCTCCGTAACGGTCGTCTTACAAACTTTTTGTCTCCAATTTGTCCATGAAGTAGATTACTGTAGAATTGGTGTACAAATTCGTGGATACTCAGTTTATAGGAACAACAAACACCACTGAAACGTATAGCATTGAGCAGTTTCCTAACAGGACTTGGAGTAATACAGAATTCTGTACAACATACATGCTTTAACAACATCTATGGGTTCTCTTCCGGCATAACAGAGATATAGTATATAAGACCATATTTACTGCAGCAACATGAGCTCCTTAGAGATGAGAACAACGTTTATGGATGGGCCTTAACGTGAGAAGGTACTGCCTATCTCCAAAATGCTATTTCCATGATTTTTTGGGTGCAAATTACTAAGCAATTTTTATTGATATGTACATGAACATTTTCAGGCATGTTCTTAAAACCTTTATCTTTAATAATACCTATTATTATTTAAACATTTTGTACTGATAATTCTTTATATATATATATATATATATATATATATATATATATATATATATATATATATATTAGTTTTTGTAAAAAAACTGAAATGTCAGATAACTTTTTTAAACAAGTATTATGAATCTCAGAGAAAAATCCCTTCTAATTGTTATTCTTATGAGTCTGCTTAATACACACACAAAAAGTCATATGTTTTAGTTGATCAATTTTTTAAAAAAGTGTACCGGAACTTGAAAGAATGTGAAACTGAGAAAAACAACTTTAAAGTTTATATATTGATTACTGACTTCTCACATGAGTCAGAACATTCCTGCTGCATCGTCTTGACCCTCTGTATTCTCACTTGTTCTTTTCAAGTTCCTCTTCATTTGTCTTGCCTTCTTGACCAGTTCTTCAACCATTTTATCTGCTTTGAGAACTCGCAGCTCATCAATTTCTGTTTTTTATTTGTTTTTATTTTTTTATTTATTAACACTGCATGCTCCGTTACATCGTAACACTACATGCATTCCTTAAACTTATTACAACTAGTTGTAGTAATTACAATTTTTACAAGTGTTACAAGTTTTCAATATATGATACAGCTTTATGATTATGCTTTTACATTTCTTCAGTCTATTTTGTTTATGAATTTTAAAAATTGTTTTTGGTAGTGCTTGATTAGATCACTGTTTATTGCCGGCCACTGTCCACCTCTCAGTCTAATGTTTTGTTTTAGTTCTAGTCTTTCACTGTTCAGAAGAGGACACTCGTATATTAAATGACCCACTGTTTGGTTTTGTAGGTCACATTTGCACATTGCGCTTTCCGCTATTTTGAATCTGTTGTAGTAGTCCCTTGTCTTCCCCTGTCCAGTTAGGATGGCGGTAGTCTGTCCGTTGAGTGGGATCCTCATTTTTAGTCGTTCTTGCACAGAAGGGAAGAACTTTTTGCTGATTCTTCCTTTTGTTGTGTTCTCCCATTGGTCTTGCCACCTTCGCAGCCCTTTCTCTTCTGCCTCCTTGATTATGTGTGTCCTGGGTATCTCGCAGTAGATAATCTCCCCGTTGTCTTCCTGTGCCGCGTACTTTGACGACTGATCTGCCAGTTCGTTCCCGCGTAGTCCCCCGTGTACCTTTACCCATTTTATGTGGATGGTCCAGCCGTTGTCCGGCAGATGCTTGATCTTGGCTTTTATTTCTTCTATTACTTTGCTTCGGATTTGACTGTTCTATATGACTACTATAACGATTAGCACATGTATTGTGTGAACTGGGTCTACTAACCTCAATATTATATGTGGTTTCATTGTCTATTCTATTTATATTTTCCACATTTACTGTTCTGTTTTTAGTAAAACCATTGCCTGTAAATCTTCTCTTTGCAAATGTTTTTGGCCTACCCTTATATATTCACAATAACTAGTACAAAATATTATTCAGTACAAATAACTGTTCACATACACAGCCAGAGACAAAAGAAAAACTAGCATCATTGGGGTTACAGTGATACCAGCAGAAAGCTTGAAAGATCCCTTACAAAACAAGACTTAGTTCAGAAATATCTGTTCAGTATTTCAGAAGTTATTATCGATTTTCTGAAGGCTTACGAAAAGGGGCGTGGCAAAAACTTAACATCCACTAATATAATTAGAAAATTACGTATAAAATATTTCTCCAATGAACTTTTTAACTATGTATTTGTAATCTAGAGGGATGACATTATAATAAAATATAAAAATAAAAAGGGTGAATTTTAACCCCTAGTGCAGTACCCTTTCACCTTAAGAAATATTAAGGTAGAAAATTTATCTTTCGCGTGTTACCTCCATTGTAGACGATACTGAACATGTCTGAACTTACCTGGTTCTCACAGACGGGAACCAGGAGTACCAACAATGAAACTACTACGGCATGTTTGTTTCACATTACGCTAACAGAATACAATAAGATTGAATTGTAGTGCGAAAAATTATGACCGTAAAATGTATGATCATTCTTTATTGAACAGCCCTCGTGCTTTTTATATAACTATTAAGCTTAGTTTTACTGTTTATCGGAAACTACAGATTTATTATAGTTTTTCTTTAATAAATACCGGAATATATATATATATATATATATATATATATATATATATATATATATATATATATGTGTGTGTGTGTGTGTGTGTGTGTGTGTGTGTGTGTGTGTGTGTGTGTCAGGAGGAGGAGAGTGAAAGAGGGAGAGGAAGGAGCCAATAATGTGTGCAAGAGAGACACTGTGTTGGAAACGTTTTTGAGAGGGGAATTGGGAAAATTTATCAAAAAGAACCTCTCACATCTTGCAGTTAAGGCAATATTGCAAAGAAAATTGATAGTTCTGCCAACAGTTTAATTCTTCTTCTACTGATATTGTTATTTATTTACTATACATTAAAAGGCTTTAAAGTTATTTAACGACTCTGTTGTATCTATAGTTCGGTTCTCTATTTTATTGTTATATTCGAACTGTTGAACGTAGAGAATATGAATGCGGCTGCACTAGTAAAAGCACAAAGAACTTGAGGGTTTTCTATTCTATGATGAACAGTTGTATTAACGGCTAGATCATGCAAAGTTATGGAACTACACTACGTCATGTCGAACATCTGCCGACGACATATACTTCACGTATCTTTGCATAAAATACATGTTCAGCTCCGCAATCCCAAGTTATCATTCCTCAAATGAACGGAAACTACACATCGGCATCGGGGAAAAGAGCTAAAGACAGGTTCATTATTTATTTCCCTCTGCCTCCCCTTCTGAAGCAAAATGCAAAGGAGCTAGTAGCAGAAAATGTTTAAAGTTAGAAAAACTAAATTAACTAAAACTGTCCGGTTACAGTAAATTTGCCAATTCTTACCTCAGGCAAAGAATCACTTATCTTCTTTCTAAGGTTGCTTTTTTGTTTACTTAATTATTTGATTTTTGCTTATTTATGTTTTTATTCCGAAGGGCATTTAATAAACTCAAGCAGTGCTTTATTATTTGGATTTTAGTCTAAGGAAAACAGAAAATGGACGAATGGTATGGACTTAGCCGTCCATAGATCAAAGTAAGATAAGTTAAGGTAATGTGGTAACATGTAATGTAAGGTAATGCTACTCTTTGTACTTTTGTACCCCAAGGGTGACGCCCCTGGAGGTAGGGGTGAAATGAGAGAAGACAAATAGCCACTTTCGAAGAGCAGCAACACAGCAGAGGGCAGGTTCATTACCAGTCACAGAGTGAATCACCCCGGTGGAGAAACCAATCGGTTGAAGGTAGAAGTGAAATGAGAATGTAGGCTAAAGGGAGGGAAAAACCATGGGTAGCGTCTGCGGCCACGGGAATCAAACCTGAGCCGTCCTGCTGGGATGTCCATATCTGAACTAGAGATTCTATATTTGATACCGAATTACACCTTACAGTAACGGTATAAGACTTAATATGTCGGCAGATTTAAGGCTATAAGTAGTTAAAAAGAAGTTGAATCGAGTTTTCACCCATGGCAAAATTCGCCATTCAGTGTGTCCTCAGAATTGTAATTTTCTCTGTATGCTACATTTAATAACAGACATCGGATCCCGTACACCTTAAAAGGGATATGAAGTTGACGAGTCTCGCAGTATATAATTGCTGACGTCAGTCCCGAGGACAACGCGCAGGGATAGTCCGCTTCGTAACGCGTAGCTTTAGTTTCATTACAACTACTGCTCACCACACAGGTAGATCTGCCTTCCAGGGAGTGCAAGATGCTTGGCATATTGTGTTAATAACATTACTTTCACAACAATTATTGGACAATCTCCATTTTATAAATAAAAAGTTTTGGGTATTATCAACAGCCATTAAACAGCTTCAGGAATGTACTTTCGAGCTGTCTAAAAATAATTGAGGAGGTGTCTGCAAAAATTAACAATATATTTTCCAAACGAAAAAAAAAAATAAATTGTCCAGTATTCAACACAAAAATACTGGATTTTCAGTGCTGCGTAATATAAGACATAAGCTAAGCCTTGGACAAACATGCTGTCGCGAGCGTATCGTTGAAGCGAGGCGGCGCGGCAGCCAAGTTCAAAGAGACGGGCAGTGCAGTGTGGAGATAGAAGCTCGCCGAAACGATGTGGGGGAAGGAGGATGATTTCTGGAGAGTTCCCCTTCCTTCTAGCGCCGTCTTGATTGTTTGAGAACATTCTACGAATTTCTGTAATAGTGAGTAGCTATAAAATGAGCCGTCGCCTGCCAGCGTCAGAAGTTGTTAATTGAACTCACGTGTGTGAACAGCTGTGTGAACCTTGCAAGTTGTATTGTGTATGTGACCTATTTCTGCGACTGTCAGATTGATTAAGGTGTGTTTATACGGAAATAAAGAGCAAATTTTTGGTGTTTGTAACCTGTTTTTGGTGTTTGTAACTTGGACTTTTAATTACACGAACCCACAAAGTTACAATATGAAAATGATTTGTACTACTCATATGCACCAATAACGTTATGTGACGTTGAACGAAGTTTCTCCCAATATTTTTATATTGTTTCAGCGAGAGGTACCGAAAATTCACATTCGACAATTTATGAATGAACATGGTTGTTCACAGTAAATGCCGCAAGGAAAGCAATGAGAAGGATGGCTTACACTTTGTATCCGTACCGGACTGTACACACACAGCGCACGGTATACTTGTTGGCATGGACGTTTGTTGATGTCGCGCTTGACCTTGTATAGTATCTGTGCGCATACATTGATTGCTAAGGTGTACGGGATCCGATGTCTGGTTATTAATATCAGAGAGGATAATACTGTATTGCAGGGACAACATGCAAGTCTCTGTTTCAGAGGGCGCCGATTGAAACCCGGCCGAATACGAGCAATTTCCTTTTTCGGGCGTGAAAGTCCTTAGTATGGCTTATTTCGGAAGCGAAGTAAAACCGGTGGTTTCCTGACATTGTAGATGTATTAAACCTCAAACAATAAAGAACCTCAACCTTGATAAATAGGACTCGAGCAAGATTAAGAAGGTTTTCAAGGCCTGAAATAAAACATTTCTCCATTTTTCGTTATCGGAGAGAGGTAGATGTCACACGCGATTCACTTCTGACCTACAATACACTGCTTGTATTTGAGACTCCATTATGTTGCATTTAGCACCGAAATGCAACTTGTATACAGCACGGAGCAATAATTTCAACTTCGAAGACCTAAATATATGGGTAACATTTAAAGAGTAAACTGTAGATTTGAAATTTGAGTGTCTGTCGAAAGGTCCTACTGGTAATCTCTCCGAGTTCGACGTACAAAATATAAATATTGATCGTACCAAGGAAAGAGATGACCACAAGCACAATAAAATATTCCTAATGCTAAGAAAAATATTTTTCCTGAATAATTAGTAGTAGATATTGTGACTTTGTGGGTTCTTAGAATTAAAAGTCCGAGTTGCAGAAATCCAAAATGTTCTTTATTTGCATAGAAATACAATTTGTCAACCAGAAGTATTACGTAACACACAAATACAATCGCCCACCTCGGTAGCGTAGATGGTAGCGTGTCTGCCTCACTTTCAAGAGGTCCCGAGTTCAAATCTACATCAGGTGAGCTACCTGGATGAGTTTTTTTCGGGGTTTTCCCTTGTCCTTCAAGACGAATGTCGGATAACTCTAAGCTCTATGGATCCTGCACTCATTTGAGCACCATTTCACCAAATTCATTCACCATCCGATATGACAACGTTGGAGGACGTAAATTACACAAAAAAATTTACAATCTACCAAGGTCGTTGACCACAACAAAGAGTTCACTTCCAAAACACCAGTTTCAATTACAACTCTCGTTACGACTCTGTTTACAACTGTTTATGACTGTCTTTTTAACTACTCCGCTGGTATGTCGCCTCTTATATATACCACTACTCATATCACTAAACGTTTCTGGAATATTTTGTAAATAACAAAAATTCGACTGTTCTCTATGTATCAAACTGTCACTAGAATGTTCAATTTACCTCACTTTACCTGTTTTGGTATGACCTTTTATCTCCGCGTCACATTTATCTGCTTAGGCAAACTCTCGGCACAATCTGTTCCTTATCGCTCCGCACCGTGCTATCGTAAATAATAGGTTCGCGACAATATAATATGTATGTAGGGAAGTAGACTTATAATGCATCAGTTAGATAAGTTACTAAGGCAATCACCTGAACAAAAACTCAAAATCTATAAGTTTTATACAGCTAAGAGTTTGAAATCGGGTTCTAAAGCAAACAATCAGGCCTAGGTTTGTATTTTATATATTACCAATTCTGAAAAATGTTTATGTAACAACAAAAGCTATCAGCGGTCTAACTGAAAGCCAGCACTAAGTGTCAAGATATATTTTGAAAAACTGTTTAACAATCCTGAAATTTTAGACAAATTAAATAGTAGTATCTCCTAAATGCTGGAGTGCAGAAGGATTGATCTTTAACTGCAAGGAAGATGAGAGGAAGATCTGTTGCACACACACACTCAGAGAGAGAGAGAGAGAGAGAGAGAGAGAGAGAGAGAGAGAGAGAGAGAGAGAGAGAGAGAGAGAGAGAGAGAGAGAGAGAGAGAGAGAGAGAGAGAGAGAGAGAGAGAGAGAGAGAGAGAGAGAGAGAGAGAGAGAGAGAGAGAGAGAGAGAGAGAGAGAGAGAGAGAGAGAGAGAGAGGGCAGTTCCAGCCGTGTTACTATAGTAAATTTTCCCAGGGTTAAGTTTCCTCTGGATAAGAAAGGTTCTTAGGTTGGTGGTCAAAGACAGATCTACCAGAAGTTCACGAAACTGACAGCAGTCAATACCGACAACATTTAAAGGATGAGAACTAAAATCAAAAGTGCCATTTTGGAAATGATGACTCTATCGTCACATGCTTCCTTCTATCACAGCAGAAAATACTGTCCTAATGAGCTGAGAGAAACCAAACCAAATTTGTGGTAACCATCCTGTGCTCTTTTATCAGATCATCGAAGTTTTTATCTCCTGACGGCAATTTGAAGTCTTTGGTAAACAGAGAGAGGTCTATGTGTATTACTCCAATTCATTTTTGTAGCACAATGGCTATCTCTACTTAAAAATATATAACTATACAGAATTAACCTATAGATTATAGAACCTAGTAACGCAGCAGTAGCAACAAGAGTCTGAAGGGGAAAAAAGCCCCAAAATATTTGTACTTTAATCAAAGCTTTTAGCCCGCCTCGGTAGCGTGCTGGTAGCATGTCTGCCTCACGTTCAAGAGGTCTCGAGTTGGAATCTCGGTCAGGGTGAGTTATCTGGATAAGGTTTTTTCGGGGTTCTCCCTTATCCATAAAGGCGAATGTCGGGTAACTCTAAGCTCCATGGACCCCGGAATCATTTGAGCATCATTTCACCAATTTCATGCATAGTCCGATATGACTTAACGATGGAGGACGTAAACTACAAAAAAAAAGAGAGCTTAATATAAATATAGGCATCTATTTTATTTTTCTTTCCTTTTGTTACAGTTTTTCACATGGAAATTGCATATGAAATATTGCATACTTAATTACTTTTGGTCAGTTATTTGCGATAAACAAAGAAGGCTTAACACTTCGTAGTCCTGGATTTTGGAAACCAATGACCCTGCATTAAATACCATTTATGGTTAGTGATATGTATCATTTAGAAGACAGAAATTTAGCATTTTGATTTTTACGGTTGGCATTTTGCAGCATTTATACGAGGGCTGTTCAATAAAGAGCGATCACGATCTTTTTTTGACAACGTACCTTTACTTATCCTCATAATTTTGATGGTCCTTCTCAAAATAGTCTCCGCTGAATGCGACGCACTTGTCCCAGCATTTCTACCAGTCTTCAAAGACATGCTGGAAACCATTTTTGAGAGATCCTTCAAAATCGCATCCGCAGTCTACACCACTGCTTCTGATGATGCATAATGCCTCCCACGAAGTCGTTTTTTCAAGTTAGGGAATAGAAAAAAGTTCGTCGATCCTCTCTCACAATGGCAGCAGCAGTGTTGATGTTTTCTTCCCTAAGAGC
Source organism: Mantis religiosa (assembly GCA_030765055.1). Taxonomy (NCBI): domain Eukaryota; kingdom Metazoa; phylum Arthropoda; class Insecta; order Mantodea; family Mantidae; genus Mantis; species Mantis religiosa. The sequence continues at coordinate 32,446,400 of CM060948.1, forward strand.
AGTAACTGGAGCATCGGGTCCACCTTCCTTTGAAATTGATTGTCTCCCCTCTTTAAACATTTTAAACCACCTTCGAGCTGTGCTGTAGGGAAGAACAGACTTTCCATAGGCCTCCTGTAACACTGTATAGGTCTCAACTGAAGATTTGTTGAGACGAAAGCAGAATTTCAAAGCAGCATATTGTTCCTCGCGTGTTATCTCCATTGCAGCGGTAGGCGATACTGAACATGTCTGAACTTGCCTGGTTATCACAGGCGAAAACCAGGAGTACCAACAATGGAACCACTAAGGCGTGTTTGTTTCACGTTAAGCTAACAGAATATAATAAGATTGAATTTTAGTGCGAAAAATTATGACCGTAATAAAATTATGATCATTCTTTATTGAACGGCCCTCGTACATTTGCAATTTAGAATTTTATAGCATTTTGAAGAAAGTTTCAGTTAATTTTGTTAGATAATGAATATTGAATGTGAATAATGTATGTGTTAAATGTGCATAAAGTGACAATTTATTTCACATTAATATAGGTTAAAGCAAATACACAGAAATATAGAACAATCTGATACAGACTAAAGCATACTACATAACACAAAAAAGATAAATCCATACTGACGTAAAACTAACACAATAAAAAGAAAATGCACTAAATTAGCCTAGTTTATGATTCAGTAATGCTGCTGAATGAAAGCATTGAACATATTTCAACATTATGTTCTGTCAGTTGAGTCCTCCTGTCACTCACAATCAAATTATATTTACTGAAATATCTTTCAGCGTCTACGCTGTTGGTAGTATCCCAAATACATTACAGAGCTGCTCGGGCAAACTCTGGCAAACTTAACAGCCAAAGCATTAGCAGACAGTCTACATCTTTATTATTCTGCATTGTTTGTATCAGTTGTGAATGAAAATATTCATATCCCTCAACAAAACTATGCATTTTAACATCACGGAAAAATGGGATCTTACTTTTACTTTCACTTAAAATCGTATAATTTATTGAAGTTACTCTGCCAGTAGTGACAGGATTAAAAAGCTTACCAACGTCTTGGACAAAGACATTTGTCACATTTTCGTCTCTGCCCGCTGTTTGATATTTTCGTTCTCGCCATCTTCACACTTACTGACGTCATCTACGCATAGAATGACTGAAACTTGCGCGTAAAACCGAACAGAACAATGAAAATCGGAACTTAGGCAACTAAGAACTCCAACTGCCACTGCCGCATATATACCCGAGCTGCTGTTTCTCGAAGGCTGCCGAAGTTTCACGGATTTCCATGGTTCAGTGGGAAAGTTCAGACTGTCTCTGGTTCTACCTCTCTCTGTTACTCTCTTTCTCGGCAAGTGATTAGCGCTGCGCAAACGCGCTGGCCGCTCCATCTGTATCTTTGTTTACTGTCCGCAACAACTCAACAATGCCTGGCGACAATATTGAGATTGAAAGACCGTTTAATTTTGCTTTGAGGCCCCTATACCAGCTTGAGATTCTTTCACGCGTCGTTTATCTGCAACACAGGAACCACCCGCTTCACTTCCTTTCCCAGGGAAGCCTGCTAAAGATATTTTTCTGACTTAAAACATGCTGCAATAAAATTTCAGGGTGCTTAAATAAGAATTTTGAATTTTAGGAATTTAACAGTTGCACTGCCTTAGACTAGGGAGCCATAGAGCGTTGAACTATTGTTTATTCAAATCTAAAGGCAACAGAAACATGTTTTGCGCAACTGAGCACCAGTGTTTTGCCTATTCTTCAACTACAATAAAATAATATAATGCGTTATTATAATAAATATGGCAAATTGTTTTACTGAGAATTTATCTACAGGTGTGCATCTTGATTATGGACACAGCGGGTTTGTACTACGATACGCGACGTATCTGTAAAGTCCTAAACTGATGGTCACATCATTTAATTATTTACCCTTCCAAAATAGAACAATATTATGACAAGCACGCTAACTTACACTATTATTTAGCAACAAATTCTCGCCATCTCTGTTTGATGTGCGTATATGGAGACCGGGTTTCTTTCTGTTATAGCCCAAGTTTTTTTCATAAGGGGAGTTCTTTAGAGGAATATGATATAATAAAATTCGAGTCATATTTCATAGCGAATAAAAAGCTAGTTTTATGTCACATAAAAAGCAGATATTATCATGTTTTTACCCAGCCGCTGAAGGTTGCAAGACGCCGCTTTAATCCCCCACACAGGCCAGATCATCTTGCACAACCGGAATTTCAATATGGACTCACCCACGCGGCTTACAATATCAGCTCCCATAAAGTTCAGCTTATTCGCTACTGAGGCCTCAGCCTACAGTACCAAACACTGCAATTTATGAGTCGATGTGTTTGTTCTTTCCCATAACCATTCGGCTAACATTTATCTCTCAAAATTGAACAAAACTTGTAAAAATTAGAAAATTAGTTTTATACGAGGCGTGTCCGCAAAATAAGACCTCCAATTTTATTTAATACTATTGTCAATGGATGTTACATTGATGGAAAGGCAGAAATTGAAGCTATTTTTCAACGTAATCACCATTGCGATCGATGCACTTGTGCATGGGCTGTGGCAGTTTTTGTATACCCTTGTCATAGCACCCTCCAGCCAAGTTGCGCAGATAGCGCTCAACCTCGTTTTTCAAGTCATTGTCGGTCTGGAAATGTGTTCCACCCAGGTGTGACTTCAACTCCGGAAACAGATGATAATCACTAGGTGCTAAGTTTGGACTGTATGGGGGATGAGTGAGGATGTCCCATCTGAACTGGGCCAGGAAATCAGCCGTTGCAGGTGCAGTATGGGGACGAGCGTTGTCGTGATGAAAAATCACTCCCTTCGTCAGCATTCCCTTCCTTTGACTTTGAATGGCACGTCGCAATTGTTTTAAAGTCTCACAGTAGCTATCGGCGTTTATATTGTGCCGGTAGGCATAAACTCGCACAACAATACACTTTTTCTGTCCCAGAACCCACTGGCCATCCTTTTGCCGGCAGAAAATGTCTCTTTGAACATTCGCGGCTTCGGCGAATTCGAATGCAGCCACTGACGAGAACGTTCTTTAGTCTCTGGTGTTGTGTAGTGCACCCAGGTTTCATCGCCAGTGACAATTGAATCCAACAATTACTCGCCCTGTTCTGCGTAGCGCTCCAGGAATCGGTGGGCCGCTTCAACACGTTTATGGTCTTCGGTAAGCATTTTGGGGAACAACCTCGCACACATCTTGCGATAATGCAAATGTTCGGCCAAAATCTTGTCAATCATAGTCTTACTGACTTCAGGGATAAGTTCGCACAGCTCGCGAACTGTCACACGCCAATCGTATTTTCAAACCTTAGAAATACATGTACAGTTTGTCCAGGTCCTTAACGTCGTTTCCCCAACCCATGGTCTCTCGACACTTCAAATTAGGGTAGCCTCTTCCCTATCCGGTCCGTAATTTATGACCTGGAAGTTTGGTACGCTGATGTAAAATGCTCTTTCTTAGTCCAAGGTTCAGAATTCATAAATATAATAAAATATTTTAAAGTATAACACTACACATAAAAATAAATACAATTTAATACGAGGGCTGTTCAAAAAAGAACGGCCAAAAATTTTGTTTGACACCGTACCCTTACTGATTCCCACAATTTTCATGGGCCTTCTCAAAATAGTCTCCCCTGAATGCGGTGCACTTGTCCTAGCGTTTTGAAACAATTTTTCATAAATTCTTCAAAATCGCCTCCGCAGCCTTCACCACTGCTTCTGGTGATGAATAATGCCTAACTCGAAGGCGTTTATTCAATTTAGGGAATAGAAAAAGTCAAATGGGGCTAATTCCAGACTATAGGGAGGGTGAAGGATGCACTTCACTTGATTTTTGCAAGATATTCAGCAACAACTTGGGAATATGCGGCAGTGCATCATTGTGGTGCAGCATCTAGCCTGCCTCACGGAAATGTGTTCTTTTGCGCCTGATATGGACTTGCAACGTTTTCAGAACATCCCTGTAGTATTGTCCAGTTGCTGATGTGTGTGCAGGTACAACATACTGATAAACCTTTCCATGAATATCAAAGAATGAGATAACTATAACTTTCCCAGCAGAAGTAACCACTTTTGCTTTTTGGGGGTTGGTGATGAAGGAGGTTTCCACACTGAGTTTTGCTGTTTGCTCTCAGGATCAAAATGATGTAGACAAGTTTCATCAGCAGTGATTACGTTTGAAAGAAACTCCGGATCCTCCTCTAACATCAACTGCGAATGTCCTTTTATTCGGGAATCAACAGTCTTGGAACCCATCGCGCAGAAATACGCCTCATGTGTGATGTTTGTCATCAACGTGTGGGTGGACCCAATGAAATGTTCAGTATTTCAGAAAGTGAGCTTAAGGTAATTCGTCGATCCTCTCTCACAATGGCAGCAGCAGTGTTGATGTTTTCTTCCGTAAGAGCAGTAACTGGAGCACCGAGTCCACCTTCCTTTGAAATTGATTGTCTCCCGTCTTTAAATAGTTTGAACCACGTTCCAGCTGTGCTGTAATGAAGAACAGACTCTCCATAGGCCTCCTGTAACATCGTATAGGCCTCAACTGAAGATTTGTTGAGAATTTCAAAGCCGCATATTGTTCCTCGCGTGTTACCTCCCTTCCAGCGGTAGGCGATGCTGAACATGTCTGAACTTGCCTGGTTATCATAATCGGGAACCAGGAGTACCAAGAATGAAACTACTACGGCGCGTTTGTTTCACATTAAGCTAATAGAATGTAATAAGATTGAATTTTAGTGTGAAAAATTATGACCGTAAAAATTATGATCATTCTTTATTAAACAGCCCTCGCAAAATGCACTTTAACCTGTACCCAGTATGGTGCAGTATTTGTAGCACAATAGTATGGTGGGGTCAGGAGGACCCCAATTCATTTTTGACAGTTATAAATGATGAGGGATGATAAATCGTAATGAAGTAAACATAAATGTAATATTGAGTTATATTTAGAGATTAATCAGGCATAAACTACGTTGTAAGCCTCTGCAGTCATGTCTACAGAATCGTTTTTATCATATATGTAATATTCTTTATTTGAATATAGTTTTAAGAAGTAGCTATTTTGAATCAAATTACATGCTTTACTCTGGAAACAAAGTTTGAAGTATGAAGTTAAAGATGAATAGTAACTAATAAACGTGTTTAAAATGAAATGAATATAGCAGCTGGACAAAACGACAGTAGGTGTTTACAAGTAATCCTCACAAATACTTCTTGTGCATTCGCTAGATATTGGTGTACTGCAAGTTACACAACATACTTTTGTTCTCCTATGTTTTGTTCTAGGAAACTTTGTACATCTAACCCGTTTTGTGATGACTCCTAATTGCTTGGGGATTTCGCATTTGAGCATCCTGGCAATGTTATTTCTTAACCCTCGAGGGAGATGTGGAATACTCATCCTTCTCTGTAGAAGTGGTTCGACTAGCTGCCGTGACCAGAGACCTGGTGAACTCGAAGCGTCATTTTTTATGGTTTTCCATTAGTGATAAATGTATTACAAATGCATTCAGCATGGAAATTTTCAGCATTGTGTAGAAAATAGCAATGGGTCACCTTCTACAGCGTCTATTGGTCGCATAAACAGTGTATTTCTCATCAAGTTCATCTATTCCTCCTTTTGTGGCATTGTAGTACTCAATTACCACTTCTTCTTCATCCCCATTTTGTAATTATTCTTCTAGCTCTGAATCATTTTAATGGACACTTTAATAGTCTGGGTCAGGTAGTGAATCATCAAAATCATTAAATTTATCGTCTTTCTGCAAGTAATAATTAGCATTACTCACGATGAAAAATTCAACACGATGGCCGGGATTTGAAACACGGATCTCCCGGTTTCCCTCCAGTCGCTCTAACCCCTTGAGCTACTATGGCCAAATTGCCGGCATGACATCAAATTCTCCATTTGACTTGTTTATTTCCCCGGTATATTTCCGAGTTTCAAAGGGTTAGACCAACTGGACGTAAACCAGGAGCTCCGTGGTTTAAATCCCGGCCATTGAACTGCATTTTTCATGTTGACTCTATCTATCAAAACCCTTAGCCAATATACGGCTAGTGTGAAGAAATGATTCATTACCATCGATTAACGAAAGTATTAAGAGTTAAATGATGAAGCCTGGGACTCAGATACTTACAATAGTAAGTCGGCACAAACGGTGTATCTCGGATGAGAGAGCCCCTAGTGGTCTATTGGGTAAATATAAGAGTCAAATGGAGAATTTGGTGTCATGACGGCAAGTTGACCATAATAGCTCAATGGGTTAGAGTGACTGGTCGGAAACCAGGAGATCCATGGTTCAAATCCCGGTCATGGCATTGAATTTCTCATGTTGACTCTATCAAAAACCTTAGCCTATATAAGGCTAGTGTAAAGAAATGATTAATTTCCATCAATTAACTAAAATATTACTCACTTTTATTTGTTTGTAGTTTCAGATTTCTCAGCAGATACTGTTGATAATAATTAATTTGTCTTCAGTTGTTTTTACTTTCACCTATTTATTCAATAACTTATTCAGGCAATAATTTTGTAATTTACGTCGTCTAACATTATATCATATCGGACGGTGAATGAAATGGGTGAAATGATGCTCAAATGAGTCCGGGGTCCATGGAGCTTAGAGTTACCCGACATTCGTCTTGAAGGATAAAGGAAAACCCGGGAAAACCTTATCCAGGTAACTCGCCCTGACCGAGATTCGAACTCGGGATCCCTTGAACGTCAGACAGACACGCTACCATCTACGCTACTGGGGCGGGCATTTGTGTCTTTATACATTGCTCCATAGTATTTTTTATGCGAAATACATTGTGCACCTCTGCGTATCTAGGAGCTGATATATGGCCTCTTGTAATGATAACTTTTATGAATGTTTTTGCCTATTTTAATTTCATTTGTCCTGTAAGGGTCGGTTATTTACTAATACAGTGTTAACCTTAATGCTGCAACTAAGATTTCCCGCTCGGAGCAAATAATACCGCCCTTGTAATTTTGGTCACTATTGCGTATCTTTAGAAGAACTGGAGAACAAAGAAGAAAACGGCTCTAATTCGGGAAATCCCTGGTTTGAATAACAACAAAATAAAAAGGCAACCGTTACTATTAAGTCTAAGAACTTCTGGTAATACCGGTGTTTCTTTCCTGAAGTAAGCATTTGTATTGCTGCGAGAAATAAAATGAAGGCTATTTCACACAATGAAGTGTACGGTAAATGTTGAAAACAACAACTGAAGCTTTCCTGGTGACGAATATGTTCGAGATCTACTCGGGAAACAAGCCAGGTCAAAAGACGATTAGAAATCAACGTATCAGGAGCGTACATCTATTCCATCATCAGGATATTTAAAAAATGTTATAACCATAAATATATCACGTGATATAACACAAATATCAACAAAGACAACACACTATCAATACTGGCGTCACTAAAAAAAAAAAAAAAAGACTGCTTTCAGTAAATTAAATTCCAGGTCAGAAGATGGCGCGAGTATAGAAAATCAATTGGCTCAAAGAAACGTAAATACTTAACTTGATGACAAAGCTGTATTGATATTTGCTTCTTAAGCCGACGGATTTCCATTTTAAGGCCGGTTTCCAAGAGGAGCTGAACTGAAATCCAGCATCACGATTAAGCGTACTACTCTCGGAGGAAATGGCCAAAGCCTCCTTAACTCTCCGCTCTCTGTAACTGTTGCATATTACCAAGATGGTCGTCTCCCGAGGAGAAATCTATAGTTTTAACATCAACTCGTCGCTTTGTTCAATAATACGACGGTTCTATTGTTTTCCGCTTCAGAGCACTGATCTAAAACTGTTAGAACTTCATAACTGAGACACAAAAGCACTCTGTTTAAAAGTAATATAGAAACTAGCCATTCATTTAACTTTTGCCCGTCTCCGTAGGTATGCCTCACATTCAAGAGGCCCCAAGTTTGATTCTTAGTAAGGATAAGTTATCTGGGTAAGGCTTTCATAGGGCTTTTCCTTATTCTGAAAGATAAATGTTAGATAACTCTAGGCTCTATGGACCCTGGGTTCACTTGAGCATCATTTTACCCATTTCATTGATCGGAAAATATGACCCAACCGGTTAAGAGCACTTTAAATTTTTAAAATGTCGTTTTTAGACTCATTTTGGTCGTAAGGTGGTCTTGAAAGAATGAATTTCATTACTGGAAATCTATCAGCTGCCACTCTTTGCTAAAAATAACTAATGTAAATTGCTTCACTTACAATAAATATGATAGATATGTTTACAGTTAAGTAATAGACTGTTTATACATAGGACACAGAAACAACGTTAAAAATTGTCGACTATGAATTTTAAGAGAGTATAGGGAACACTTCGGAAATATATAATGCAAAAAAATTATTCTGGATATGTTGAACGTTGACAGAATATTTACTTTTCACATGGTCTCATTAAAGCTTTTATTTTTATTTCCTCTCCTATTTGGAATTTGATATTCTCGAAAATATAGGGGAGATGCGCCCAGTACAGCACGGTGTCAGTACCTGGTAGTTGCCGATAGACAGTAGAAGCTCATGGTGTGTATTTAGACAAACAACTATCTTTGTTATTAACGGAAAGTTTTACCTCCTCTTTGACCGTTGAACCAGAAGTTATTGTTCGGAGAAGTCATGTAGTGAAGTGGAGCTGTGCTTACTGACATTGCTGCTGCCTTGTCCGGTGAAGAACTAATTAAGTATTTGTACTCATATTATTTGGTATTAAGTAGACTACACAACCACAAAACACAGTGTCGGTTTAAAAGAATCGGGTCGTGCTATGACGTTATATATACGTACGTGTGAGTTGCTCAGTACCGTACGATAGCAATTTACCCAGTACCGTACGCGAAGCTATATTTTTATCCCATGAATTTGCACTGATATTAGATTAATTTTTGTTTATAGGCATTCCTGTCAACATGGAGGCCAAAAAGAAAGAAATGGTTAGAAGAAAATATGAAACAAGCAATAAAGAATGTGATAGAAGGATCAATGAGCCTGGGAGTAGCAATATATATTACTGAAATATTAACATCGACTCTGTACAAGTTGATGTTGCAGGAAAAGGCACAAAAACAAAAGAACAAACCAATAGCAAAGGGACGCAACACTAACATTAATAAAACTATAAATAGAGAACCTAGCTCTAGCTCTGTGCCAACAGAAACTGGAAATAGTAAAGAGCCTTAGAAGAGTAAAAGGAAATTAAATTTTGGAACCAAACCCAGTGTCGATTCAAGTGTTCTAACAGAGTGTATCATTTGCTTAGAAAATACATACGAGGCTTGGGTTCCGTGTAATTAGTGGACACATGTTGAATGTACAGGGCAAGAGAACATTGATTTTTATAGATGTAATCACTGTATTTAAAAATGTTTCATTAGTTCTAAGAAAATGTTATTTTGTTGTGATAATCTCTATGACGTTTTGAAAAAGATATTATCGCATTACCGTGTTCTGTTTTTATCTCAAAAATACAATAATTATGATAAGAATAATTATCTTGTGATTTTTTTATGCAGTTGCTCTTCCTTTATTTAGAAATGTGTATTTATTTACGTCTGTCTGGTACTGGGAAACACTTTCTGAAATGCGCCGTTATCCCTAATATGTACTTTAGTTTTTAAAAGTCAACATGACTCGCGTTCATGAATGTTCATTACTAATACTGTTTCCGTATGTTATTAGCTTCATATTAATAGTAAAGCGATACTTCTTCTCCATTGTATTTTCTTTGAGTTTTGAAAAAACCTTAGGTGTGCGGTACTGGGCGCATCTCCCTTATTATGTGTAATGTAGTTACTGAATATTTCTGAAATCACAAACATCTTTAAAGCTCTTCTTGGCGTTACGAAGAAATGGAATAATTTACAACGAAGAATGGAGAAGCCTCCCTGAAAGTCTTCGCTTTTGAAGCATGTTAATATGGTTTTTCTTTTCTTTTCGTTGCTTATTCTTTTTCAGAAAACTTTTCTGAAAAGGTATGTGCAAGCAAATCTGTGTTTCTGATTTGATGTCAATTATTAAATTGTAAACTAAGGAGAATATACAAGAACGTTTGCAAGAATACAGGACTGTAATTTAAAGTGAGCCAACACATTACAGTGGACGCTATTCCGACGCTACCGGGTTCGAAGAGGCCGCCCCAAATGTATGTGGGTGTAGGAGAGGAATTCCTTGTGAACACGACCAAAATTTATTTCCATGTCCTGTCGTCCCTCCCGTGTTAATGGCGTCCCACCCATCTGTGAGGACGCTGGGTCACACTTCATCAGCCTCCAAGTAGCGAAGGTTTCAAATTTCACTCCCCACGTCGTTGTGTCAGTTGGTGGGCCCCATGCCTCATCCGCCCCTTACTCCAAACTAGTCATAAATATTACTTTACGTCACTATGTACTCATATCATCAGGGTCATAAACGTGTCTATTTGCAGATCAATACCTTTGATTGCTTCACAAACGTAATCTTACAATAATAATAAATTTACAAACGTATTATTTCAGAAATCTATTCACCAATTTATTCTTTACATATAAATTGCTAATATGTGACTAAGTACAACGTTTTAATAAGAATTATACCATACATTTCTGCATTTCTGACACATTTCGTAGCAATCACAAACAATATATTGCAAAATGCCTCACGTTAGGTGTTATAGGATTGACGCTTTCTGATCAACATTATATTTGTGGAAACGTAGAGTCAGACTAAAAAATTCGATGCCATAGCCGGGATTTGAACCACGGATCTTGTGGTCTCCATCCAGCTGCCCTAACCATTGAGCTACTATGGCCAGGTGCCGATATGACATTAAATTCTCCAACTGACTCTTGTTTTTCCCGGTAAACCACTTAGGGGTTCTCATAAAGATAACTTAATAAGAGAACTTGATAAAACCTAAGTGGTTTACCGGGAAAAACAAGTCAGTTGGAGAATTTCATGTCATATCGGCACCTTGGCCATAGTAGCTCAATGTTTAGAGCGGTTGGACGAAGACCAGAAGATCCGTAGTTCAAATCCCGGCTATGGCATTGAATTTTTCAGTCTGACTCTACGTTTCCACACTTTAGGCTACATACAGCCAGTGTGAAAGACCAATTAATTTCTAATATTGTACTTATTAGTTAACTGATGGAAATTAATCATTTCTTCACATTAGCCTATATAGGCCAAGGTTTTTGACAGAGTCAACAGGAAAAATTGAATGCCATGGCCGGGATTTGAACCACGGATCTCCTGGTTTCCGTCCAGTCGCTCTAACCCATTGAGCTACCATGGCCAACGTGCCGTCCTTACATTAAATTCTCCATTTGACTCGTATATTTCTCGGGTAGACCACTTGGGGCTTTCGCATTCGAGATACACCGTTTGTGGCGACTTACTATCGTAAGTACTTGAGTCCTAGGCTTCATCATTTAACTCTCATTATTTTAGATAATTGATGGAAATTAATCATTTCTTCACACTAGCCGTATCGCTAAGACTTTTGACAGATACAGTCAACATGAAAAATTCAACGCCAAGGCCGGGATTTGAACCACGGATCTCCTGGTTTCCTGGCCATGGCATTGAAGTTTTCATGCTGACTCTATCAAAAACCTTAGCCTATATACAGCTAGTTCGAAGAAATGATTAATTTCCATCAATTAACTAAAATAATAAGAGTTAAACGATGAAGCCTGTGACTCAAGTGCTTACGAGAGAAAGTTGCCACAAACAGCGTATCTGAGATACGAGAGCCCCTAGTGGTCTACCAGGGAAACATACGAGTCAAATAGAGAGTTTAATGTCACGACGGCAAGTTCGCCATGGTAGCTCAATGGGTTAGAGCGCCTGGATTCAAACCAAGAGATCCGTGTTTCAAATCCCAGCCATGGCATTGAATATTTCATGATGATTCTATCTATTATACTTACGACTTTAACATAAGATGTTACCTTAGAAAATAACTTGTTTACATGTTTGCCCTAGGTATTACTTCAGAATATTCTTGTGGGAGCTCATGGCCTTATATAAAAAGGTATTCAGCGTGCTTCTTAGCAGTTGTGAGTCGAAAAGTGTAGTTTAACGGAGACATCACAAAATTGAATTTTGGTATTGGCAATTCATTTGGATGTATGTGTGTTTTTGTGAATCCTTCAAATTTTCTAGACCTATTTTATTTTGTATTATTGTAATTACAAATTATAAGTATAAAATCTACACCTTCATAAACTATAGCTCCTCAAGGGGTTGTTGAACTATAAGATTATCAGAATGTAGTTAACATAGAATAGCGTTTAAACGAACACTTTAAGATTTTAATTTGTTGCTTCTTTTACTATCATTAATCAGCATACCCCATTACCGGAGTAATATTACATGCTTTAAAGTACATTATCTTACAATGTTTCAATTTTGCAAATGTTGCTTTTGTCAAAACTATAATTTATAATGGTAGCGAATGTATTATTTTCAGTAGTACGAGGGCTGTTCAATAAAGAATTACCACAATTTTTAACAACGTATCTTTACTCATCCTAATAATTTTGACGGTCGTTCTCAAAATAGTCTCCCCTGAATGCGATGTACTTGTCCCAGAGTTTCTGCCACGCTTCAAACACATGCTGGAAGCCATTCCTCCAAAATCGCCTCCGCAGCCTTCACCACTGCTTCTGATGATAGATAATGCCTCACACGAAGGCGTTTCTTCAAGTTAGGAAATCGAAAAGAGTCACACTAAGCTATATCTGGACTATAGGAAGGGTGAGGAATGCACTTCACATTGATTTTTGCAAGATATTCAGCAACAACTTTGGCAATATGCGGCCGCGCATTATCGTGGTGCAGTATACAGCCTGCTTCACGGAAATGTGGTCTTTTGTGCCTGATATGGACTTGCAATGTTTTCAGGGCATCCCTGTAGTATTGCCCAGTTACTGATGTGTGTGCAGGTACAACATGCCGATAAACCATTCCATGCATATCAAAGAATGAGATGACCATAACTTTCCCAGCAGAAGCAACCACTTTTGCTTTTTTGGGGGTTGGTGATGAAGGAGATTTCCACACTGAGTTTTGCTGTTTGCTCTCAGGATCAAAATGATGTAGCCAAGTTTCACCAGCAGTGATTACGTTTAAATGAAACTCCGGATCTTGCACTAACATCAACTTTAACTGCATGTTACCTCCATTGCAGCGGTAGGCGATACTGAAAATATCTGGTTCTTACAGGCGGGAACCAGAAGTACCAACAATGAACCTACTACGGCGTGTTTGTTTTACATTAAGCCAACAGAATATAATAAGACTGAAGTTAAATGCGAAAAATTATAATCGTAAAAAATTATAAGCGTCCTTTATTAAACAGCCGTCGTACACAACATTTATTACGAGGGCTGATCAACAAAGACTGAGACTGATTTTTTTTTCAGAGATGTCTATTACTGCAATTCAATGTTTACGTGATATTTTTCAAAGTACTCCCCTCCTACTTCAATGCACTTTTTATAGCGCCTCTGCCAGTCCTTGAACACGTGCTGCTGACCATTCTTTGTCAGGTTCTTGAGAATCGCCTCATTTTTCTTGAGCACTACTTCAGAGTTCTCAAATCGAATACCCCTGAGCTTTGCCTTTAGTGATGGGAATAAAAAAAAACGTCACAGGGTGCAAGATCTGGGCTATAGGGTGGAAGTGGTACACAGGTAATGTTAATTCGAGCCAGAAATTGCATGACTTGATTTGCGACGTGAGGCCGTGCCTTGTCATGATGAAGTCGCCACCCGGTCCGAGAAAGCTCCGGTCGTTTCTTTGTAATGTGCTTCCTCAGTGTAGCCAGTACAGACGTGTAGTATGCTGCTGTAAGAGTAGTGTGAGGGGGAACTGCATGCTGTTCCATTACAGTAAAAAAATGTGATCACCATTACTTTCCCTGCAGATGGAACTACTTTTGCTTTTTTGGTGTTGGAGAACCTGGCGATTTCCACATTGTGGTGGCTTGTTTCCTTCAGGATCATAATGATGCAGCTGATCAACAAAGGCAAAGTCTAGGGGTATTCGATTTGAGAACTCTGATGCAGTGCTCAAGAAAAGTGAGGCGATTCTCAAGGACCTGACAAAGAATGGTCTGCAGCACGTGTTCAAGGTCTGGCAGAGACTCTGTAAAAAGTGCATTGAAGTAGGAGGGGACTACTTTGAAAAAGATCATGTAAACATTGAATTGAATAAACATCCGTGATAAAAAGTCAGTCTCAGTCTTTGTTGATCAGCCCTCTTATTTCGATCGAGCATTTCTTAAAGACTTAGTGCTAAAATTTTCAAGAAATTACTCCATCCCCAAATAGTCCTCTGTGTGTCAAAAGGTTGCTGATTTTTTTCTCTTCTCACACATGGCTTCAACTCAAATGTATATCAAAAATTTTCTACAATTAAATGGGAAGTAATTTTCATTAGGTTGAATTTTGCACAACAAAATGATCCAATCACGGTTGAAGCTGGAGGTCTGAAGATCTAAGTTTCTGAAGATGTCTGCAGCAAGAGAGAAGGGAGATTATTTATATTGCTTATTAAGGAGACATTAAGGACTGAAGGAATGAAAATTTTAAATTCAGAATTTGCAGAAATTTAAAACTCTCTTTATTGCAGTAAACAGAAGCTTTGTATAACCCTGGCAGCAGTAAAATGAGATTGACAATTAATTGCCAGTAATTTCGTCTCGTTCCTCGTCTCACGTAATCAAACAAAAGAATTCGCTGTGGTACAGTTCAACTATCCACACACTCACAATTACTGCACAACAGCCACTGTACAACCGTACGACTCAGCTCAACTGACCACCGCTTCAACCTCCAGTCAGTGTTCTTTCTCCCGAGATAGATCGCGGTGGCGAGAGATAAACGGAACTATCCAGACATCACCCCGTCTCTTTCTCTCAGCAAGCGTTCAGCGGTGCGCGTCACTGTCTCTTTCTTTCCTGCCCAAGCTTGACCGGCACTGGCTTGTCGCAGCTCCGACGAAACAACGCGATCAGTGACAATGTAATTTAAATTTAAATAATGTTCGACGGTACCTCAGATCAGCAGTTAGAGAGATGCAAAGACAACTGCATAAGATGACGGATGTAGAAGATCTGTGGTTGAGGACTGAAAGGAGTATACATTGCTAGTGTTGAGTTACTAAATTTTGAGAAACTGCAAACGTTACACCGAGCAATCTGGACTGGATACATAGTTTAGAAGTAAAAAATAGGGAATGTTAGCATATGTTAGCTAAAAACACTCTAAAAATGCTGCATTAGCAGTTTAAGAGAACTTTTTTTCTTCTTTTTTCATACGTCCTTACGTGGTCACATCTGAAGGATGAATGAAATGTGTGAAATAAATGAGCTCAGGGTCCATAGAGCTTAAGCCTACTAGATTTTCATCTTTCAGGACAAGGGAAAACTCCGGAAATCCTTAAGATAACTCACCTTGGCCGAGATTCGAAGTCGGGTCCTCCTAAACGTGAGGCAGACACGCTATCGCCTACGCTACAGAGGAGAGCGGAGAGGTTGAAAATGAGTTTTCACATATTAATGCTCTTTATTTGCAGTGGTTTATCTCTCTTTACCAGACTTCATGTTGTTTTACATGCTGTAAATCTACGAATACGGTACCACCGACTCCTCTTCCCTTCCAAAGGAGCCATACTAAGGATTTCTACACTTGTAAAAAGGTTGGTACACTACCCCAAGACCACGGAGGATCATAGAAAGCGTTACACAGAGAGAGAGAGAAAGAGAGAGAGACAGAGAGAGAGAATGTCTACTTGGCATTAGCAAAACAGAACACAAATTATGAGACTGTGACGCTTTCACTATTAAATAACAATAAAAAACACAACTTAGTATTAGAAAAAATCAGTTAGGGTTTAGAACAAAACAAAATCAATGGAAAAACTCGTTTTAGCTGGGTGAAGGCACATATAGGTAGAGCTGGAAATGAACTAGCAGAACTGGCAAAAGAAGCAGCTGAAGACAAATAAAATAAAATCGTATACATCAGAATTCCAAAAACCTCAATTAAAACAATGCTAAATGACAAGGGATTACAGAAATGGCAAGAAGGATGGAACAATACTACAAATGGTGCATCTGTCAAAAGCAGGCTCAAAATAAAGCAACCCATTACCCCAAAATTTACAGCAATAGTCTCAGGCCTGGGTTATACCTATAAAAAATCATACCTTTACCGATTTCATATCACTGATGACCCAACATGCCCAAGCAACGGAGAAGAGCAAACAGTGAATCATATTATCTACCAATGCCCAAACACGGAACAACAGAGAACAGAACTAATAAACGACATTTGGGCAATTAACAACCAACAACTCATAACAAGACATTCTCAAGCATTTCAGCAGTTCCTTCGAAGTATTAACATGCAACTTTGTAACAAACTATAAGAAATATTAGTTCAAGCGCACCAAACTCAAGAACGAGTGGAATAGATTCAATATACCAGGGCTGTTCAATAAAGAATGATCATAATTTTTTACGGTCATAATTTTTCGCACTAAGATTCAATCTTATTATATTCTGATAGCTTAATGTGAAACAAACATGCCGTAGTAGTTTCATTATTGGTACTCCTGGTCCCCGCCTGTGAGAACCAGGTAAGTTCAGGCATGTTCAAAATGGAGGTAACACGCGAGGAACAATATGCGGCTTTGAAATTCTACTTTCGTCTCAACAAATCTTCAGTTGAGGCCTATACAATGTTACAGGAGGCCTATGTAGAGTCTGTTCTTCCCTACAGCACAGCTACAATGTGGTTTAAAATGTTTAAAGAGCGGTGACAATCAATTTCAAAGAAGGTGGACCCGCTGTTTCAGTTACTGCTCTTGCGGAATAAAACATCAACGCTGCTGCTGCCATTGTGTAAGAGAATCGACGAATTACCTTAAGATCACTTTCTGAAATACTGTACATTTCATTGGGTGCCACCCACACGCTGGTGACAGGAACATTACACATGAGACGTGTTTGTCCGCGATGGGTTCCAAGACTGTTGATTCCCGAACAAAAGGACATTCGCATGCAGGTCTGCATGCAGTTAAAGTTGATGTTAGAGGAAGATCCGGAAGATTCTTCTTTCAAACGTAGTCACTGCTGATGAAACTTGACTATATCATTTTGATTCTGAGAGCAAACAGTAAAGCTCAGGGTGGAAATCTCCTTCATTACCAACCCCCAAAAAAGCAAAAGTGGTTGCTTCTACTGGGAAAGTTATGGTCATCTCATTCTTTGATATTCATGGAATGGTTTAACAGCATGTCTTTGAAGACTGGCTGAAACGCTGGGACAAATGCATCGCATTCAGGGGAGGCTATTTTGAAAAAGACCATCAAAATTATGACGATGAGTAAAGGTACGTTGTCAAAAAAGTTGTGATCATTCTTTATTGAACAGCCCTCGTTAATATGTGGCATTTCTCGCGTTTTTCATATACACTGTTGTCCATTTTTAACTTTATCACACACGCACAGACACATACGCATTTAGAAATGTTTTCTTTGGAGTTCTCGAAGGACCTCAAAACATGAATTTGAGATGAAATATTTATATGGAGGATATATGGTATTTCCACTACCACAGGTAAAAGGTGGAACAATTGACATAGTGTGCATTAGGTGGCATTGAAAGAGAAATGTAATTTAAATTTATTGTCCTTTTAACTGTCATGCTTTTATATGTTTAATCCTTGATATCTGCATAAAATATGTTTGTTATATTTTGGATAAAATGGCACGAACCATCTTGCTCACATTCCAGCAGCCATAAAGAACTCTGAGTGGAGAATATTGATACTCGATTCACATACCGATAGTGACGGCGTGGAATCAATTGTCATAAATTAGCTGTGAGAGAAAATTGCACGCGCTGCTTAGCTCCGAGATTTGCTGGAGGATTAATAAAAGAATAAACAAATAAATAATTCATCGCGTTAGTTCCAGGTAAAAGCATTTCACACAAAACAGCGATTAATCTTTCCAGCTTAAAACAAACACTTTGTGCAACCCACGGTTGCCATTTCACGCAGTCGGCTGACAAGACGGGGAATTTATTAGCTTTATATCACACGGTACCTCGGCTTAGGCACTTTATTAGACCTCTTTTGTATTTCAACAAACTGGATTGTTTTACCATGCGCTTCGTTACATCACCTTCGACTTTGATTTCATTGGAATGCATTAGAACTGGCTTACGAGTCTGTTTCAGCAGGTTTACTGATTCTTTTTCTTTAAATCTCTCCTTGATGTCTGTAGAGAGAAGTTATATAATGAAGCAAAATACAATTTTAAAGTTCACCAATATGGACAATCCCCTATCAGAATATTTATACTGTGTCTTTCCCAAGATTTTATAACAAAGCATTTGCTTTAAGTATAACAGAACACCAATATCGTACTAAATTAAGTCATGTGAAATCGTCAATACTTTTTATTAAAACGTAATTTTTTATTGCAACGTATTCATTTGTTTCTATAACTAATCAAAATCATGTATTGGTTCTCCCTTCAAATCAAAGAGCTCCAGAAAGTTTAAATAACAATAAGTGACAAGTAGAGCGAGTGGGATGCCTCAGGAGGTTTCGTCTGTGGCCCGCACTTGGGAGGCCCAGGTTCGATTCCCGTGGCCGACCTAAGGGACCCATTGTTTTTTTGGGTTTTCCCGGGTTGCTAGGCGAATGCTGGGTAGATTACTTACATCCTTCGAATTTCCTGTCCCTCCATTTCATCTCCATTATCATTTCATACATCTCTCATCTGGTAGTCTCTTTCAGGGTAGAAGTGTCGGTGGGTGACTCGGCGGTGCATGGCAGGATGATATGCGCTGAGGTCAGTTGCCGGTCTCCGCTCCTCTGCTGGGACTATTTCGGGACCGCCAATCAGGGACCTTTGTGTCTAGGATCGCTTGCCTTGGGACTATTAAGGCTCGGCTGTTGGGCTCGTTGCCGTCCAGCTATGTAGTAACAAGTTCATTGTCCTGACCCGTCAGGGGAACTCTCTATCCAAGTAAACTGTAGGGAACATGCCCTCTGTACTGTCGTGGCTCCTTGGGTAGACCGCCCAATGTCTCCTTCGCCTCATCCTTCCTCCCGGGGTTGCCGGGGTGCCCCCACTTGGGGGAATAGGAATAATGGGCCCGAACCCCAGAGGTCCCTGGCTGGCGGTCCCGAAATGGCCCCAGCAGAGGAGCTGAGGCCGCAAGCGACCTACCGGAGGAGGAAGTGAGCCAAATGGGACCACCGGCATTACATAAAAAGGCCTCTGAGCAAAACTAAACGGCCTTTCATTCTCAATATGGGATGGGACGCTGAGAAGAGCGGCCATAAATGAAACTAAAATGATTATTTTTAATTTCGTTTCCTTCTCAACATTTAGATGTGCTTCTAGGCTTCGTGCCGACAGATGGTGCAGGTGTTTGCTGAAAAGATTCACATTTGTGGTTGTACCAAACACTTAGCAGAAGTGGCGTAGCCAAAACAAAATCAGTCTGTAAGGGTTGCTAATGACAGTTTTTCTGCTAATTTCATTTTATAAAAGCTATTTAGCATATAATAATGAAATTAAAAATATTACCTGGAGAAAACATAGCGAAATACAGGTAATGAGTGTTGGACTCATTTTAGAGCCCATTTTTCTCTGTTTATCTGTTTGGCTTCATTCAGCTTTCTAATGAAGTAACACCAAGGGATAATTAAGGAGCGTGTGTCATATTGAAGATTGCAGCACCTTAATGTGCCAAATATTGCCTTCCTAAACATGCTCTTCGTGGACATCTAAAATGGTAGTAAAGCTGTCTTTGCAAAGCAAGAACTAAACGTTTTCCAAAATAGAAAATAAAAAAGTAATTATGGGAGCAAACCCTTAACATTTCAGTCATATCTATGTCACATTAAGACACATCACTCACATGACGGAATACATAAATCCAAAAGCACTCAAATGTGCAGATAATTCAAGCAATACATTGCTTATTGTTTAAGTTGGCTTCAGTCTTTATAATTACAGCTCTCAAAATTATGGTTATTAAACATGAGTACAAAGCAAGTTTGCAGGACTCTGACATGACAATTACAGTCACCGTTATATTATTAGTGGGCAAAAGGTAGACATTAATTTGGAACAATTGAAATGCAATGACAGTGACACATGACACCCCAAACATGGTTTGAATTAACTATGGCTGCAAACAAGTGATGGCATTGTGTCTTTCTTTGTCTTATAGCTTTATTTCTTGTGGCACAAAAGTATAGAAGACTTGGAATTTAAGACAGTTCCTTCCTGAAATAGAGGAAAAAGCTGGGAATGTAGCAATGTACACGAGTGTACACCTGTGCTGAAGGACATACTTCCCCGGTAATGTGTGAAGATGGTGTTCTGGAGTTCAATTCCCGACAGGACCGCCCTCCCTTTCGTTTCATATGCAGCGGAAGTGCCCTAAAACGCTTTTCGTTCTTGTGAAACTTCGCAGTACAGAAAGATAAGAGAAATTGAGTCTAAAAGCATATTATTATTAAAATATACTTAGAGTCAGACTGAAAAATTCAATGCCATGGCCGGGATATGAACTAAGGATCTCCCGGTCTCCATTGCTCTTAACCATTGATCTACCATGGCCAATGGCACTTCTCGGTAGCGTAGATTGTAGCATATCTGCCTCACGTTCAAGAGGTCCAGAGTTTGAATCTCCGTCAGGGTGAGCTACCTGTATAAGGCTTTTTCCGGGGGTTTCCTTATCCTGAAAGACGAATGTCGGGTAACTCTAAGCTCTATGGACCCTGGGCTCATTTGAGCATCATTTCGGCATTCCATTCACCGTCCGATATGACTTAACGTTGGAGGACGTATATTACACAAATAATCCATGACCAACATGCCGACATGGCATTAAATTCTCCAACTGACTCGTATGTTTTCCGGTAAACCACTAGGGGCTCTTCCCTTGTCTGCCTCACGTTCAAGAGGTCCCAAGTTCGAATCTCGGTCAGGGTGAGTTACCTGGATAAGGTTTTTTTCCGGGATTTTCCCTTATCCTGAAAAGACGAATGTCAGGTAACTCTAAGCTCCATGGACCCCGGACGCATTGAGCATCATTTCACCCATTTCGTTCATCGTCCGATATGACTAAATGTTGGAGGACGTAAATTAAGAAAAAAAGGGGGGGGGGCTCTCATATACAATGAGATACACGCCTATTGGTGGCGACTCACTATGCTGTAAATACTTAAGTCACAGGATTTTAATTACACTAATCGGTTATTTATTGGAAATTTAATGGTTCTTCCAGCTAGACCTGTATAGGGTAAGATTTAGATAGAGTCAGACTGAAAAATTCAGTGCCATGTCCGGGATTTGAAGCTCCGATCTTCCGGTCTCCATCCAGTCGTTCTTAACCATTGACATTAAATTAATTAAGTAATTAATTTCTTCTTTTCCTAGATCTAAAGATAATAAGAAATAATAATAAATTAAGCTTTGGTATTTATAGGAAGTCTACTCATAGGTATTGATAATTACATAAGAAATAAAAATGTTAACCCTTTTTCACATAAATTTGCTCTTTTCAATAGTTTGATTTATACAATAATAAATATATCCCGGAATAAAGAGGTATTTAATAAAGTATATAAACATATTTTTAATACTGCTTTAATTAATGGTCTTAATAAAGGCTTTAAAAATAAACAGATTGAAAAATTCAATATCAAAAAACTGTTAATGATATTTCAACCCTTAGAAAAATAAAAGACGATTATAATTTTAAAAAATTTACTTACCATCCTCGGGTTAATAAACATTTTCCAAAAAATATTAAATAGGTTGGTATAACTTTGGTTCCTCAAAATAAATATATTATTAAAAATTTATTGCATTTCTCTAAAAAAGGTGAAATTCCAAATAATAAAATATCTGGTATTTATCAGTTTAATTGTTTCGATTGTGATAAAGTTTATATTGGAAAGACGAAACGTAATTTAGAAACCAGAACGAAAGAACATTTTCTTAACATTAAGTATAAACAAACTGATAAATCGGCCGTAGCAGAACATTTTTGGTTATTTAACCATGAAATAATTCCAGAAGTTAAATTATTAAAACTATTAAATGGTCCGATAGATTTAATGGTTTGGGAAAATATATTTATTTTAAAAAACGAACTTTGCGTAATGAATTTTGGAATACCGGCAGTTGATTCTGTTTTTAAATTTGTTTTATTTTCAGATGTTGGTAGTACTAACAAGAACATATTAACATCTAGCGTTTGTAACGATGACGACAGCTCTGTTGTTTCCGGCTGAAGATGTTCAAAAGTTTTATATGAAATCGCTATCCCAGACAATTTATAAGAAAAATATTATCATTTCTTATAAGTGAAGTATTAAGTTACAAATTGTTATCTTTGTATATATCTGTTATCGATTTTGTGTGTTTGTGTTCCTTAAGCTAAAGCCTGGAATATTTGAAACTGTTGTCAGTTTGAAACCCTAGGAGAAACAAAATACATTTTCATCCAGATAATGTACTCTGACCCAGATTCGAACTCCGGAGCTCTTGAATGTTAAGCAGAATTCAACCCCCATACCACAGAGTTGCGTATAATCAATTCTTTATTATTTGTGTTCAGATGCACATATATATTGAGTAACATGAAGATAATGGATAAATAGATTTATACAGAAGGAAGCTAAGAACAAAGGATGTGAAAATCCCTACATTTCCCATACAGCTATAATGCAATGGGCTTTACATTAGAAAGAAAGTGGTTCAGTGTCCAAATGCAAGCAAAAGTCACCTTCTTGTCATTCTGTCTATAAAATCATTATAAAACGAACGCTGTTAATATAATTTGTGAAAATGTTACAATCTTGATTTTTAAAATAAAAATTCGTACTAACTTTATACTGGTATGGAAGTATCAGAACTTAACTAAGCTGACCTTAAACACGGTCATAATGCCAATGAACCCAAAACTAAAAGTGAATATTTGATATGAATTGGTAATGAATGCATTTTGCTTTACGAAATGTTTGTTTACGGCTATAAAGTAATGGAATTTATTTCTAATATAAATATATGAACTTTTAAAAATTTAATATCCATTCTAGAAGTCATTTCAAGAAATGAAGGCTCCTGGAGGTTGACTTAAATTTAAATTTAATAGTACAATAAAACGTCAGACACGTTATTTTACGAATATTTTATTAAATATACCATGTATGAAATTCTTAATCATATTAAGTAGAACATGAAATCAGTATACTATTACGGCAAACAAAATGTATTATTTTTAGGCCTCAAAACATAAATTTATATACTATTTCTAACAGACAAACAGTTCCCTGTTGGAAGGTGTTAAAAACATGTATGAAGGTTAATATTTTTAAGTTTAACTGTAGTCGATAATGATTCCATTCTAAATATAAGCATACGACGTTCAATCTACGAGGGTGGTCTGAAAAGTGTCCGACCTCAATATGAAGATGGCAGCACTCGTAAATAAAAGTTAGTGAATTTCGTTGTTCATCTGTTGACAGCTACTCACCAAAGTTTCAGCCCTTTTGGATACTCAGTTTTTATGTAACAGTCGTTAAAGTGAGTTGATGTGAGTGTTTTTATGAAAATGGACAACATTGAGTATCGAGCTGTCATTAAATATTTATTTTTGAAAGGCAATACGCCTAGGCAAATCAAAGATGAGTTGGATTCTGTGTAGGTATGGGGACTCTGCACCATCATTTACCACAGTGACATTTTGGAAACCTGAATTTAAACGTGGCCGTAAGAGCTTGGGAAGACGATGAACGTTCGGGACGTCCAAAAACTGCAACTACCGACGAAAACATTGCCAAAGTGCAACAAATGGTGCTAGACGACCGCCGAATGAAAGTGAGAGAGATAGCAGATGCTATGAACATGTCAAAAGAATGTGTTTGTCACATATTAAATCAACATTTAAACATGAGAAAGTTGTCCGCGCGTTTGATCACGTTAGACCAAAATCGTGTTCGAATGAACATTTCCAACGCTCTGTTGGCGCAGCTTAGGCGCAATAAATCTGAGTTTTGGCTCCGATTGGATACATCATTATACGCCCGACACAAAATTACAGTCCAAACAATGGACAGCAAAGGGGGAACCGGCTCAAAAAAAAAAAGCAAAAAATTACTTTTTTCGGCTGGGAAACTGATGGCGACTGTTTTTTGGGATAGTCATGCAGTTATTTTAATCGATTATCTTAAAAAATGAAAAACCATTACAGGAGCATACTACACATCATTACTTGACAAGCTAAGGCAGAACTTGCGGGGAAACGGTCACATTTGCAGAAAAAAGAAGATTCTTTTTCACCAAGACAACGCACCGTCTCACACCACAACGGTTTCAATGGCGAAAATCCACAAATTACGGTTTTAACTGCTTGACCATCCGTCTTACTCACCAGATCTAGCTCCAAGTGACTTCTTTTTGTTCTCTCATCTGAAAATTGCGCTCGAAGGACACAGATTTTTGTCAAATGAAGAGGTAATCACATTCGTGAACAATTATTTTGCAGAGAAAAACGCCGAGTACTATTTGGACGGGTTACAGATAAGGGAACATCGCTGGGAGAAATTTGTACAGTTACAAGGAGACTATGTTGACTTATAAAAGAAATCTGAAAAAAAAATGTCTTGTACTTTTATTAGGCCGGAACATTTTCAGAGCACCTTCGTAGATAGATTAAACAATGGAACTTTTGAAATAAGATTGTTCTAATTAATACCCGTTCTTTTTGTATACGGCATCACAAGCCATGTACATAAATGATGCATTAAATGAAATGTCGTAAGGAATTTGCAGATCAAAATAACTCCCCAATATTTGCCATATGTGTGCACTAAGAAAACGCGGGAGTAAAGGAGTATGGTTCTGGCTGTATTTCAGCAGCAGATCCTTTGTTCACATTTCTTTATCCATGTATCTTTTTAGGCAAGGAACTGAAAATGAGAAATACAGGAATAAATATAAATTCAAATTAGGGTGAAACTTTTAGGATATCATAAGTTATCAATATCGAAATTTTCGTCAAACTCGGCCAAACAGTTTAAGTTCAAAATAGAGATAAGTTAATCTGTGTGCAGCAGGATGAAAACATAGAATGCATAATTCTTCTTAATCATTAGATAACCTGTAGTTTTTCAAAGCTACTAAGTGCAAGTGTAAAAATTGTTTTATGCAGATTGGTCAATGTTGAAGCTTTTACGTAAGGTATTGAAATCATGATTTACGATAACAGTTTAAAGTTGCAATGTAGTGTGTAGTTTTCATTGGGAGCTATAACCGTAATCAAAAGAGGTCCAGGGATAGTAATCTTTATGAAAGTAGGCATATTTTTATGTGGTACTTTATTAATTTTGACACATCCTAAAAGTCACACGTATTAAGTTTTGGCAATGACATTAAAAACTCCCTCTGGTAACAATTTTAAATGTAATCAAATGGACATGTGGTAATATAACACATTAGACCACTTCACCATTTCCGATAGCTCTATCTTCCGCTTCTACTCTTTGGGATGGGATCCATTAAATCTCCACCATGTTTGAATACGATGCACATCCGTAGAGTACGCTTCCCACTAGTCACACATTAAGCAAACCATACAGGATGTTTCGAAATGACACCTAACGAACATTTAGAGGTAGTTGCTCAGCTTCTATGTGACACACATAGTTAGTTTTTACCTCCAAAAGAGCTGCATAAAAAACTCTCCAACATGAGTGTGGATTAGACAGTGACAGGGACAACGCCGCGTGCCTCTCATTATCGAAGTTCGCAGGTAACTGACACACCGGCTCGCGTGCTGTAGCTGTTTGTAAACATACTGGCATACTCCGCAGTAGCTTGCTACTATTAAGAACTTATTTGGCTTATGAAACCGCAATAAAGAAGCTGTTGTTTAGTTATTTGTTTATGGGTTTTTAACGCGTTCCAACATTCCGTTATAACAGTCGATGACGGCAAATAAACTGGCAGATATATGCAACTTCAATCTCTTAGAGAGAAGTTAATGTTAGTGAGGTTGAGGATGGAAGCATTAAATGATAAACAGAACAGAACAATATCAAAGAATTGTAGATAAAGTTAAACAAAACTAAATGATTTATGCAATGAGACAAGCATTTTATTTCACTGTGTTTAATAATACTAAACAAAGCATTTGTAACTGAAAATGTAGCTGTTGATTTTACAGTAACTGGTTGAAAGTTCTGTACAATTAAGATCATAGCAAAATGAGCAACATCGGAACTGTCCGAGTCATTATTGACTTTTTCACAATGTAACAGTTTTTCTTTGGCACTAAAAAGAGTTTTATCTACTTGTTAGTGTTATTTAGAATTTTAAAGAAATGTTTTAAAATATTGTGACTTTGTGGGTTCGTAGAACTAAAAGTCGAATTTTCAGAAATTCAAAATGTTCTTTATTTTATTAGAGATACATTCTGTTCAATCCTTACGTAACAGAATTACGTCACATACACAATCTACCAAGGTCGATGATCACAACAAAAGCGTTCTGATTACATCTGTTTACATCAGCTCTGGTTACAACTCTTCACAGCTGTTTACTCCTGTTTAGGACTACTGCTCTGTTTACGACTGCCTCTTGGTGAGTCATCGCTCCCTTAAATACCTCATTGATAAATTGAGAGATTTCTGGAACAAACAAGAAATCGACTGTTCTCTGTCAATCAAGGTATCACTAGAATTTTCTATACGGGAAACTTTATCCAAACCGGCAAGTCCTTTATCTCCGGCACTATCTTTAAATGCTAATGCAAGCTCTATATTACCACACTGTCTGCCCATCAGTTCTTTTGTGTAAACAAGCCACGCGAACCCTTTTTGTGCGTACACTGCCAGTCATATAAAAGGGATTCGCGACAATATTATAATGTTTATACTAAGTATGTGGAAGTGAAATTCCGGGAAAAAAAAATAAACAAGATATGTATATTGGTTGGTACAAGTGACGTTAGTATAAAGAAATGAACGGTTGCTATGGAGAGAGAAAATCAATAATCTTCCTTGTGGAAAAAGGACGTGGATAAGATGAAAGTTTTATAGTGATGAGTGGACGTGCAGGAGAGTGATCTAAAAGAAAATATATTGTGTAATAATGTATATTTAGTGTTGTGAAGTAAACATCAATAATCTTGCCGAAGAAGCTTGGAGAGAAATCATCTTTCGTCAACGTACTCAGGAGTGAGCAGACGTATTTTTCTTTAATCTATCAATATAATCTTTTAAAGATTTAAGTTAAATTTGAGATTAGTAGTGGTTAAAGGATTCACATTGTATTGTGAAGTATAATTTTATTTAAAATGTTGGAAAATTAATTTATATTACATTTGGAAATGTCGAAGTTGTGGAAAATAAACTTAAATTATATATTACGAAATTTAACTTATTCAAATATTATTTCTTTCACTTGTAGCCACCAAAGAAAAGAAGAGATCTTATGACTTATATTTAAGCAGATACAATAGAAGAATCAACAAATAGTTGTGGAATAGTCGATGATATCCTGGACGGCTGATAGACGACGCTCGAACAACAAAGGAGGTGAGAGACCATTTCGTCATGCTACATATGGCTTACCAACTTTGGTCTACAACGGAGACATTCTGTTCCAACAATAGCTGCCCTTTGCCCTATTACCTCAAGGCGAGGCTAGGGTCACTGATAAAGAGGAAGGAGGTATGCTTTTAATGTAATTATACCTAAGAGAATTGCGAAGCTACGACAACGAAATTCGGATTAGTTAAGTTATAAACTACGAAACGACTGTATTGGTTCGGTGTCGTTTCGAAACAACCTGTATAATGCAAGAAGTAACTGTGTTTATGTGATACAGTAATGATGTGGCATGTGGCATGCGCTAGCGAAACATTCGGAGCTCACACAGTAGCATCGTAGCAGTGGTTGAAGATGGAAGCTAGGTTCCACCGAAAGTGGAATTGTGGACTTCGAGAAAGATTTTTAATGGAATGCACAAAGACCTTCGGAACAAGCGGCTCGACGGACTACAGATTTCCTTTAGGAAGTTCGACTGAAAGGTAGTCAATCATCCATGTGATAGTAAAGAGCTCGCTTCCAGTGATTTCCATCTTCCCTTACACCTCAAGACATTGTTCTCCGGTCAGTATTATCATTTTAAAATGACAAAGAGGCAGATATGGTTGTCACAGTAGTTTCAATCATAGCAGCAGACTTCTACGATAAAGGGATACAATATTTGGTCCCATAGTATCACAAGTGTTTAAATCTCAGAGGTGAAAATATCGAAAAATAACACTACACTTTAGCTGTCTGTCCCAAACTTTGTTTTCTATTTGATTGGTTAGTTTCTGTAAACCTCAGAGAAATGTTCTTAATGGACGTACCCTCATATTAAGATATTCTAATTAAAAAAAAAGCTGAATGAATCTTGTAGCCTGTGTGCTTTAACAGGAACAAGAACTTCTAAAGTTAATAAATTGCCTAAATCGACTGTATTTTTTCGAGATTATTCCGTACGCTCAACCATCTCTTCACTTCATGCTAGAACCATTAATTTTCTGTGTTTATAATAATGACTTTGAAGTGACAGCATCTCAGTGACGTCATTCTCTATCATATCTTTCTGACAGCCTTTTTAACACCAATTATGAACTCCATAAGTTGAATATTTGGTTAATCGCATTTCTACATTTTGTTTAGGAAACTTTCCAGAATAATATATCTACTAAGAAGTTTGAGACAGAATGTATCCAAATCAGTTTTAATGAATACGTATTCTTTTTCACAGTTTGCTTAGTTATGGTGTAATTTTATGGGACAACAATAGTGGAGCCAAGGATGTATTTTTATTGCAAAAGAAAGCCATTCGTATTATAGCTAATATACCTTCAAGAGATACACATAGAAATTGTTTTAAAGAACTTTCCACAACGGTCCTTCAATCAATGTAAATTTTTTGTTGTATTTTTTATGTCCATGAACATTTTAATGCATTCACTTCACATAATGATGTACATAGCCACTATACAAAAGCATGCAGTAACGTATTAATACCGTCATGTAGATTAAGTAAATCATTGAATAATCATCCCTGTATTAGTTTGAAACTTTACAATAAACTTCCAAATTCTGTGGAAAAACTCTCTTAATTTTAAAAATAGTCTTAAGAAATTCTTAGTTGACAACTGTTTTATGACTTAAATGAATATTTTGATTTATAATTATTACAGGTTAGTTACTACAATGATTCATGTATATACTGTATGACAAAGCCTATTACAAATTGTATTTCTTCAATGGCAAATAAAATTTTATCTATTTGAACTACTTAGCCAATATGTAGTGGCATGCTTAGTCTGTAATTTTACGAAAAATATTTTTCCGGTAATTTCAGTTAAAAAACCAACTCACAAAATACTGGCGATTCACAGTTTACAGTAGTGGTTTAATAATTAAATTATGGTAGTGTTTTAAAACTTAAAAAAAAAACAAGACTTAGCAGCAAAATAAAAATAATATTCAGGTAATATTAAAACCTTAATCCAGAAAATCTGAAATACACATTTATTCTGTGTCTCTTTAGAACAAATGTCAAAAACTTCTAATTGATTTTTGCCTCTTCTTTATCGCAGTGGCGTATTTTAAATGGAAAACAGAGAGGACACAGGGAATGAAATAAGGCAGCAGATGAAGGGCAGCATAGGAAGAAGACGTTGACAGTGACACGAGAAGAGAAGGTAAGGAACTCTCTGCACGACAAATCAGCAATGCTCCGAGGGGCAGGATGATCAAATCGATTCGGGAAGATAACAATAATGAATGTCTAGTTGGGGGCGGAGCAAAGAACAAAAGTCCCTCTACTCCACCCTGACGGGACAGCCAACACCCAGGACGCGCCCACCACCTCATTCTTCTACCCCTTCTTCCTTAATAACTTTTCTTTCGAATTAACATTTTCAGAAAGTTCCTAACGCCCAATTTGCGTGCCATTAAATAACGCAAAGTAAACATAAATAATTATTTGTATATCTGCATCGTTAGTGTGACAGAAGCATGTTAAATAGCGACTAAAATTGGGAATCCCACTCAACGACATCAATTGGTTTCAATTTCTTAACTGTGGAATATTCGTTGAGATGGCATTTAGGTAAATCCAAATTCATATTCCTTTTATTTCATTTTATTATACCCCACAAGACAATTATTACTGAAATTAACACATAATTTGTTTTAACTATTCCTGAAACAGGAAAGTAATACACAGTAATGAATAATTGTGTACTTTAAATGAGTCTAACACAAACACCATAAACTGTCAAGCACAAGAAGCGTAAATTTTTCGTAGTTTTTTTTTCCAAGCTCTATTCCTGAAATGCTACAATATTCATTTAAATGTCAACAAAGCCTAAGTTGCATAATTTTTTGACTCCTCTTACAGAAGTTTAGTGTTAGATCATTCAAAATCAGTGTGTTACAAAACGGAGCTGTTCTGGGTCGTAGATGTTGTGACGGAGAAGAAAGTGATTTAGTAGAATAATTGATTATGAAGGTATGGGTAATTATAGGTTTAAGAACTGTTTCTATACAATGAAGGTATCTTAATCTGGACAGAGTCAAGGGGTTGGGCATTATGGGCCCTCATTCATAACCACACTGTGGCCACGTGTAGGTACTTACATCATTATACCGGTTAACAGGTCAGCTTTTTAATGTTTTAGTGACAATGAAGTTACCAGGTTATAAATAGTTATTAACTGTGCTTTTAGCTTCCTAAGTTTAATGACAATTATCTCGAGTTATATTTATATATGCTCTGAATGTAACTGGAGATTTTGTCTTGAAATTGCCCGATGTCCATGGTCTTGTGATAATTAAGATAGTGGTGTGACTATCTCTGGACTATCCCCATAACAAATATAAATTCTGATATTGAGAGGTCAAAAACTGTTAGCCATTGGAAGCATTTTATGTGGAAGTGTGAGAAATGATGGCTCTCCACCATACAGACCGCGCATGAAGGACCAGAGTGACAACCCATTGCTAATTTTTAGTGCTGCATAATTTAATCGATTAACCGAAACGATTAATTGATCGATTCTTTATTTTAGATTAAAGATTAAAAAAGTTTAATAGATTAATCGATTCCATTAAAATTATTCGATTACGATAAATATTAATTAAAACTCTTTTAGCCAAATGTGGCCGTCTTTGTTTTGATGTATTGCTTCTAACCTAAACAGCCTTTCTAGTGCATCAAGCTTTCACTAGACACGTAATGTTCTTTGAACTTTGAGATAATATAACTGCTGATAGCTAAAAGAAATAACTCTGAAGCCCGAGAGAGTCTAAATAACACTTCTGTTGTGAAATATTCTAAGAGCTACATAACTACATACAGATGCTGACAGAGAGGTTTCTTTCCTTGCAGCTTGTGTGTGACAACATATCATATACAACTGATTATTTATCGCTTGCTAGCATAAACTGAACTGTACAACCTTGAACCGAACACTTCGATTACGCAGCTATAGAAACAATAGCTGATCCCTCTTCTCAGGGATGGTGGTGGTGTAACTTTGCTGTAAACTGCAGTGAGGCAGTAACGTTTCTGAGTTCGTGACAGTGAGAGAAAGTTTTGTGTTAAAAAAGTTAAAATAAGGAAAAACTTTATAAAAACAACTGCATGTTAGTCTCACAAATCTTATTAGATATTGATATAATACATTACTAAATAATTTCTTACCAAAATATTGGAGATCTAATTCAATACACATATAAAGCATGTGCATTTAATGCAAACACAAATGTTGAATCTAAATATTTAATAGTTTCATAAATAATGAAATGTACAGGATATTAAAGTACTTTACATAATCCTTACAGCTAATTCTTGAACAGATAATATCTCGATAGATTAATCGATTAAAGTAACACGGTTAATCGATTGAAAATTTTGATCGAACTACAGCACTACTAATGTTGTAAATAGGAGACCATCAGGTCGTTTGGTGAACTTGGGCATGCCATATAAACTTAACACTAGTACATAGTTCAGAAGCAGTTATTTATAGCAGCATTCATTGCATCTGCTAATTAACAATGAATAGCTACCAGAAAGGTAACGTTTTAGAACAAAACAGTTGAATTGCGTAAAGAGTGTTTAAGGGCCGTCCTAGACTGCGAAACAGGTAATTTACTGTCTTCTAGCATTTTAGACTTTTATTTTCAAGGTTATGGGCCATTATTCCACAAATATATTGGAATTTACTCACTTCTTTGTTTATTTTCAAGGTTAAGTGCATTATAACCCAAGGAATTAAGTTTCCGTTCTAACACTTTATTAGTTAGTACTATCTTCGATGTCGTATTTGTTTTCCTACAAATGCCATTATCTTTGACATTTCTTGTGTATATTTGAACCATAATCTTGAATCATTTTTTGTAGAATCAGGATTACCACGGAGGAAATACGCCACTGAAACCTGTGAGTTTTACCTAAGCCCCAAGTGCAGCATTCCCGGGAGAGAGGATGAGGCGAGAGCAGACAGAGGGTGGCCCAACCAAGGAATCATGACTGTGCCGAGACACCTGCCTAGCTTGGAAGAGACCATCAGATGAGTGATACTGTGAACTGATAATGGAGAAGAAATGGAGGAACAGGATGTAATTAACAGGTAAGCGGCCCCGGTCAACAAGCCAACGTTCCAGCTAGGGGTACCGAGATGCCGACCACATCTCTTCCCCGTATCGGTTGGATGATCGCTAGGGGTGGTGATTTTTCGCAAATGCGATATAGCGTGATAAAGTGCGAAATTGACTCAAAATGCTCTATAAATGCGAAATTGAAGATTTTTCCAAGTAATTATTTTTTCCCAATGATTTTTCTTCCGGAAATTTTAGCTGAAGAGTTTGTGGAACCTTTGCATATTTAGAAAGTTATAAACTAAGTGACCACTCTTCTGGAATGTGGAAAGCAACCCTGTCCGCTAATTGGCTTATTGTTCCACCATTGACCATTATTGCTCTGCAATGTATTTGGGATCCAACCAAGAGCGTAGAGGCTGAAAGATATTTCAGTAAATATAATTTAATAGTGAGTGACAGAAGGACTCAAATGACAGAACAGAATCTTGAAATACGTTCACTGCTTTCATTCAACAGCGTTACTGAATCATCAAATTATGAGTTATGGCATAGGCTAATTTTGTGCAATTTCTTTTTATTGTGCTAGTTTTACGTCAGTATGGATTTATCTTCTTTGTGTCTTGTACAGCTCAATTAACTTGAGGTGGCAGCTGAGTAAAGATGCGCACTAAAAGAATTAATCTGATACTAAACCTGAAAGAAGACAAGACGATTTATACATGTGGAGTAGTTTATACATGTACCATCAATAGCTCCACATGTGTAACATCATCCTCAGCCTCCTTTCAGGATTGGTAACAGACTAATTCTTTTAGTGCACACCTTTACTCAGCCGCCACCTCAAGTCAATTGGAGTACCTATATCAGATTGTTCTATATTTCTGTGTATTGCTTTAAGCAATATTCATGTTAAATAAATTGATACTTTATACACTTTTATCTCACTGTCATTAATAATCCTCTATAAATGTGTTTTAAATCTCATATAAATAATATTAATATTCATCATTTAAAAAAATTAACCTAAATTAAGGTTTTAAAAAAATGCTACAAAATGCTAAATGTAAAAATCAAAACACTAAATTTCTGATTTCAAAATGATAAATATCACTACCCCTAATGCCCGCCTCGGTAGCGTGGTGGTAGAGTGTCTGCCTCACGTTCAAGAGGTCCCGAGTTCAAATCTCGGTCAGGGTGAGTTATCTGGATAATGTTTTTTTCGGGGGTTTTCCTTATCCTAAAAGACTAATGTTGCGTAACTCTAAGCTCCATGGACCCCGGGCTCATTTGAGCATCATTTCACCCATTTCATTCATCGCCCGATTTGACTTGATGTTGGAGGACTTAAATTTTAAAAAAAATACCAATCTTCATTTTTTTAACTTGCATAAACTTATTTGCAGCTTATCCTCTCTTTATTGTATTAACATTATGTCATCCGCAAGGAACAGCATACCTAACACATTATTGCAAAATTAATATATACGAGGGCTGTTCAATAAAGAACGATCGCAATTTTTTATGAGAACATAACTTTACTCATCCTAATAATTTTGATGGTCCTTCTCAAAATAGTCTCCCCTGAATGCTATGTACTTGTCCCAGCGTCTCTGCCAGTCTTCAAAGACATGCTGGAAACTATTTTTGAGAGATCCTTCAAAATCGCCTCCGCAGCCTTCATCACTGCTTCTGATGATGGATAATGCCTCCCACGAAGGCGTTTCTTCAAGTTAGGGAATAGAAAAGAATCACATCGGGCTAAATCCGAACTATAGGGAGGGTGAGGGATGCACCTTACGTTGATTTTTGCAAGATATTCACCAACAACATTGTTAATATGTGGCCGCGCATTATCGTGGTGCAGCATCCAGCCTGCTTCACGGAAATGTGGTCTTTTGCGGCTGATATGGACTAGCAATGTTTACAGGACATCCCTGTTGTATTGTCCAGTTACTGATGTGTGTGCAGGTACAACATGCTGAAAAACCATTCCATGAATATCAAAGAATGAGATGGCCATAACTTTCCCAGCAGAAGCAACCACTTTTTCTTTTTGGGGTTGGTGATGAAGGAGATTTCCACACTGAGCTTTGCTGTTTGCTCTCAGGATCAAAATGATGTAGCCAAGTTTCATCAGTAGTGATTAAGATTGAATGAAACTCCGGATCTTCCTCTAACATCAACTTTAACTGCATGTTACATCCATTGCAGCGGTAGGCGATACTGAACATGTTTGAACTTACTTGGTTCTCACAGGCGGGAACCAGGAGTATCAACAATGAAACTATTACGGAGTGTTTGTTTCACATTAACCTAACATAATTTAATAATAAGATTGAATTTTAGTGTAAAAAATTATGATAGTAAAAAAATTATTATCATTCTTTATTGAACAGCCCTCGTATTTAAAAATTAAGGTAAAAATTGAAGTACAACAAATTCAGTAATAAAAATTGCTGTAATTTCCTAAGTTACCCCAAACAACAATGTTTAATACAATGTCTTGCACTGTCCTAACGTCTACTTATTGTTGTACGTTTTAAGCTTAGAGCAGATTCCTGTTGTTGGGCTAAGAAACCCAAAGATAACAATCTACGATGTATTAAAAGTTAGTTGTTGATGTGAGTGACATGTCTATTGAAACGAAAGGGAAATGGCACAGATTCTGACGAAACGAATTCACGGTCGTCTGAGGCGGTTGGGCGTTCTTCTCATGTCAACCTTCTTTTGTTTTACGATCTTCTCTTTCACGAGATATTCCGCGCGGGGTCCCAGTGGGGGAGGGACAACGACAATCTGCCCCGCAGCACCCCGCCCAAGTCCCTTGTTTGATTTACGGACCGCGTTCGTCTCAATTCCTCCTGCAGGGTCAGTTTTACTTGTCTTGCTGGCAGGTGGCAGCAGTTTCATCCGGTACCCTGTCAAAACGCGCGGCATGCAGTCCGCGACATCGACTTGTACTTCTCCGTCATCACCCCAGTGACGTCACGGAGACTCAACTAAACGAGATGAAATAATCCATCCACATTTCCAGCATTTTTTGTTGGCAGTAGGTGTTCTTGTGACACGACTCGGCATCACGCATGCGTTTTCCTTCTTCACATTAAGAAACTTTGTATGAATAATGAATTAGAGTTCAGATAGCAGAGTGAATTTCAATTGCGAGGCAAATGTTCGAAACCTGATTCCTTCACACAGGCGTTGTTCCATGTAAGAGTGTACAACATTTTTTTTTCTGAATACGAATTATCGTTAAGGACATCTCAAATGCAATTTAATAAGACAAACGACGCTATTTATGTACTAGATTTTCAGAACAGCCTTGTTAAAATATTTTTTGCACACATTTAGTCTCTTCACCATAAGGTAGGTGTGAGGAATACAAAATGTTAATCCTAAAATAATTTTTTTTTGCATAATATAAGATAAGAAAGGTAATTTTTTCAGTAATATCGCCAACTAAAATACCAGTAGAGTAAAACCTCACTAAAACGGAACGCAATCGTCAAGTTAAAGCGCTGCTTCAATATTTTTCACGTGTCCTCAGAACTGCGGTACCTTCTATTAGCTTAGACTGTGCAAATGTGCTTCTTATGTCTGTTAATTAAGCTTCTTATATTTGTAGAAGTTACATAGTGTAGTTAGGGTAGTTTTATAAATTTATTAGTGTTTAATAGTAATTGGCGTTTATTTCTAACCTTTCTTGAGTTCCAAAGCGTTTTTGACATTCAAATACGAGGGCTGTACAATAAAGAATGATCATAATTTTTTTACGGTCATAACTTTTCGCACTAAAATTCAATCTTATTATATTCTGTTAGCTTAATATGGAACAAACACGCCGCAGTAGTTTCATTGTTGGTACTCCTGGTTCCCGACTGTGACAACCAGGCAAGTTCAGACATGTTAAGTATCGCCTACCGCTGCAATGGTGGTAACATGCAGTTGAAGTTGATGTTAGAGGAAGATCCGGAGTTTCTTCCAAGCGTAATCACTGCTGATGAAACTTGGCTACATCATTTTGATCCTGAGAGCAAACAGCAAAGCTCAGTGTGGAAATCTCCTTCA